>MU228442.1:1832300-1845614 GCA_018584345.1 Thuja plicata
CTAATGTTAGGTGTTTTTTGTGCAGGAAACTAAACGTCGAATTATTATGCACGAACACCTAAAGTATAATAAATCAAACTTATTGTACGGGAAATATTTTCCTAAGAACCATTATGGTTTAATTTGTGTTTTTTAAGAGTTAGTTTCTAGGATTAGGTCCTGTGAAAGGGCATGTCTTTTCACAGTGAACCTTTGGGAAACATATTTATATTGATTCAATTTGTAAACTAAAGGGGATAATGACAAAAAAACTTGAAAACTCTCCCAACTTACAGATTTGAACATAATGTCCAAATTCTCGAATGCAAATGACAGATAAGTCCTTATGCTTTAATGTTAATATAGTTTCTTATTTTCAATTAGTTTCTCAGATTACTCTTTGAACTAGGGTATCCTACTGTATCCTTTATTTGATTCATCCATTATGGTTAATTTATACAATTTGAATAACAGTTGCATGGTCTGAGAACCTGTTATTGTTCCTATTGGGCTCTTAAGTTGGGTTAAAATCCATAGGACTAATTTTATAAGTTATTTAAATCTTTGTTTCAATTGAAGTCAGTAGGATGATGGACTCGCTTTACAGGAGTGAGTTACCTTAAAACCATCTCTGTTTATATGTATGATTGAATGTAATTGACTCTATTCCCAATTTGGCATCAGGCACTGATCTCATTTCATTTTTAATTGTCATTTTGTTCATTCCGTAATTTGCATATATATCTGTTATCTTCTTCATAAAGCATTCAAATTAGGTTTTAGTAGTAGTACAAATCTTATTTTAGATTTCATACTTAATACAACTATTTAGGAGTTAGTATTTTTTTTCCTCCAAGGATTGTTTACCCCTTTGGAAGGAATGTTTTTATGTGCATGCGTTTGTGCAACATAGGTCACTTGTGAATTCAGGCCTACCAGCCTTGGCTCAATCAAGCCAGAATTATAGAGGCACTAGTGTGTGCCTGTCAGTTGGCCAAAAATGGTCCAGCATTTTTGAGCACCAACACATACTATGAAGGAGATAAAAGAACAAGTCAAGAAGCAAATCCAAGACAGTCAACAAAATTTGAAGATAAAAGTTGATGAAAATAGGAGAGATGTTTAGTTTGAGGTGGGTGACTATGTGATGGTTCATTTGAACAAGTCAAGGCTACAGAAAGGTGTCCCTACCAAGATTCAAATGAAAAGGGTGGGACCTTGCAAAATTCTAGCCAAATATGGGGCTAATGCCTATAAGATAGACTTACCATCAGACTTGAGCATATCTCTAGTGTTTAATGTGCAGGACTTAATCTAGTTCAAAGGGAAGATAGATGAGATTGGTCAGGGCAGTCATGGAATCAATGGGGATGTTGAGGCTACTGTATTGTCTCCCAAACCATAGATAATAGCTGACAAAGTTTTGGACTCTAGGGTTAAGAAGAATACAAGGCATAAAGTCTACATGGAACACCTGATTCAGTGGAAGGATAGACCAGAGTCAGAGGCCTCATGGATTGTAGAGGCAAACTTATGGAAGGTGGGCATTTCAGAGGATATACTATCCATAGGAGTGACATAGATTTCCTTTGTGGGGGAGTATGGTGCAGGAGCACCTAGGTAGGGCTAATGATGCAATGTGACCTAGGGCTTCTTTTTATGTTTTGTATTGTAGTGGTTCTAGCCAGACCACCAGCTTAATAAATGACATGTAGGTCCTAGTGTGTAGTGTGTTAAGTGAGAGGATGCCTAATTAGGTCCTTAGTGACCTTGAGTCCATTTAGGTTAATTAGGGTGTTTTGTGGATTTAGTACCAAATTTGGCCAAGAAAGGTACTAAAGGTCCTATTTCATTTTTTTACACCTTAATTAGTGATTTGGGAAATTTTGGACAACTTTTAACCAAGTCTGGATAGCATATCCAAAAAGTTGCAAAAGTTGTCAATGTTGTCATTGACAACATTTGTTGCAAGAATGCAAATTTGATAGAATTTGTTCCTTAACTATCTAAAACTGTTGTTTTAGTTCCTTGTTCAACTACATAAGGCTATCCTTGATCATTTTCAAGGGTTGGCATTATTATGTTAGAGTGTGTACGAACTATATAATCAAAGAATTGTTACAGTTTGTGTGATTTCTGAGTATTTGGCATTAAGTTAGATTAGATCATCTTATGTAGCTTGTGATTATGTTAATGTAGATTTTTTTAGGATTCTTTATGGATTTATTTTTCTATTTGGTGTTAATTTAGTTTCTTTAATAAATTCTTTTAGTTTTTGTCCAGTTGTTGTCCTGATTCATGCAACTTGCACAAATGGGGTCATAGATCCATTTTCCACCATGGAACTTGCATGGGCCATTGGAATATGGAAGGTTAATCCATGTAAATTATTTAAAGTGAAGGAGGGGCCCAAGAAATCATGGCAGCTATTTATAAGGTGATGCCCTAGGTGAGCCAATGATTCATGGTTAGGGATCACCAACAGTTGCAGAGAAATTTGGAAGGGTTTAAAGAATTAATTGCTTCAATAAAGGATTGTGGAGAGTTATTAGGGTGAGTGAAGAAACCCTAACTCAGAGGAGAATTTTGGGTGTGATTTTTTTCTAGCCAAGAAAATCAATTTCTTGAGCAGATAGTGAAAAGGTCCTAAAACCCTAAATTTTAGGCATGTTTGCAGGTACTATACGGATACCTTTGGAAGCCAAGACCTAGAAAATCCTTAGGTTCTTGATAAAGGGTATTAGTATATGGTATTATTTTTCTAAATTTTTAAGTATTTTTACAAGTTATTGCAGAAAAGGAGCCTAACTAGGCCTAATGCTAGTAGCCCTCTTTTGGGTGTAATTGGCTTGAAATTTGGAACTCATTTAGGGTTTCAATCCAAAAGTAGTTTGTGGAAATTTTAATTGGTCCAATAAAATATCTTAAAGACTAACTCTCCATATGGAAGATTTTGGAATCCATTTGGATCAGTTTGGGCATATGGAGCAAGAAAGGCCATTAGAAGCCTAGGAAGAGCTATGGTGAGTTTGTGTTCTACATTGTCAATGTTCACTAGTTGAAAGGATTAGCATCTTGTGAGGAGAATCCTACGAATAATAGGGTTAGTTGAAGAACCCTATTATGTCATTGAGTGACCTAGGATCCCCTAGAGGAAAGTAGGGAAAAGAAAGACTAGTGTTACATCAGGTACTCTAACCTTTTTCTTCTTTCCCTTTATTCTGTCCCTTACTGATTTTACCTTAAGCTTCTTAGATTCTTCCATCAAATCCTTAGGACTAATCTTGGTTATAAAAATAGGTGCTTGAATATCTTCATCTTCTGATTCACCTTCATCCTCTTCCTCATAACTGGTTGAATTCTTTGTTCTACTCTTCTTCTTTGTGCTAGATTCACCAGTTAGATCAAAATTCCTCTTTACTGAAATTATCTCTTCATCACCCTTTTGATCTTCACCATTTTGTTTTGTTACTTTCTCCATATTTTGTTCTCTTGGTGCATCAACTTTAGTTTGTGTATCAATAATTTGTATCTTCTCAGGGATATCAAAGATAAAATTATATATGAAATATCTTATCTCTTCAATTGTTGACCCCTAACCTTGTCCTTTCTCTTCTACCATTTTGTCTTTGGTTTCTTTCTCTGGTTTCACTAACTTTTTCCATGTATCTACTATCTCATCTCTTACCGATCAAATTTATCTAATGAGAATCCTTGATACTTTGTTCCTTGTCTTGAATTATGACCTCATTGCTTCAACCATTATCTTCACATCCTTAGTAGCCAATTCAGGTTGTAATAGTGCAAGTTCTTGTTCCATCACAACTCTATCAATTTTCAAAGCTTCTCTCCATCTCTTATCTACTTCCTTGTATAGTTCCTTAGATCTAGCCTTGTATAGTTCACTTGGTGCTTTGCAAAATGTATGTAGGCTCTCTACAAATCCATCCTCTATCTTCTTTTTGTCTTCACTATCAAATTTTTCAAAGAAGTTCATCACATCAGTCATTCTTCCATACTCCTTAACATCTTTAATTATGCTATCAACAATAATAGTTTTATCAATCTTGACAATTTTTTCAATAGGCTTTCCTACTACTGTGGACTTCTTCCCACTAGCTCTTAGTTCTTTTTGTTCCTTCTCAGACTCATTTTCAAATTTATCTACTTTAGCCTTAACTTTTCTCTCTTTCTTTCCTTTTTCCTCTTTACAACCAGATGTATTCTCTTTCTTCCTTCTATAATTTTTCTGAACAATCACAGGTGACTTCTTTAGTGGCTTAGTCATAATAGGAGTAGTAGTAGATTTATTTTGTTTTAGTGTTGAAATCCTAGTGACTCTCAAAGGTGTTAACCCTTCAACTTCAGCTTTCTTGACTTCTACAGTAGCAGATGTGCCTTATTTCCCACTCTCTGATTTCTTCCTAAGTTTTTTCATCATTTCTTTATTAATGCCACTCATTTTGGCTAAGTTATCAACTTGTTTCCTTATTTTCCTTTGGATTATTGGTGCCTTTAATTCATAATGAATTTTCAGAGATGAATCCTCATATGTTCCAAACCTAGCTGTAGAAGTATAAATTGGTTTTGATAATAGTACATTAGCATGAATGGTAAATAAGTCACAATCTACCTCATATCCCATAGCTGGTACCCAAAATGTCCTAGGTTGAACTTCTTGCAACATACAAGTATCTGCATCTACTATAAAACATGTATCATTTTTATATTTTTCAACAATTTCGGTTGGGATTCTCTCTCTCATGTACATTTTCTCTTGAAATATTTAAAATATCCCCACATAAAAGTATTAAAATTGTTTCCTAACGTCTAGATACATTGCTTAATCTTCATTATTATCGGTTGATCTTCTGACCATGTAATTGGACCTATTCTAGGAAATTGATTCTACAAGTAGAAGAATATACATACTAGGAGTGATCCATATTTGAATGGTTATTTCTTATCCTTCTTGATCCTTTCCATGTTTATGAAGAATTGGATCCTCAACATCTCACATAAGTCATGTTTAGCATCTTCCTTCACCATTCTTTAGGCAACATGAATCGCTCTACCAGATACATTGTTCAATCGACTAGACTCATATACTCTATACCCTACCACCATTGAATAAAATCTCACTTCCTTGTCTTCTATATATTTGATTGTCATATCTCAGTGATCATGTTTATTTGGTCAAGCGAGTAAAAAAATTAGATGTTATAGCTCGAATATTTGGTGGCTCATCGGTCATGATGAAAATAGTAACCCTATTGATTATCTCCTTTGTAATCTTGTGTGGATTTTCCAACCAAATGAATTAATAATATAATCTTCTTAATACATATCTTATCCAATCTAGATTAAAATCATCAGGGATCTTGACCACATCTATAAAACCTTTGTGCATTAGATGCATATGCTCATTCTTTAAACCTTGATCATTGCACAGGTTAGTGAACTCATCATAGATTTTGTAAGCTCAAGGATCTTCCAGCTTACAATGAATGAATGATTAAATATCTTCTATCAGCAATACACCATAGGGTATCAAGGATAGAGCACCTATTGGATCATTTTAATTTTCCTTCAAAGGATGTAACTTTAATACAGGTCTCGACTCATCAATAACATCGACCAACACAGGTGTATCCATAATGTCAAAAATCAACTATCTATAATAACACTTCTGCAAAATCACTCAGAATACAAGCAACACCCTTCAACTTCATCGATTAGTGTTCTTCAATCATAGAAATGATTCACTGCTCTAATTCACAATTCACAGACGTGCAACACTCTTTAATCTCTTAGGAATGGACAAGTCCTCTAGTAAAACTTGTTAGAATGCAAAGTAACAAATGGATTTACTTTTCCACCTTTTTATCATTGAGAATGTAGTCATTATACACAACGGTCAAATAGTGCTTTTCATTGATCACAACGGCTAAAACATAACATCCATTATATGCACACACAAAATAAGATACAGCACTTTATCTTTAGTAACCATCATTCAAATCACAAATAGGCATCTCATTATGCATATGAATCTTATCGTTCGTTCACTTGTAGGGGTTGTTAAGGATTTTTCCTTTTAGTTCTCCCTCTAAGCCAAACATAGACTTACTTTACTGATGGATTCTCCACATTTTCTGAATTTGTGGAGTTTTCATTCAACTCACAAGATTTAAATTCACCTTTCTTCACCCATGTTTTCTTCATCTCACTTCTGACTTCCTCAACATCAACAATTTTCTTCCCTTCATCATTTACAACCTTGTTCACCGATTGACCTCTAGTGTTTTTTCTTGATTCGCATGTTCTAGCAAGCTGACCAACTTTGTTTCAAATGTTACAAGCCATACCTATTTGTTTCCAAGGTCCAACATTGCCTCAATCTTACCTTAATCGGTAATTCACTGGCATATGTCCATAATTATGGAAAATAGAATAGGTAACATCTGACCGGTTACTCTAATTATTAGGTCTATGATTGTTGTAATCATATGACCACTGACTGTTGATTCTGGCCTTGCATTCATTATCTCTATCTCCAAACTTATTTCAATAATAACAAGATCCATGGAATGCATTAGATCTAGCATTATAGTTATCAAATCTACCATAGGAATTGCCTGATCTAGCAATAGGACCTCTAGGTCTAGCATTAGGACCAATAGGTTTAGAACACCATATATTAGTAGTATGACCTTCCTTATGATAGTTAAAACATACCAGTCTATACCTTCTCTTATCAGTGTTGTTTTTCACCTTGGGTGCTATTTTGTCTCCTACGTTGATGTTCATAATGCAAGAAGACTCACCAACTTCAAAGTTTGAAAAACCTAGACCTTGTTTCTCTTCATTCCTCCTCTGACTAACATATTTTTCATCAAGTTTAGAATAACTCTTATTGAATTTATCTAGTAGATCATTTTCAACTTTCAGTTATTCTTTCATATTATCATTCTCTTTCCTCAGCTCATCATTCTCTCTTAAAATGTCAGTGTTTTCTTCACTTGTGTCATGTAAGTGTTCATTCAATACAATAGCCTCTTACTTCGATCTGAATAGTTTCTCCAACTTTTTGTTAGGGTTTCATCTTTAGCCTTTAGGGAATATTCATTAATTTTCTTTGCATCCTCAACAACTCTTCTTCCTTCAAGCTCTTCACACATACTGACAAACTGAATTTCAAGCTCTCTCTTCAAATTTTCCACTTCTTCTTTAAGTCCATTGTTTTTATCCATCAGATCTGCAATTTCTTCCTCAGATTCTTTAGACATACTACCTTCATATAGTTTCTTAATTTAATCTTGGATTTCCATCAATTTCTTAGTGATTTCTCTTATTTTTGCATGAGAGTTCCTCAACTTTTCCTTCAGTTCATTGATTACTTTGTTTGCATCCTAAAGTTGCTTCTCATACTTGTAAATCTCCATGTTGGTTTTTAGGGATCTTTTCCACAATCAGTTAAGATTAATTTCAAGAGGACCAATGCTCTAATACCAATTTTTAGTATATAGAAGAACTAAGAGGGGGGGTGAATCAGTGCAGACAAGTACTTAATATTTTTCACCATTGATCTAACAAAGTTAATCAACAACTTCCAAATCATGAAACATACAAATGATGATATCAAATAGAAGTTAATAACATCAAGAATCTACATAATAATCACACATAACACACATATTTTTCACATGGAAACCCTTGTAAGAGGGAGAAAACTATGGTGGGGATGACACCCACAAATTCACTTCACTATAGTATAAAGTGTTTTCCCTGTTAGGAGCTACAATACCCTGTCAAGGGTTCACCCTGTTAAAAGTGATTAGTACCTTGTTAGAAGTATAAAAATACCTGTTAGAGTCTACCTCGCTAGAGGATTTCAAAATCCCAATTAATAAGTTTCTTTGTTAAAGGATTTATAATAGGAACCTGTTAAAGTTCACCCTGTTAAGGGATTTAGCTTTCCAGCCTAGAAGGTTGGCCTAGAGTAATGAACTTTGTCTCTTGATCTACAAAATGACATTGTTTTCCTATCAGATCCACTCTACTCTTCTTTCTGACACTACACTAATCTCTTCTTCTTCAATCTCTGATTGCTACACTTGAAAATACAATCACAACCTTAAATCAAATGATTTAGATAACCTTATATAGTGTTGTCCTTAAGTCACTTTAGAACTAGAAAATTTCCATCATAGTCGACACAAAGTATTGAAAAACTACCTCGAGATCAGTATCAACAATACCTAACATGTCAAGATCAAACATAATATTTATGTTTATGACCAATATCCAACCTCAAATCCACCACCTTAACTATGAAACTATGATCAGTGAACCAATAGGTATATTGGTTCCTTCACCAAAAACACAATTCACTCAAATCATTGAATTAACTATCGCAATCTGAATCATAGATTCCAATAACCATATATAAACCTCTTCTATGATCGCAATGCCTAATCAATACTAAAACTTGACTGCTACCAAGTTCTCTAACTAAAAATATTCTTCCTGAACACTGACCAATGCACTTAACTGTTTCTTCCATTACCGATCATGCAAAGATCTTACCGGTCGCTCCAATCATGTTAGCTAAAAAATGTTTCCAACAATGACAGCCAATTATGCATCCCTTATGACTTCTCATAATAAGAACTCCAAAAACCACCATAATGCCAACATTATCTTATCTCCTTAGAGCATATGGTTAGATCATGTTGTCAAGTTTATGATCCTGATTCACCTAGTTGGAGCTTTGGTATTGATTTGGTTTGGTCATTTATGTATTGAGTATGTGATAATTTTATTGATAATTCATGGTTTTTCTATGTTGCATATGGATTTTAGCACGAATTGATTCATTACAATTTCTCATGGATACATAGATACTTTGGGGGGTTGGAGTTCTCTTATGTTTAGATATGTGTTTTGAGACAGTTTATGGTTTCATCAAGAATATCAAGGAGCTTTCACCAAGTATGGACTTAAGATTAGAGTGATCCCTGATGAGTCATGGTGACTTGGATAGCTTGATGGGAATTCTCAATCCCCACTTTGGTCTGCTCAATGATTTACTACTTGAGAGGTATTACCCATTATTCCTTTTACAGGCATTATGTTTATGCTTTATCTTTTATAGACATGATATTGAGATATGGATATTGTTAGTATTATCACCAAATAATGTACCCTTTCCAAGTTGATAAAACTCAACTTACTAGTGAAACATTAGATGAATTCTCAAAGTGTGAGATTTGATAAACTAGAGTCAACATTAAAAGAGGGTTATTTCCCTTGGTACTCACTTATAAGCATCCTAAAACTACTAATATTTAGAGGAAAAGGGAAAGACAACCTGAAAATGAACCTGCAACTAATGTGATGGTGCACCTAATACTACTAAGACTCACACAACCACTTCTTGTGCACAATAAATCAAGTACTCAACTATTTGGCATACTTTCTACATTAATTCTTTATAAGGAGGCTTGAATTCCAAAGTTTTGTGAATGAAGTGTATTTTGTGATATTTCTATTAGGATTCAACTCCTAATAATGTGTAGTTTTGAGTCAAACTCATTGACCCATGTTTCATGAGTAGTGGTTCACAAGAACCCATCTCTTATGAGAATGAATGAAACACTTGGAACTCATTGCATCTAGGTGATTCTCACAGAGGTGAAGCACTAGGACTTCCTTCAAAGAGTTGTCACATCTCCTTCTTATCTTATGAAGTGTATTTTTTTACAATACTTCAACTGCTTATATTTATTACACAACTTATAACCTACAAAATACATGGTTTTTATATTTCTAGGTGTTGGAATGTGACAAAAGATCAAGGATTTATAAAAAATCACAAGAAAACATTTGTTAACCATGATAAACACACAAGAACATAAATATGAGAGTCTAATCACTATTTTATTGATATACAAGGCATTGCAACGATAATATAATCTTGAAACAAAAGAACTTTGAATAATATTTAAAAAGGATAAGATTTTAGAAGCTTTATTAAACACTAAAGGAATTTTCAAAGATATTTAATCAAACCTTTAATTTTAAAAAATTAAGAAACCTTTTTTAAAGTCTTATAATTGCTCAAAATGACTTTTTATGATCAATTTAAGCTAGTGGGTGAAAATGGCTAACAGTGTTGGCAACCTCTACTAATGTTTTGCATGCTAAAACTAGTCGAAAAACTACTTGAGACATCAATTAGGGTAAATTCCATTGCACAAGGCTTATCTTTCATGATTTCCTTTTGGGTTTTTATGGAGTTCAAGCTATTGCATTACCACTTGTGATTGCATCTAAAGAGGCATTGTGTCATCACGGCATGAGGTAATTCATGATTCAAATCTATCTTCTATTTCATCTTTTCTTATTAAATTTCATTACATTTTCAAGTTTGATTCATAAAAAGGGGTTTTACTAAGGAAAATACCTTTATCCAACATTCTTCCCCATTTTCTGTGTGTAGGAACAGATTACATAGTTGTTAGAGAAAATCCGGGAAGATCGAGACCAGACAGAGCTTCCCTACAAGTTTTGGGAAAAAACCCAAGGAAAATATTATTTCAAACATCCCATTCCTAGCTAAAATACATAAAAAATGCTTACACCTTCTATAACATTTTGAAATTCATTTCGAAGGTAGGTTGTAGCTCACAAGTTTCAAATTTGCAAGTATAGATTTATGTTGGAATTAGGCTGTCAAAAAATCATATCTATATCATCATACTTCCTATTCCATTTCCAGGTGTACACACACCCTCTTCTATCTCCATATTCATATAATTTATAGATTCAACAATTTCATACTTAGAAATTTTATATTTTAGCTTTATATGTCTTCCTTCATTCTAAGCAAAAAAAGGAACCAAAATGTTGAGAGCATAAATATTGTATTTGCATCTCTTCCATAAAGGAGTGTTCAATAATATTTGCGTTAAGGAGGTTTTTTATTCCTAATGTTAAATAGGATATTGGATTGTACCCCCTTGATCACCATTTCAAATTGTACACTAAGCTAGATTGGTGTGTGATAACCTAAGTAGTTACATTTCTCTTTACTTCTCTTTGTCAATCACATGGAATGAATCGTACCTTTTTTTATTTCATGATGTTTGTATTCCTTCATGATGTTATTTCATATTTAATCATGACACTTTCAAATATATTTCTTCTTCACAAAGCATTTTTGAATACTTTTATCAATATTTTATGTTCTTTTCTCATTAAATTGTTTACAAAATGTACGGAATAATTGGTTACATAAGACTTTTTATTGATAATAATAGCATAAACCACCTTACTCATCCTCATATGATACCTCCTAATCCTATATTAGTGAGACCTGCATCCTCTCCTCAACCCATTTTAATGGATAATTTTAGATATTATTCTAATCAAAGCATTATTCATGATCTCAATGTTAGACATTTTCTTGATGATATATGTACAAGAATAACATTAAGTAGAAATGAAGATCTTAATAAATATTCTCATAAAAAATATGCAAGTAGTGATATGAATTCCAATATCCCTAGAGATAAATCTACATCCCTTCCTATTCCTTCTTATACTCCAAATTTCCATAAACCTCAAGATGAATCTCCTTCTCCCTCAACATTGAAAGCTAACTACAATGAAGGATATGGAATTACCACTCAACGAGGCTATAGTGGAAAAGCTATTGGTGTTAATGAACAAGGTATAAAAGTTCATATTGACCCTCCTATGCAAGTCACTAAAAGTGGTCTAGGTTTCATATCTCAAGCTAACCCCATGTCTACTTTTTCCACTCTTATTGATCCTTATTCTTCACAAACTAAACCTCCTTGTTTGAGAATTATTTTACCAACACCGTCTATTGTTACACCTCCTTTTGATGATCGTTTGGCTTTGGATAAGAGAATCTTTTGGAGACTTAAATATGATACTAAAATATGGTTTCCTTTAATACATTTTCCAAAAACTCAAATATCTAATAATGGTAATTATCATTTAGTTTTTCATCATAGCAATAAATATTATCTTTTTTATTGTGTTGAATTTATACAATTTTCTCAAGATTTAGTAGCTTGGTGTCTTATTACATTAACAATGGATCTTATACTTTTTTATTAATATCACAAACATACCTTAGCATCTATTTCTCCTATTATGTGTTTCTCCATCATGTACTCTTAGTATCCTAATTTAGGGGGCTCTTTATGTTTCATGGTGTTCATCTTTGAGCAACATAATCATTATTTTCCCTTGTCCTTTCGCTTGGCGGAAAGATTTTTGTCTCTTGATTTCTCCTCTTCAAGGATCTATTATCTCTCTATTAGTTAAATGTCTTATATTTTTATGTCCTTCCATGCATGGACTTGTTTGTTCAGGATCTTCCTCTCTAGAGGATAGATATCCTTCTTTACAACATCTTCCTTGCTTGGAATTATATATATTGTATACTTAATGTTTCCAATAAGCTTGCATAGTATGACATCCTTTCATCTCTCTCTTAATTGTATCTTTATGGATTTGTATTATTCTATGGTTGTACATCCTTTCTGGCATGAGATTCTTTGTTTCACACAAGGCATTTAAACCTTTGCTAAATAATCCATTTTATGTCTCAAAGGGCATGTGTATCATCAAGGAATATTCCATTTAGGGAATGTATATTGTTCCTTTGAAATGCATTCATTATCCCTTTTTTTGACTTGTCTCTTTTATAATATGATGTCATTTCTTGCATAAATATTTTTGTTTTACATTAGGATATTCTCTTTTCTAGGAGAATTACATCCTTGTTTACAACTTATTTTTTTCTTCAAAGTACATGTTTATTTTAAAATATCTATCACTTAGGGTGTACAATGTATTATATTTACCCTTTCCTTCACACTGGGGGGAAAGGTTTCATATTTCAATATTTTTCTTCCTTTTCTTTCTAAGGATATACTTTTCTTAAGTAAAGTGAATTTTTTTTACCATGTGACGTTTCTTTTATATATAGAATTGCTTGTTCTGATTTGGGATTCTCTCTTATAAAAGAGATGTGAATCCTTGATCACAACCTCTTCCTTATTTGTAAACCTATGTCCATCATAAACAAATTCCCTTACTTTGGGGATTACATTTTATTATCCTTCATTAACAATCCCTTGTACACCTTTTGATGGGGGAATAAAAAGGTGTTGGAAATAATCAAGACTAACCAAGTTACTGAGAGGGGAGGGGTGAATCAGTAACTCTTAAAACTTTTAAAACATTTCTGCACATGTATATACTTTGACCATTCATTCATCTAATCTACTGCAA
>MU228442.1:1859933-1871473 GCA_018584345.1 Thuja plicata
TCTTTTTCCTCATAGGTCCACATAAATCAATATGGACTAATTCTAGAATATCATCAGATGTATGGGTTTTACTTTTGAAACTAGACTTTGTCATTTTAACTTTTTGACAATTTTTGCACATGATGTTGTCTGGCTTTCTCAACGTCGGTAAGCCTCTTACATTTCTTCTTCTGCTTATTTTTATCATGTTGTCAAAATTCACATAACACATTCTTTTGTGCCACAACCATATGTCTTTGTTTCTATTCATTAAGCAAGTGGTGTCAGTATGATTCAAATGGAATAAGTTACCTTTAGTCTATTCACCGGTACTAATCAGTTTTCCTGATTTATTGAAGATCTTTGCCTTCTTTTTCTCAAATGCTACTCTGTGACCTGAATTATTCAGCTGAGAAACACTCAACAGATTATAATTCAATCCTATTACCCAATAATCATTTTCACATTTAATCAGGTTATTCAGCATTATAGTTCCTTTACCTTCAACTGGACAAGGTGTATCATTACCCATTCTTACAGTACCACCATTATAATCCTCAAAAGTATTAAACTTTTCTTTGTCACCGGTCATATGGTGAGTGCAGCCACTATCTATAATCCAGATGTCATTCTTGCTAACCTTAGATATGAGTGTAGTTTATACATACCTTTCATCTTCATCTGAATCATCTTTCACAGCTACAAATACCATCTCAAAGTCTTCATCAGGTTCGGTGTCAGTATCTTCATCTTTGCAAGTGGCTAGGTAGCTAGCCTTCTTTCCTTTATCCTTGTAGTCTTAGGTATCTCTTCTTTCTATTTTTTGGTAACTTCTGTAATCTTTGTTGTCACCTCTGTCAGATTTCTTCTCAAAAGATTTGCCATTACCTTTGTCATCTTTTCTTCTGTTAGGACATCTTGCAGCAAAGTGTCCAATCTCTCTACAATTAAAGCATACAAGTGATAACTTTCCTTTGTATTTACCTTTGCCTCTCTGCATTCTCCTTGTCATGAGTGCTTCTATTTCATCTAGATCTTCTTCTTCACTTTCACTTTCGCTATCTCTTCTAGATGTGTGTCTTTGACTAGATTTGCTTATTCTCATAGAAGAATTCAATGCAGACTCTAAGTTTGGTAAGACACTATTATCAAAGTTATTAATCTCAAATGAAATCAATCTACCAATTAAACTATCAAGAGTAACTGTGTTGTTTTCTACTGCTCTAATTTCTTGAATAGTAGAAACTCTAATAGCATATATAGGTAGTAAGGTTCTTAAGATTTTACTTACCACTGTCTCCTCTTCAAGTGTACCTCCAACACCTCATATAGCATTGACTAATTCTTTTATTCTTGTGTTGTACTGTGTGATGTTTTCTCCTTCTTTCATTCTGAGATCATCAAATTTTCCTCTAAGGCTTTCTACCTTGGCTCTCAGAACATTTGTATCACCTCCATGTACAAGCTTTAGTTTGTGCCACATTCTTTTTGTAGTTTTGCAATCCTTGACATCTTCAAATTCAGCATCGGAGAGTGAGGAAGAAAGCTCTATAACCATATAGTTATGCTCATGCTTCTCTCTCAATTGATCTACTATCAAAGCTCCTGTAGGAAAAACATATTCAGTATCTAAGTATTGAGTAACATCATTACCAATACCTGATAAGTGGAGTCTTATCCTGCTCTACCATGAAGCAAAGTTGTCTTTGTTCAACTTGGGAACATCTCATCTGTTCATCTTGTGATCCTAACTTAGGTCTTGAAACCTTCCTTCTAAGCACACAAGCTCTGATACCAATTGTTAGTAATAACTGAGAGGGGGGGGTGAATCAGTGGCTTCAAAAAAATTTCTTTATTCTAACCACCAATCAAATAAACCTCAGATTATTATGTCCCTTACAAGATGCATGTCATGAAATACTTTATAATAATTAACTGTTTGTCAATTTTCCTTTTCTGACCTTATTCTCCTTGATTACCAATAAGCAGTAAAACTTAGTTACCGACACTCAGTAAATATCCAGAGTATATAGATAAATCCATAAATGCATATGTGAAATGTAAAATAATAAAGTAATAAACCATACACACATAACACAAGGATTTTAATGTGGAAACCCTATTAAGGGAAAAACCCACTAGGACCAGTACCCCAAATTTTTACTCTTCTGAAGTGAGCCCTGTTAGGAGCCAACCCTGTTAAAGGTTACAAACACACTGTTCTGATTAAGTAAAAATAGGTTTTACAAGGACCTGAAACCTTTACAAAAAAACAAAGAGTTCAACAGGTTTTACAAGGACCTGTAACCTAGAGTAAAAAGAGAGATATACATTAAAAAGCAGAAACAACTGTGCCAAAGCACCAGAGAAGAAAAGAGTAGAAAAGAAACACCCCAAACAAAAAAGTCCCAAAGAAATAGAAAAAGATAGCAGGGACAAAAAAAAGAACCCAACCAGGACAGCAGAAGACACAACTACATCTCCTTCACCAGATCCTCAGCTTCGAGGACCATAATCTGCATATTGTTGACCGAGGTCTTGAGCTCCTCTGTATCTTTATCCTCTTTAGGACTCTTTTTCTTGGAACTAGCTCTAGTGTGCGATCCCGGGCCCATAGTCTCCACAATACTGCTATCCTTGTCCTTGTTAATCCTATCCAGTTTATCCATTAAAATTTTTGCATGACCACAATACGCTTTGAGGCTAATGAGGCATTGTTCCCCTATTTTTTTAACCAAAGCCTCCAGTCTTTTCACTTTATTCTTCAGAATCTTAAGTTGTTCCACACTGTTATCCTTTTCCACTCTGTCTTTGATGTCTTTAATTTGTCTTTCCATAGTTCCCACCTTATTAGCATACTCAGCCTGAGCTTCAGAGTTACCAACAACTTCTTTCATTTCCTTCAAACAGTCGGCCACAGGTTTTTCCCCAATCCCCATTATGTTGAGAATTTTAATATCCACCTATATTTTATCAACTTGGTTTTTCAGAATAACCTGGTCATTAAACATGTTATTAACCAGCCCAGAGAAACCCTCAATAATACCTTTGTTGTCATTACTATTATGGTCCTCTATTTCCAGATTGTCCTGATAGTCATTGAACCCAGAATCATCAGCTTTTTAAGTATTCTGATCCAAATTACCATCCCCCTGCTGAGTATTAATCTTCAAATCACTGGTATTGATAAAAGTATCATCTTTTTCATTATCTTTATCATCTTTTTCCTTAGTCTCCCACTTATACTCAGGGCTTAAATCTTCCTCATCTGAGGTGATAACAATTCTTTTCTTGCTAGAATTGTTGTTTCTATGAAGTATATTACCCTTGCCCTCAACTCTTTTCCTTTTTTTGCCCTCCTTTTTGATATCTTTGTTGTCAGTCTCAGTGTTTGAATCCCCAATCTGGGTTTTCTTCTTATTCTTCTTCTTTCTAACAGCATCAATTTCAGTCTCTGAATCCCCAATCTAGGTTTTCTTCTTCATTTTCATTTTGCCTTTTTTCTTTTTGCTGCCCTCCTCACATTCCTCATCACTAATCTCAGTCTCCGACCCTTCAGTGCTAGATTTCTTCTTCTTTTTAGAAGTACCCCTTTTATTATTTTTAGGAGTAATGAAACCTCTAGCCTCCTCTTCACATTCAGTGTTATCTTCATACATACTGTACTCCTCATCACCTTTAGTATCTTCAGCATCCTTCAAATTCTTCTTCTCCAAAGACCTTTCCATTTTCTTAGATTTCAAAACCTCATAAACAAGAAACATAAGCCCTTGATGAGAGGCATGGTCCCCCTTAGGGTCTTTCTAATAACTAGTAATTGTAGCTTCTAACGAACTGAGAAAATAGTAGGGTAATCTAATTTTAACCTTGTGTCTAAAATGGTTTAACAGCATAAAATGGTGCCTTGTCGCTCTAGTAAACCTACCATCCAAAGTAATATAGCTGATGATAACATAAAGAACATACCTCCATGGTCTAGATATGCGCTTGGGGTTATGTTAAGTAGTGTCAATCTTGACCAATCTATTCTTCTCTTTCTCGTTATCCGGAAAGGACTCCTAGGCTTTGTCTGAAATCAACCTGTCACGATAAAACTTAATGCCCTCCATCCCCATACCTATAGCTTCGGCAACTACTTCCTCCATTACTTCCATATACTCATCACCAACTAAAATCTTACCCTCCTTCCAAGTTTTCTCAAAAATCCTGGTAATATTAGGATTCCCACCATGAAGCCGCTCCAGATAAATAGCAAGGCCTCCCTCCTTCACAATCTTCCACACATCATTACATTTTTTTCCAGTGACTGCAACTCACTGGTTCAATTCTCTTCTTATTGCCTCCCATCTCTTCTTTGTAATTTCTGTAAGTTTTTTTCTTAGTGCTATAGATAATGCCAAAATGAGCTTTTCGAGAGCCAAAATAGACCCAGAAAGCGTGCCACCTCCAACTCATAATCATTGCATAATAATTCTGCCTCTGAAGGCCATTATGACACATCATCTGATTATAAATGATATTAGAATAACTTACCATTAATGATGATTTTCTGACGACTCCTCAGATGCTCATCCTCGAGCTTTAATTTCACTTCAATTGGCATGTCAAATCCATCATTCCACTGATCCACCTCATCACTTTTGCAAGCATGATTTGCCGCCCAGTCAGCAATGCCATTAGCTTCATGATAATTATGAGTTATAATGCATAACTCAAAAGAATTAATTATCTCCCTGGCTTTTTCAATTATGTTGTATATAGTCCATGACGCGGGAATCTCATTATTTAATCAATTAATAATATTGAGAGAGTCCCCTTCAACCCAAACTTTAGTACAACCTTTCTCTTTAGCAAAAATAATGCCTTGGAGAGCCGCACATGCTTCAGCAATATGATTAGTTTGATGACCAATAGGAATAGCTTTCATGCCAATACACACACCATTTTCATTTCTGATGACAATACCACAACCAGCTACCCCTGGGTTGCCCTTAGGGGCCCCATCAAAATTAACTTTCTGCCAATCCTTAGGGGGACAGTCCCACCTAGCATCCTCTCTTTTTCTTTTATTAATCTTATTGTTAGGTTTGCCCCAAAAATTCCAATTTTTAAGCACAGATAAATCATTCTCTTGTTTGGTTTCTGCAACTTTGTCCTAAAGCATAACATTCTCTCTTATACCTCTTTTAATCTTATAGAAGACTTCCTTCTCCTTTGTACTTTTGTCCCTAAAAAATCTATCATTTCTTTCCCTCCAAACCCCCCAGCAAACATGTGGAAGGACAAACTTCCAAGTCTGAATGATAGTATTATGCTTAGAGGGATATATCCAAGATTTAAAAAGACTCTCTAAATTGTTAGGGAAAACCCACTCAATATTAAAGATCTGAAAAAAGAGACCCCAAATTTTTCTGGCAAAGGAACAGTGAATGAAGATATGCTCTACACTCTCTTCCTCTTGCTTGCATAGATAACATCTGTTAACAATAGTCATGCCTCTTTTCCTAAGATTATCAGTAGTTAAAATTTTATTCTACATCATAATCCAAAAAAAAACATTGATTTTAGGGATAAGGTTTTTATCCCACACTTTAGCCCAGAAAGGCTCAATTACATCTTCATACTCCATCTGATACAGAGAAGAGACAATAACTTTCCCATTCGGACTGTGTTTCCAAACAATAGTGTCTTCTTCCTCAATCAGATTTATCGAATTGAGGATGGTATTAAGATACCCCAATCTCTTATCAATAGTTTTTAAATCCTTCCAGTGATCTTTCTCCCAATAATCTTCAACTTTCCTACCAAAAATTGCTTTACACTGATTCTCATAGATACCCCATTCCAGGCTATCTTTAAGGGGAGAGTGAAGAAGCCACTTATCCTCCCAGAAGAGTACCTTTTTCCCATTTTCCACTTTCCACTTAATTCCATTTTTTATTCTGTATTTATTTTTCATAACATTATTCCAAATAAAGGAACCGATCCCTTCATTGTCCTTATTTAAGAAAACCTCTAAATTAGACCTTTCCTTATTGTAATTTTTATCCCATATCAAATTCCATTCACCTATAGAATTTTAGTATCTCCAAATGAGTTTGGTTAGGAGATTCTCATTCAGATTCTTTATTCTTCTTAATCCAAGGCCACCTTTCTTGATCGGACAGCAAACTTTGTCCCAGACAATTAAAGTTATCCTTTTCTTCTTCTCCATCCCTGTCCATAAGAATTTTTTTTGAATTTTTTAAATAGCTTCACTATACTTTCTAGGAATTTTAAATATGCTCAGTGCGTAAAGGGGGAGACCTTGAAGGGTAGCTCTGAGAATCTGAATTTTGCCAGCCTTACTAAGAAGCATCCCTTTCCATCCAGCCAGTTTTATATGAAATTTATCCACAAGGGCACTCCAAAAGGTTTCAGGAGGCTCCAAACAAAGAGGGAGGCCCAAATAATTTCCCGGCATAATCCCCTGCTCACAGCCTAAAATCCTTAAAATTCTCTTTTTTCTTCTATCAGGAACATTAAAGAAAAACACTGAACTCTTCCCCCAGTTAATTATCTGACCAGAAGCTTTCCCATAGTTGTTCAGAGCTTTCTTTATATTGCTAGCATTTTTAACCAAAGCTTCCCCCATGATCACCGAGTCATCAACAAATTGTGGTGAGAGCATACCTAATTGTCCAATGAAGGGTTAAGCCCTTTGATGTCTCCATTCCTTACCTGAAACTCCATGTACCTACCAAGGCATTCCGCCATGAGGACAAAAAGGACAAGAGACAGGGGGTCTCCTTGTCTTAAGCCCCAAGAAGATTTAAAGAATGAGGTAGGAGATCCATTGACCAGGACTGAAAACGTGGCCGAGGAGATAAGTTGGAAAATGAGGTCAGTACATTTTCTTTTAAACCCAAAGGCCTCCAAAACTTGCATCAGAAACTCCCAATCCACCCGGTCATAAGCTTTAGACATATCCAACTTCAGAATAAGGCCCTCCTTTCTAGCCATCACAAGAGAGTGAACATTTTCATGGATAGTAATAATAGAATCAAGGATTTGTCTTCTAGGCACAAAACCATTTTTTTGCCATGATATAAGAAAAGGAAGGATCTCCAAAATCCTGGTAATTGAAACTTTAGAAATTATCTTATAAACCGAATTGCACAGACTAATAGGTCTGAACTGGTCCATCTTGTTAGCTCCCTCCTTTTTAGGAACAAGGGCTATAAAGGTTCCATTCAGCTCCTTAAGAAGTTTTTTGGTTCCAAAACATTCCTTAACCGCATTGGTTACATCTTTTTCAATAATACCCTAGAAAGACTGGAAAAAGAACATAGGGAAGCCATCAGGCCCCAGGGATTTTTCACCTTCAAAAGAGAAGATAGCCTTTTTTATCTTAGAATTAGAAGGGATAGCAATGAGCCTTCTATTTTGATTTTCATCCAAAATCCTAGGAATACACCTAAGGAACTCCTTTTGTTCATTCTTATCAAGCTCGTTGTCTTTTTGTAATAAATTGAAGAAAAAGTCTTTATCCTCAACTCTGATAGCCTCCTCATCACTAGATGTGTTGCCATTTATGTTGAGCTTAGAGATCCGATTATTCATTCTATGTTTTTGGGTTTTCATAAAGAAATACTTAGTATTTCTATCCCCCTCCTTCAGATAAATCTTTCTCGATTTTTGCCTCCAAAAGGCTTCTTCTTTAGCTATAATTTCATGCATCTCAACCAGCTTCCCATTCTCCTAATCTCTAGAGACAAACTTATATCCATCTTTTTGAATACTTTCCTGGATTTCCTTAATCTCTAAACTGACACTAGCTTTTGAAGAAAAAATGTTACCAAAAGTTTCCTTATTCCAATCTTTAATATTTTCTTTAACATTTTTAAGTTTTTTAGCAAGGATAAACATAGCAGTCCCCTTAATATTAATATTTCACCATTCCTCAATCCTTTGTTCCAGTTGTGGATGAAGTGTCCACATTTTCTCAAATCTAAAAGGAGAATTTCTTTTTTTAAGAATAGGATCAGCGAGAAAGGAGATCGGATTATGATCCGATCCTACCCTAATATGAGCCGTTAATGAACAGTAGTAATGGTTAAACCAACCATTGGAAATAAGAGCCCTATCCAACCTAACTTGTATGAGCTCCTTGCCCACTCTTCTATTGCTCCATGTATAGTCAATGCCCTGTAAATCAATATCATGAAGATAATTATTATCAACAAAGTTCATAAGATCCATCCTGCTGTCCAGAATAGATTGGCTGCCTCCAGATTTCTCCTTTTCTCTCAAAGGAGTGTTAAAATCCCCCATAACAATCCACTCATCATTAGCAAAAGAATTTCTCAATGATGAAAGATTCTTCCAAAAGACTTCTCTCCCTTTTTTAGTGTTAGGAGCATAAATATTGGTTAAGACCCAAGAGGTATTATCCTATAGCTGCCTAAACCTAATACAAACCACATTATCACCTTGATAAATAATGTCACCTTTTATAATTTCTTCATTCCATATTGTAGCAATGCCCCCCGACGCACCATTAGAATCACCCCCACAAATGATCCCCTTCTTAAAATATCTAAGCTTTTCCACTTTGTCTTTGAGCATCTTAGTTTCTTGAATCAATAAAATATCAGGCCTATTATCCCGAATCATGTTCCTAACTATATCCTACTTATGGGGATTATTCAAACCCCTTATATTCCAAGAAATAATTTTCATGATTTAACAAAGGATCCTACCTCCAGAATCCACTGGCTACCATCTGCAATGTTCCTTTTGGTCTCCTTGATTCTAACCTTTTGACTGGATGGTCTCCCTGGTGAAGCTAATCTAGCTCCAACATCACCATTTTTACTACTTCTTGTTGAAACCTTTCTATTTGGCACCTCTTTATCTTTCTTCCCTTTTTTTTTCTCCTTTAGTATCTTTCTCGTCTTCTCTATCACTTTGCTCTCCTTCAAGGATTTGAGTAATCTCTGTAGCATCCCCCCACTTTGGTAGAATAGTACCTGCAAGGATCTTGTTTTCCTCCGTTATATCCCCCCACATAGGTGTTGCTATATCTAGATCTCTTCCTCCCCCCTTTGGGGTTACTTCTTAATTTTCTAGGCTACCTTTCAGCTCCAGAACATATTTCTTCTGGTTCTCCTTAGTTTTCTCAGCTTTACTTTTGGTTTTGATCTGAAGATTTCCTTCCTTGTGATAATCATTTTTCTCCTCTTCAGTTTCTTCCCTTACTTCATTTTCATTTCCCTTAGAATAATATTCCTTTATCTCCCCTTCTTCCATTTGGACTTCATTTTCTTTTATCTCCCCTTCTTCCATTTGGGTTTCATTTTCTTTCCCATTCGTTTCTTTTTTTCCCCATTTCTCAGGATCCTCAGTCGCTAAACCTACCATTGGCTTCGTACATTTCATCTAAACACTAGTATCCTATTCCTCTTGCTCTACTCATTGTCCTTCCCTAGCTTTAGTGCTGACTTCTTTAATTATTCTCCCTACTGGAATCCATTTCTTAGTCTTTTTTTGGATAACTTTCTCCGGGCATTTCTTTGCCCAATGACCCACCTTTTTGCAGTGGAAACATGCAAAAGGTATGGTTTCATCTTCAACAGTTTGTTCCCACATACGCAACTTAGATTTGAGACTTATTTTTTCTGGCATATCCGTATCCTGCATTACCCCAACATAGATTCGAGCATAGGTAAGCCTTCGTCTCGCCGCTGTCACATTATCTATAGACAAAAGTTATCCAAATGATCTAGCTATCCCCACAAATATATCTTCCAGCCAATATTCAAGAGGCAGACCATGTAGCTTAATCCAAACAGGGACCTGTCGAACGGTGTCCTCCTCGAAAACAAGATTCAGACTCCATTTTTGGAGAATAAGAGTATTTTTCCCAATCAACCATGGCCCGCTGCATAGAATATTCATTCTATCTTCCTCACAAGAGAAGAAAAATGACATACATCCCTTGGCCACTGCCACCACCTCTACTTGCCCTTTCAAAACCCATTTCTGGGATACAAAAGCCCTAACCACTTCGATGTTAGGTCTTACTCCTAAAAATCTGCCAACCAGCAAATTTTTCATCCTAGCTATAGAAAAATCAATGGTCTGGTCTGGGATTTCAATAGCAAAGCTTCCTTGAGAATGTCTAGAAACATTCTTAACCAGTGGTAAACAAGATTTACCTGTTGGTTTGATGCCAAAAAGGGACGCCCATTTCCTCGGTTGCCCCAACCCAGTGCCTGTTCTGGGACCCCCACCTGGGTCCTCAGGTGACTATCCCACATCGGGATCCAATCCTGTGATCTCTTTTTCGTTGTCCTTTCCATTGTCCCGCTTGCTGTGCTCAGAGGATCCTGCCTCCTCCCGAACGCTCCCGTCCAAATTCAAAGTTGAATCCGGACGCTCCTACTCTCCCATCCTCCCCGTAGGTAGGTGCTCCCAAACACACTATTAGGTGTGACCTTTTTAGAGGATTTTAAGATACAGGTTGTCTCTTAGTATCGAGAAACTCAGTTTGCTACCATCCTTGAATCAGCCTCCTTCTTAGACTGTCAATAGGCTTTAGGCAAATCTAGTGCTAATTTCATGAATCAACCTTTTTGGTACTACTTGGGATGTACCTCAATATATAGAAGACTATTAAGTCTTGCTATGTTGAGAGACTTGATTCTTCAATGGTTAAACTGAAACACAATGACCTGTTTTTGATGCAACTTGAATTGCAGATTTTTAGATCTATTTAAGTACATTACCTCTCTGATCAATGTATCAATTCAATTCTTTGTGCTCCACACTTTTTGCTCTGTGATGTTGTGCTTCACTGTTCATCGGTGTCTGCAGAATTCTTTAGCTCTCCTTCAGTTTGATTGATCTGGACTGTATGAAGTTATCCTTGTATGCACCCTAAAATGGTTGCCTAGACTATGGGCCCCATTTATTATTTTATCATTTTATCAAATTCCTGAATAAATGCTTTGGAACATTTTCAATTCAAATCAATTTCCTTGATCAAATTGTAATTAATTCAATTATTTCAATATTTTCTAAGGTTTGATCATTTTTATTTAATTAAAAGATTCAATCTCCCTTTTAATTAAATAAAATTCATTTTATTTAATTAAATCAAATTTCTCCCTTTTAATTTAATTAAATTCATCTTATTTAATTAAATTAAATTCCTCCCATTTAATTAAATAAAATTCTTCTAAATTATTTAATTAAAATAAAACCCCTCTTTTAATTAAATATATAAAAATCCCCACTTAAAGCACTTTATTTGATGAAAAATTAAATAAATTAAATAAAAAAATTAAATAAAATCCCTTTTTCTTCACATCCTCCTAAGTGGTGGGATTTTTGCCTCTTAATCTCTACCGTTCACTTTTCTTTATAAGGAAACCTCTCCTTCTCATTCATAATCATCTTTTTCATAGTATTGTTATGCTGCAGGTTTGGAGAGCAATTTTGGAGGAGGATTTGAGCACTCAAGCTTGGATATTGCAACTTCTCTCTTCTTGTCTTCTTCTTGCATCCATGGCTATTCA
>MU228442.1:1907415-1951566 GCA_018584345.1 Thuja plicata
TATTACCATCTTGGATTCCTGACAAACCATCATGCATCTCCTGAGCAATATAGGATGCATAATCAAACACTACTGACAAATGGGGATGCAAAATTTGAACTACCATCAACATTATCTGGACTGGCATAGCCGTCTCTTCATTTATCCCCATAATATTGCACAGGGAAATGTACATTTTCCTGGCCTTGCCAATGAAAAGATCCACTTTGAAAGGTTTGGAGGTTCCTGGTCCTATTACAACCAAATTTCCTATTTTATTAGCATACCCCTTCACTACTTCACCTCTGTACTAATCCCTTTGGTTGTTGTATATTTCTTTGAAATATTCAAGGTTAATATCATCCATACTTTGAGAGGGATCAATCAACTTGAAAATCCTTTTGATTTCATTAGCTAATACAGTCAGTATTATATTTCCCTAGGTGTCTCTAACAACCCTAGTCACCTTATCATAAGTGTTTTCTATTAGAATAAGAAAATTAGTGTCCATGAATACACTAGGTGCTATTAACTTTCCAACATCTAGTTCCCAAATATTATAGTCTGGGGTGGGGGCCTTTCTCTGACTATAAGCTTCTCTAAATAGAGTAAGGGAATCTAAACTAGTAATAGCATCTCTTTCCCACCTTCCCAAATCATATAACCCTTCCCCAATTTTGAATTGGGGGATTTGTGGCACTGCCTTCTTAGCTTGTGTGGCATCCCCTGAGGACAATGGTAACTGCTGCAATAAAGCTTTCCTAACATTCTATTTCTGGTAATTGACCTGTCTCAAAATTTCAACTCTAGGGGCCATTCTAAGGGTTTTCTATCAATACTAGAACCAGATTCTGAAACAAGAGCTCTAAAACCTTCTCTGAACTGCAAACTCTATCTCAATTTGAATGGTAGTGAATTAGTGAGCTTACCCGTTCTGCACAGAAGTCGCGTGAAGCTGGTTTTCTTTGCAATTCCATCTTTGCTCAAATGGTTTTGGTGAATGATTTAGACCGCATTCAACTTAATCAATTTATGGCCTCAATCAAATTAGTTTTTCAAATTGAATTTGACGAGAGTTATCACACGTTCTATATTTAATTCACCAGCTTCAATTTCGCGGCTTAACGACTCTCTGCAACTTATTTTATCAACTTTGAATTTGAACCGTCAATTTTGCGCATCATCCTTCACATCTGACGGCTATCTTATTTCCCCAAGATCCACTATCGACTAAGGACACGTGTTGCTTCCACTTATTCACTTATATGTTAGATGTCAAGCATCTTGGAGATAAGCAGATAAGCGGGCCGTTAGATATGAAGCAATTAAACTAAACTTTAAACCTTCGCCAGCTTTGAATGCCTAGGCCCACCAACTATTAGATGTCATCACTACTTATTCACTTATTCATTAGATGTCAAGCATCTCTGATATAAGCGAATAAGCCAACCGTTAGATCTTTCCGGGTTTTAACACCTTTCATACTCTTCTCCAATTGGACCCACATACTTCCCTGGACAGGTGTCATCACCGCTTATTCACTTATATGTTAGATGTCGTGCACTTTTCCTTTAAGTGAATAAGTGGTTCGTTTGATCTTTTCAAACTTGTGCACTATTTAACAGAATTCCTTTTCAACAGTTCAGCCCCACCAAGAACATGCGTCGCCTCCGCTTGTTCGCTTATACGTTAGATGTCGAGCATCTTAGATATAAGCGAATAAGCACACCATCCGATCTTTTCTGAGTTGCATGATACATAAGGGGATGATGTAAAAGGGACCTACATAGTAGGACTTAGGAATTATTAAAGTGGTTAGGATGATACAATCTTTTGGCAAAAAGTAACCCATTTGACATGGACATATGACTTAACATGACTTAAGTGACCAAAAAAGTAACATGAAAATAGAACTAGCCGAGGCACTTAGGGTTTTTAGTCACTTTTGACCATTTTCAATTAGGTTGAGGGTTTGAGCACACTTTGCAGAGGCATAAAAACAATTTGAATACCAATTTCAAAGCCCTTGACACTATTAATGACAGGAGACCCTATGAAAATTACAAGGCACAATATGGACAATAAATAGCACCAACAAATCCTATATCATTATTGATACCCAAAAATAAAATAAATCCAACAGGTGTGAGAGAAGAATCTCTTTGCCAAGAGATGATACTTAGAGTTCTAGGAAGAGGATGAGGTTGAGGAAGAAAAATTACAAATGCAAAAACTCTAGAGGATATGTGGCATATGAAATCATGATTATAGGCTATGGAACTTGCATAAAAGAGAGGAATTCACATAGGAGATGTCAGTGAGAAAAAGGAAGAACCTTAATAAGAAAAGGTAGATCTCGAGGAAGAGGGTTTTGTAACAAGAATCATTAGAGAAATCCTGGGAGAAAGTTCCAGACCAAAGATGGAGGTGCCTTTGTATGAGGGTAGCCTGGATGCTAAGGAATTGATTGATAAGATCAGTGTAATAAATAAATATTTTGAGTTTGAGAATGTCGTTGATGGTAAGAAAGTGAAGTTTGTTGTAATCGGACTAAAGGTTCATGCATCCCTATGGTGGGATGGAGTACAAGAAGAAAGGAGATAGAAAAGGCAAGTCCAAGATCAACAACTAGGAAAAAATTTTGGCTAAGCTAAAACGTAAATTCTTGCCCAAAATTTACCAACTTAATTGTTTTAAGAAAATGCAAAATCTTAGACAAAAAGAATGACAGTTAAATATTACACATAAGCATTTTATAGGTTGAGCATTAGAGATGGTCACATTGAAGATGATCGTGAAAAATGGGCTAGATACCTCAAAGGATTAATCATGCAAGAGCACCCAATGCAACTTAATAAAGAATTTCATCTTCTTTGTGACTCTTAGGGGGTCTTGTAATGTCTTGGAACTAATATAAATCCTACCAATTCATTGATCCAACTTGTAAGGCATGGTTCCAAGTATTGTCATTTATAATCCACTTGGTCAACCATGGTCAAAGGATCCCAAAATATTAGGATTTAGGATATTTTGATGTTTTATGTTCTTTTGGTCATAAATGAACCATAGGTTCAAGTTTTGCAACAAAATTGCACTTGAACCTATGGTTCATTTATGACCAAAAGAACATAAAAACATAAAAATATCCTAAATCATGATATTTTGGGATCCTTTGACCATGGTTGACCAAGTGGCTTATAAACGCCAATACTAGGAACCATGCCTTACAAGTTAGATCAATGAATTGGTAGGATTCCTATTAGGACCTAGACATTACAAGACCCACTAGGAGTCACAAATAAGATGAATTCTTTATTAATTTGCATTGGGTGCTCCTACACCATACTCCCCTTGAGTTTTAGAACTCAAGTTCCCACTTGAGTCAAGTTTCTCAATTGATGTGCCATGTAGTGTGATTTGGTCCTTTGTCATCCAAGTGGCATCCATGTTGGGGAGTCCCTTCCATTTGACAAGGGACTGCATGTACTTCTCCTTCTTGGTTTGTTTGAGGATCTTAGAGTCCAGAATTGTCTCCATCTCTACTGGTTTGCTAGGAGGGAGGTTTGTGACATAATTTGCAACATCATTTGTGTCCGAATGAGTAAATGTACCTGCATCACTTTTATAAGGGGTTAGATCTACCACATAAAAGATTGGAGAAATTAACAAGGTAGGGGGAAGAGATATTTCATAGGAATTTTTACCCATTTTATGTGAGATTGTGCATGGACCTACTTTCTTCATGTGCAACTTGGATTATCTTCCCTTTGATAGCCTTTATTTCCTGAGGTATGCCAAGACTTTATCCCCAATTTGAAAATGACCCTCTCTCCTTCTCTTGTCTGCATTTTCTTTATATTTTTGAGTAGTCTATTGTAGCTTTTATTTGACTTCTTCTTGCACTTGGGAAATTATTTTATCCAATTCTTATCCTTGAGCACTGAATCTAAAATCTAAAGGAAAGTCTACAAGATCCAATGGAACCCTAGGGTGCAGACCATATACTATTTGAAATGGTATTTTTCCAGTGGATATGTTGAGGGAATCATTAAAGGTAAAATCTACTTGTGGAAGGACTACATCCCAACTTTGATTGTGTTGCTTTATTAAAAACCTTAAGAGGTTTCCAAGTGATCTATTCACCACTTATGATTGGACATCAATTTATGGGTGATATGTTGAACTGTAGGTCAAATTTGTCCCCAATTTCTTATGAAGTGTTCACCAAAAATGTCCTTGAAATTTCACATCCCTGTCTGAAACTATTATCTTTGGTAAACCATGAATTATGACAACTTCTTTAAAGAAGAGATGTGCAATTTGGGAAGCATCATTTGTGATTTTACAAGGGGAAACATGCACCATTTTGTTTAATCTATCCATAATGACAAAAACACTACCAAAACCTTGTTTGCTTCTAGGTAGTCCCATAACAAAGTTCATGGATATTGACTCCCAAGGCCTAGTAGGTATAGGAAAAGGTTGGTATAACCCTTTATTTGTGGATACACCCTTAGTTTTCTGATAGATGGTGCAGACTTCAACAAATTTCTTGACATCATTAGTCATTTTGGGACAAAAATAACTTCTTTTAATCAGATTTAGAGTTTTGTCTATGCCAAAATGGCCACTCATGCCACGACAATGTTTTTCCTTTACTATGTTTAATATCATTGAGAATCTAGGTATACAAAGCTGAGAACCTTTGAAGAAAATACCATCTTGAATGAGAAATTTAGAGAAGTTGGTATGATACTTTCCTACAAGTTGAGAACAAACCTCAAATGCTTCTCCAAAATCTAGATCACCTACATAAAGATGTTTCAAAACATCAATCCCAATGCTCTAGAGTTGAATTTCTTCAATCAGTATAACCCTTCTGTTGAGGGCATAAGAAACATTTTTTGCTTGTCCCTTTTTGTGTTTTATAGTGAATGTGTAGGCTTGAAGTTGTTCCATCCATTTGATATGCTTGACACTAAGTTTTTCTTGGGTGTTTAGATAACTGAGGGCATGGTTATCAGTATAAACCACAAACTCTTTAGGTAGAAAGTAGTCTCTCCATTTTTTTATAGCTTGGGCCATTACATATAACTCAAGGTCATAGGTAGAATATCTCTTTTTGGCTTCATTTAGTTTTTTAGAATAGAATGCTAAAGGTTTGTTTTCTTAGCTTAGAACAACCCCTATAGCCAAGTTACTAGCATATGTTTCAACTGTGAAGACTTTATTAAATTCAGGTAAAGTTAGAATGGGATATTGGACCACTTTATTCTTCAAGTATTGGAAAGCATAATTAAATGCCTCTGTCCAAACAAAAAAAAAATTCTTCCACCCTTGATGGTATCTAGCAATGGAGCAAATATATGGCTAAACTTTTTAATGAACTTTCTATAAAATTTTGCAAGGCCATGGAAGCTCCTTACATCACCTGCATTATTTGGTGGTGGCCAACTAACAATTATCTCTACCTTGATAGGATCCATTTTGAGGGTTCCTTTTGAGATGAAAAACCCCAAGAAAGTGAGCTCCTTCTGCATGAAAACACACTTGTCTAGATTGATGATAATTTTGTGTCCATGAAGTCCTTTCAGTACCTGGTCCAAATGGTTAATATGTTCTTCCAAACTATTGCTAAATATTAGGATATCATCAAGATAAATAACAACAAACTTACCATTGAAGTCCTTGAAGATTTCATTCATTAACCTCATGAATGTACTTGGAGCATTTCTTAGGCCAAATGACATAACAAGCCATTCATATAAGTCATCAGTGGTCTTAAATGTAGTCTTCCATTTGTCCCCTGGTCTGATTCTAATTTGGTGGTAGCCATATTTTAGATCTATTTTAGAAAAATATCAAGCACTTCTAAGTTGATTTAGTAGGTCTTCCATTCTTGGGATTGGAAACCTATATCTAATTGTGATTTTGTTTATGGCTCTTCTATCCACGCATAACCTCCATTTTCCATCCTGTTTGGGTGCTAAGACTATAGGGATTGCACAGGGACTGAGACTCTTTTGAATGAGCCCCTTCTGCAACATTTCATGGATTTGTCTTGATATCTCTCCATTCTGATTAGGATTCATCTTATAGGGTGCCTTATTTGGTAGTGATGCACCATGGATTAGATCTATTTGATGGAAAATATCTCTTAAGGGTGGGAGAATAGGGGGTAACTCATTTGTGGTTATTTCTCTATATTTATCCAACATTCCTTTCACTTCATTTGGTATAGGCACTATTTTTGCATATTTTTCTTTTTCATTGGGTTTTATCACCAAGAGATAACTCTCCTCCTTAGACTCCTTCAAAATTTTCACCAATTCCTTCTCCCCAATAACAATCACAGTGGGTTCTTTCCCTATTTTAGGATCAGGCCATGGTTTCATGGTATAAGTTTTTCCATCCTTGAAAATGGTGTAGGTGTTCTTCCTACAGCTATAATTTGCATCCATATCATATTGTCGTCGTCTGCCAAGTAGAAGATGACAAGCATCCATCTCTACTACATCACACAAGACTTTGTTTTTGAAATCACCTAGGGAGAATTCTACCACTATTTTCTCATTCACTAGAGTTTTTTTCCCTTTTGTAAGCTAAGAGACGTGATAAGGGAAAGGATGGGGTGTTTTAGACAGTTCCAACTTTTGTACCATTTCTTTAGAAACTAAATTATCTATTGAACCAGAGTCAATTAACAAGTTACATACCTTTCCTTGGCATGTGATCCTTGTCCTGAATAAGTCCTTTATTTGGAGTGGTTATTGAGCATGAGGGACTTGCAAGAAAGTTTTTCTCATCATAAAAATTGTTCCTTCATATCCCTCTAGTTCCTGCTTCTCCTCTTGGACCAACTGTGTTCTTCTCTCCCCTTGATTTTTCTTCCTTTTCTTAGGGCATCTTCCTGCATGGTGGCCCAATTGGTTGCAGCTCTAACACCTTGAGGTCTCATTAGATCTTTCTCTATCCCTGCCAAAGGGTTTTCTACCTCTAAAGATACCCCCTAGTACTTGTCTCTCCTTGTTCTCTATCCCCTTGATTCTGCTCCATAAATCTATTATCATTGTTTGACTATCCCCTATTCCAAGAATTTCCTCTCCCTCTAAAACTCTTGTTGTAGTTGTTGCCTCTGCCCCTATTACCTTGTTCTTATTTCCTTATAAAATTGTCTTCTACCTTTAATGCCAATTGAAATCATTTTTGGACTATGGTAGGGCTGGTTAGGCTTAGTTCATCTTGGATTGAAATCTTCAAGCCTTGCATATACCTTGCAAGCTTCACAATTCTGACTCTGTCATCTTAGATTTCATGACAAGCTTTTGAAATTCCTTAGTGTAGGTTGAGACACTCATCTCCTTTTGCCTCAAACTCATTCTTCTCTTATAAATTTTAAATTCATATTCCTCAGGGACATATGCTTCCTTGATTATACTCACCATCTTCTTCCAAGCGGTGAATTGTTGCTTTCCATTCTTCACCCTATCATCTTGAGTGAAGTTCTACCATGTGAGTGCAGAACCCTTTAGCCTGAACTTATCAATATTTATCCTTTGATTCTTAGGGATATCTTCACAATCAAAGAAACTTGTGAGGGCATCCACCCAATCCATAGTAGCATCTGGGTCCATCTTCCCATCATATGTAGGAAAATAAATCTTGGCATCCATGGTTCTCCTCTCCATAGATTTTAGAGTCTTCAATAGTAGCCTCTGATCCATAGGAACTTCTTCTTCATGCTCAAGAGGTTCTTTCTCACTCCCTTCTTCAACATCTTCATAGTTTCCACTACTCTTCCTTTGAAGCTCTTCCCTAAGTCTTTCCATCTCTTGCCTCATTAGATGCATCTCTATGTTTCTCTGTTCATCTTGTTTTTGTTTCTGCTCCCCCAAGTACCTTACAATCTTTGCATTGTTCATCCTTGTTGAAAAACCACCTTCTTCATCACCTGAAATGGTGCTAACAAACTTTTTACCTAAGGATCTTAGGTGCTCTGATACCACTTGATGTAAGTGTTAGGGTAGATGAAAGAAATTAGAACAATTTGTCCTTCAAAACCTTCTATAAGGGATCCAAGACACAAAACCACTGAGACCTATACTTACACCTTAAAAATCCTCCAAACATCTTCCAACTACCATCCACCATCTTGAAACAAAGATACAACAACTAGTTGAAAATGGAAGTTCACTACTTCATGCTATCTCTTTAGGATGCACACCAAACTTGGTTTCCAAAGAGAAAAAGGATAAGTCTAACTTCTATGGGTTGAACCAAGTTTTCAAGTATGGTTTTAAGACCAAAAAAACATGTCACACCTATTGATAAACCTCAGGGAATTCTACTGATAATATTTCCTTCATTAAGCCTCCAAACTACTTGTAGCCCTAAATGGACTGAAAAACTGACTTAACTCTTCAAAGTCCCAAATAACTTAGGAACCTAAGAACATATAATTATACCCTTTTAGGATACAAGGGTAGAATCAAATCACCAAGTTCTAAATCTCAATACCAGATTGAAAATTAAATGCTTTTGTTCCAAACCAAAGGGCTAATTAGGCCTCCATTTGTTAAGGATGTACCAATTCTTGAGGGATTCTCCTTCCCAAACCAATTGGAACATTTAGGGAGTGCCCAAAAAATACCAAATCCATGATCTGAGGCCTTAGTGCTTGATTCACTGAAAGTTACACTCTACTGTGTATGTTTAGGAAAGGTGCATACATGAGGATATACACCTAGGGCCTATTGTTTCTCCCATCTCCCTACATGGTCACCAAAATAAATTAAAAAATATCTAAGGATGTAGTACAAGGAATCATTCCACCAAATTTTACTAATTTCCCATGGTGGAGATGCTCAGAAATGAAGAAACAAAACAAAACCCTAGCTAATGGAGTCAAACCAAAGTAGCAGAGACTAAAATGGTAATAACTTGATTTAGAGAATAGGTATAATCACTAGACCAAGTGCATGTGAAAGCTTAAAAAAAATGGGAATCCAACATGATAGGTTGTGTCCAGAGAAAAATCCATACATGTTCGTACATTCCACTGCAACAACAAAAAGTGTAGGAAAATGAGTTGATTTTATTGATTTGAAAACAAATTTACATCAATCTGCCTTCCACCTTCCTGAAAGGGTTGTATGAAGGCCTTATCCATAAGTTAAAACTTATTTTTTAAACTATCTATCTGTTGGGGAAGTCATTTAGACTTAAAGACAAAAATTTATCAAATTGCTCAAAAATTTGCATGACAACTTTTGACAACTTTTTGCACTTTTGCACTAGGAGTGCAATTTTGTTGCAAAACTTGAACCTATGGTTCATTTATTAGGAATAAAAATCCACAAGTCAATTGAGAGGGGGGGTGAATCATTTTTGATATAGATTATTAAAATTTAAACTTTATAAACCAAATGTGCAAATGTAAATGATAACACAGTAAATGCCAACACCGTAACACAATATTTGTTGTCAAGGAAACCCTGTTAAAGGTAAAACCCTGGTGGGAATTAACACCCAAAAATAATGTACTGAGAGTATACTATCCATGTTAAAATATTTAGTCCTGTTAGGAGCTTGTTACAACATTACAATACATAGTCCATGTTAGGAGATAGACCCTATTAGGATTCAAAAGAAATAGTAGGCACACTGCCCAAAGAAGGTTAAAGCCACCCTCAAGGATTTACAATCTGAACAAGTGTATAAATAAAATACACAATCCATTGAACTATCTGATAGCAATTGTCTTTGCTTGGTCAATTCCAATGAAGCTCTCTTCTCATAAACTCTGCTCTACATCCAGCAGCCAAACAAGCCTTGTAGCTTTCACTTCTTCTCCTTTTAATATCTATCACATCTTTTCAAAAGAAAAGATCACTCATATATACCCTCTTACAATAATTAATTAGGTCGGCCAGTTAAGATTTCCTAATACACAAATAATTAATTAGGTCATCCAATTAAGGATTTCCAATATTAATTATTTGACCACTTGCTAAGATACACACGGTACCTATAACAAGTAAACATTATTTACAATCCATAAATTATGCTTCCAGATCCACAATCCATGCTCACAATTCATTTTACATGCTACATGTCTAAAGTCGGCTAGCAAATAGGTCTCCTTTAGAATACACACCATAGCTGACATCACCAGTAACCAAACCACAATCAAACTCAACCCATTATTTCAACATATGTCGGTTGTCCACTAGTAAGCTTGCATCATCTCAAATATCTTCGCCAGAAAGATATACCAAAAACATAGAGACCTTCTCTGTCCAGAATCACAATTACAGTCCAAAAACCAGTCTTCACCAAATCAATTATAACATCCTCAATATGCAACATAAAGCCAAGTGACCTTAGGTATAAGTTCAACACACATCCTTCTGCATAAATCCAACTGTGATAATTCTGAATCATGCATACAGTATCTATACACTTCTTCCAGTCAAGTAACCGGCCTGTCCTCTCCAGAAAAATATATGTTGACATCAGTGACAAAACATGAATATCAACAGCATGATTAGGAACCAAAACTGATATCATCCAACAATCTCCCCCATTGGAATTGATGGAAACATATGGGAAAATCCATACGCATCAACCCAAAATTACTCTCTCTCAATACAATCTTCTCAATATCCTCAACACAAATTTCTCAAAACAGTAGGGATTTTCACATAGATTCCTTCCCCCTTTGGCAGTAATGGAAAAGGGTGCCATAACTCATCTGTAGTCTTTTGTAAGGTGTATCTTTTTTAAATCTTCCTATCCATCAACCAGGTGCAAGATCACCCAAATGTACTCCATAGTGTTCTCCTGTGATCACTCCCCCTAAGGAGTAGATCCATACATCAAGTCTAGAGAATGATATATCTCTGAGATTCACTAGACTGATGCACATCTGCATCATTTAATTATCAATGGGAGGGGACACCACCCCAAGCATGCCTCTGAGATATTCAAAAGCATCTTTTGGCAAAGGTTTAGTAAATATATCTGCTATCTATTCCTTTGTGCTAATATACTCCAGGTTAATCTCTTTATTTGTTACCTTCTCCCTCAATAAATGATACTTATTAGAAATATGTTTAGTCTTTGAATGCATTACATGATTATTCAACATATTCATTGTGCTAGTGTTATCACAATGGATGACCACTGGTTCTTTGAAAATTATTCCAATGTCCTTCAACATTTGTTTCATCCAAATAACTTGTGTATATTTTATTGCAGTAGCAACATACTCTGACTCAGTAGTAGATTGAGTAATACAGTTCTACTTTTTGCTCAACCAAGAAACCAATATTTTTCCAAGGAAAAATACACCACCACTTGTACTCTTCTTTTCATCCACATTACCTACCCAATCAGCATCAGTATAAGCCTGCAAAGTAAAATCTTCTGATTTTTTATACCACAGTCCATATTCTATTGTCCCTTTCAAATATCTGAAAATTCTTTTCACATCAGCAAAATGTGTCTCTTTAGGATCTATCTGATATCTAGCCACAATTCCAACTACATTGGTAATATATGTTTTGGTGTGAGTTAGATATTGTAGACCTCCAATCATCGATCTGTACTTAGTCTGAACAATACTTTGAGTCTCATCATTGTTAGTAAATTTGTTTCTAGTCACCATAGGTGTCCCAACAGGTTTACATTCTTCGATTCCAACCTTTTTCAACATTTCCTTAAGATACTTGGTTTGAGATATAAAAATTCCATTCTTACTCTGATTAATTTGCAAACCAAAATAAATATTTCATCTCACCAATCATTGACATCTTGAATTCTTTTTCCATTTCTTTAGCAAACTTCTTACTCATCTTATCATTGCCTCCAAAAATGATATCATTAAAAAAAACTTCTATAATCAAGATTCCATCTTCATCAGTTCTCAAATATAAATTATTGTCTACTTTACCTTTTCTGAAAACAAGATGAAGTAGATATTTGTCCAGTCTTGCATACCATGCTCTTGGTGCATGTTTCAGTCCATATAGTGCCTTCTTCAATCTTTCACCATAGTATGATCTTGTTTGTGTAGGACCACACAGATCTATATGTACTAGATCCAAATTCCCTTTTTCTGAATAATCTTTTCTTTTGAAAGTGCTTCTAGTCTGCTTCCCCATAACACACTCTCTACATATAGTGTTATATGGTTTTACAATTTTAGGTAGATCTTGTACTTCTTTTTTCATACTTTCCTTCACAATGTTATCAAAATTAACATGAAAAGATCTTTTGTGTCATAACCAACTATCATCAACCTTCACAATAAAATAAGAAGCTTCAGATGTGTTCAATTCAAATACATTACCTCTAGATTTAGTACTAGATGCGATCAAGTCTCCTACTTTACTTCTGATAGAGAATTTACCATCAATGAATTTTAATTGATAACCCTTGTCCACTAACTATCCAACACTCAATAGATTATGCTTATGTCCATCAACAAGTAATACATTGTCAGTGTTAGTCTTTCCATCCAAAGAAATAGACCCAACTCCAATAATAAGCTTAGAGGTATTGTCACCAAATCTGACAACACCACCATCATGTCTTTTCAAATTAACAAACTTGTTTTTATCTCTAGTCATATGGTGTGAACAACCATTGTCTATAACCCATTCAGATTTCTTTTCAACCTGGGATACTAAGGATTTTTCTTTGTGTATAGGTTCAACATCCTTAATAGAAATAAATCCAATTTCATCATAGTCACCGTCATCGTCATCAGATATACCCTCACTATCATAATTACATTCCTTGTCTTTTGAATACTTAGACTTGAAATACTTAGGTTTGTGCTTTGGAACTCTTGTAGGACATCTAGATGCAAAATGACCAATCTTGTTACATGAAAAAACATTTCAAAGGTAATTTGGCTTCAAACTTTCCCTTACCTCTCTTTTCTCTTCTGGAAATTAGTGCCACAAATTCATCTAGCTTTCTTTCTTCTTCATGTATCTATTCCCATTCATCTGCATAGGCTCCAAGTTCTTCTCTTAGATCATTACTGCTAGTGCTTTCATTTCCAGATAAGGTATTTTTGTTCTTGTGCACGGTTACCATGAATGCTGACTTAACTTTAGGTAAAGTGTCTCCCAATTCTGCGACATCAAATGTAGTTAACTTTCCAATCAACATCTCTCTGGTAAAGTTCGGTGTCAAAGGTATAATCTCCTCTATAGCTTGTACTTTGGTTCTATATGGATGTGTCAAAGATCTAAGTATCTTCACAATCACTTCTTCCTCATTGTAAGTACCTCTAGAGTTTCTAATACCACTGACCACTTTAGTAATTCTCTATCCATATGCCCTAATGTTCTCATCTTCTCTCATCTTCAGTGATTCAATCTTTGTCTTCCATTTTTGTAGCTTTTCTTTCTTAGTAAACTTGTCTCCAATATACAATGCTTCTAATCTTGACTAGATCTCATGTGCAGAATCCAAGTCCTTTACTTCTGTGAATTCTCCTTCTAAAAGTGTGTTGATCAAAGATTCCCTTGCAACCATATTACATGAAAATAACTTCTTCAAATATTCAATAGCCTTCTCTAATTCATCCTCAGTCACTATCTTTTCATTCTTCTTTGTGATCATCCAGTAATCAATTCCTAGACATAGAAAATGTGTTCTCATCTTGTTCTACCATGTCAAAGTTTTCAGGATCAAACTTTGAACTATCCTTCTTGTATTAAGTCATCTTCAGGATCACCTCAAGCTATTAAACTTTCTCTCTAAGAACCACAAGCTATGATACCAATTGTTAGGAATAACCATCCACAAGACAACTGAGAGGGGGTTAATCAGTTGTGATATAGATTACTAAACTTTAAACTTTATAAACCAAATTTGCAAATGTGAATGATAACACAGTAGATGCCAATGCCATAACAAAATATTTTTTGTTGAGGAAACCTTGTTAAAGGTAAAACCCTGGGGGAATTAACACCCACAAATAATGTACTAAGAGTATAGTATCCCTGTTAAAATATTTAGCCCTATTAGGAGCTTGTTACAATATTACAGTACATAGTCCATGTTAGGAGACAGACCCTGTTAGGAGTCAAAATAAATAGTAGGCTCACTTCCCAAGCACACTGCCCAAATAAGGTTAAAGCCACCCTCAAGGATTTACAATTCAAACAAGTGAATAAAGAAAATACACAATCCAATGAACTGTCTGATAGCAACTGTCTTTGCTTGGTCAGTTCCAATGAAGTACTCTTCTCATAAACTCTGCTCTACATCCAGCAGCCAAACAAGCCTTGCATCTTTCACTTCTTCTTCTCCTTTTAATATTTTTAACATCTTTTCAAAAGAAAATATCACTCATATATACCCTCTTACAATAATTCATTAGGTCAGCTAGTTAAGCTTTCCTAATACACAAATAATTAATTATGTCGGCCAATTAAGGATTTCCAATATACAAATAATTATTTGACCCCTTTATAAGATGCACATGGTACCTATAACAAGTAAACATTATTTACAATTGATCAATTTTGCTTCCCGGTCTGCAATCCATGCTCACAATTCATTTTACATGCTACATGTTTGAAGTCGGCCAGCAAAAAAAGGGTCTTCTTCAGAATACACGCCACAATTGACGTCACCAATAACCAAACCACAATCAAACTCAACCCATTATTTCAACATATGTCAAATGTCCACCAGTAATCTCACATCATCTAAAATATCTTTGCCAGAAAGATATACAAAAAATAAAGAGATCTACTCTGTCCAGAATCACAGTTACAGTCCAGAAACTAGTCTTCACCAAATCAACTGTAACATCCGCAATATGCAACATAAAGCCAAGAAACCTTAGGAATAAGGTCAATACACATCCTTCTACATAAATCCAACTTTGATCATTCTTAATCATTCGTATAGTGTCTATACACTTCTTCCAATCAAGTACCAGTCTATCCTCTCCACAGAAATATATGTTGACATTAGTGACAAAACATGAATATCAACAGCATGATCAGTAACCAAAAATGATATCATCCAACATCATTTATGAAAAAAAGAACATAAAAATATAAAAATATCCTAAATCCTAATATTTGGGATCCTTTGACCATGGTTGACCAAGTGGCTTATAAATGCCAATACTTGGAACCAAAGCTTACAAGTTGGATCAATGAATTGGTAGGATTCCTATTAGGACCTAGACATCACAAGACCCCATAGGAGTCACAAAGAAAATGAATTCTTTATTAAGTTGATTTGTGTGCTCCTACACCAATTAAGATACAATATTCAAGATGAAATTAGCCTTATGTGTCCTAAAATAGTTGAAGAAGCATACCAATATGGTCTTAAAGCAGAAGAGAAATTATCCAAAAAACAAACACAAAGCTCAAACAGAAAAAGTTGAAATTTTAGAGGAGGATCACAAAGTGGTAGAGGATAGTGAAAAACTCAAAAGGAAGAATCCAATATTTCACATCACCAAGAACAATTTTCTTCTAGGTAATGTTCTTTTAGGGGAAGAAGGGCATATTTAAGAGGTAGGAGTGGAGGATTTTTTTAGAAAATAGTTAAATGTAATAAACATGGACATAGATCTTATGAGTATCTAGAAAATATTTCAACAATTCAAAGGAGTACACATATTGTTCAAGTAAATAAGAGAAAGACTTAGAAGAATTTTTCACTTATAAACATCCACCCGAAGTTGTTAAATCACTCTTGATTAAGAGGGTGTTTCTTAAACCCAACAAGTAGTGTATAGAACCACCTCAAAAAAATTATTTATTTGGAACAACATTCAAGCATGAAGGAAAAATTTTCAAAGTCATCATAGATAGGGGAAGCATAGAAAATATAGTTTCAAAAGAGATGGTGGAGAAACTAGGCTTGAAAAATGCAATGCATTCTGCTCCTTACAAAGTATCATGGTTGCAAAAGGGGTATCAAATCTTGGTCAATGAATAGTGAAAGGTGGATTTCCAAATAGGAACTTACAAAGATCAAATAGTGTGTGAAGTTATTGTTACCCAAAATTTCCTATCTTATGCTCTTTTGGCTTACAAGTGGAGTAAATGTGGCTCCCACAAGGTTTGAGCCCAACTTGTATGAAATCTACCCATGGCTTTGTGTTTTTCCCTTGTTTTTGCAAAGGTTCTTAGGTCTGGTTGGAAAGCCCTTGTTTCATTTTTATGAAAAACCTCCATAAAACCCTAGGTCTTTAGTGACTGTTATAAAATGACATTACTTTTCTAAGCCACTTAAGTTCCTTTTTTCCATGTGTTTTAAGTCATCATCGGCGGGGTCAAGTTTCCTTTTCCTAAGAGGAATTTACTTTTTCCTAAAAGTCTATTTTCCTAAGTCTTGAAATACTTTATTCACCCTAGGCATCGCCAGATTCTTCTCCATCTAATGGTCATCATTTTTCCTTAAATGTTGAGATCAAACTTTAGGATTCTTTGAGGCATCACGCTCTATCGACGTGTGTCTGTGACAGGCAAGGCTTAGTGGAGTATGATGTCAGTAGGATAGGGGAATCAATCAGATGGTCATTGCTTTGCCTCAATGCAAGATCAAGAAATGAAGGTTCTTCAAGGCATCACGTCATTATGACATGTGGATAGTGGGACCTACATAGAAAAAGGGCTCAGAGTGGGTAATGTACATTTAAGTATTTTTTATCCAGCAGTCATCGCAAAGCCTTAAAGATCAAGATAATCTCAGTTTACCCATCAAGTCATTGCGCCCGATCGCGATGTGTAAAGTGGCCAAGCTTAAGACAAGGTAAAGATCATACAAGTTTCTTTTGATCTAGTGGTCAGCGTTTTCCCTTGATGGCCAAGATGAAATATAGTTAACATTTAATCTATTGTGTTGTTTTGATGCATGTCAGGTTGTCATAACTTGGACCCGTCAATGGTTTGTTAATCTCCAGGCAAGTTTTGTTTGATTGGATGGCTGGCATTTTTCCTTAATGATAAAGATGAAGGAAATATAATGATCAAGGAACCGCGATACAAAGACACGTGTCCTTCCTGTCAAGAGGGGCATGTGGTTACCAAGCCAGGGTAAAGGGTCAATCTAAAATTTAGTTTGTTTTGATCCTATGGTTGTCATTTTGCCTTAAAACTAAGATGCGTGATGGATATTGTTCAAGGCATTGTGATGTCGTGCCACATCGTGATCTAAGATCTTGAGCTCGCACGTGACTTAAACACATCAATGGTCCTATTTTAAAGATGATAAAGTTTTCAATCTGGGCCTTTAGTTAAGAATTTTGTGCCACATGTGACCATTTACATTTAAAAATTCAAATATTCAAATATCTTCCAGGGTTTTCATGGTAGTGGCAATGTGTTCCAAGCTGCAAATAAAGTAGATGGATCAGGTAGATCTTTTCAGCTGAATTTATGATGTTGGGAGATGTCACCAAGGCATATCTGATAGTTTGGGATATTTTCCAAGGTGCATTAATGTGCAAAATTTATCATTTTAGGGTTTCTAGTTGTTTTTAAAAGAATATCTTCTTGTAACCCTAAGTTCTTCTGATTTGATCTGCATTGATTATGTATTGACTCCCGAGCCATGGTGGTTGAGGAGTTTGTATATAAGTAGTTTTAGAAGCTTTTGTAAATAGGTTTTTAGAGGTTCAGATTATGTAAGACTTTCTTTGACATATTCTCTGTCCCCAAGTTTTCATGTCTCTAATTCTCTCTGGAGCATAATATAGTGGCTAAGTTGTTGGAGAAATCCTAGAGTTATCTGAGTCCTCTTTCTTTTCTACAGTCTTGTGTACTATTATAAGTGATTGATGAAGGTAAACTTGTGAATTTTGTTCATTCCCTGTTATCTTGTCTCATTTTTGTACCTATTTGCTAGAGTGAATGTTTTCTTGCAGGTTATAGTCTATGTTTATGTTCTTTTGAGCTATTTTTGTGAAAATCTTTCATTTCCCTAAATGGTTTCACCTCAGACCCTACTATGAAACACTTTTTCAAGCCTATTCAAAAAGTTGTACTTGTTTTAATTCAGGGATTTCATGCTAACTCTTAGCCATATTTTTTATGATTCATGTCATATTCGGTGTATCACCTAATATATTAGTTTCCTACTTTATTTCCTTTCAGTTTCCTTCTATCCCTTTTCCTACCAAGTTTTATTTTAAAGTTTCAAGAGCAGAATAGGTGATTATCCAAGAGGAACCAACCTACAATCTGAAGGTATCACTTCAAGTTTAGAAAGGTCTCACAACCTAGAAGTGATTCCCATGTTATACTAGATCATTAGACTCTTGAGTTTAGTAGGGTGAAAATTTGGTGTATAACAGTTATGCCCATAGGCCTTTGCTACATTCTTATTGAGAGACCTTGGCAATATGATATAAAGGCTATACATGATGTGAGGTACATTACCTACACTTTTGAGAAAGATGAAAGGAAGCATATTATTACACCCAAAACCATTCTAAAAAGTAAGCACTTAACTTGTTCTCATTTTAGGATCATTTTGGGCCGGCTTTAATGTGTTCCTTATGATAGGACCTCATATTTAATTTAAATGCATAATAAATTTAGATATAGGTCTTCCCCCTTCTTCAAAAGTGAGGTTGGCTCCAATTTCTATGCATATTTTCCCATTTTCCCTCCATCCATAATTCATTTCCCTTTTAGGTCCTTTTCCATGCATTTTAGATCTGGGAAGCTACTCTGATTTCCTGAACAATAAGGTCTTTTAAACCTCCCTTTTTGCACACAACCCTAGGCCCTAGGCTGGCTCTAAAAAAGCTTACCAAGACAAGGCCGACTTAGGTCAGCCTTGTCTTGGACTAGGCCAACTTAGGTCGACCTTGTCCTAAGGAATTTTCATTTATTGGGCTCTGAGCCCAATGTAGGGTTGTTTCTCCTAGGTGCTTAATCAGGATCGACCTTGCAAAATCTGAGCCCTAGAATGTCTATAAATGGAGACCTATTCCCTTTATTTTGGCATCCATAATATACATATGATCATTAATCTAGATGAAATAATTATTGAGAAATATATTGTGCATTCAAGACATTCAAGTTCAAGCAAACATACATTGAAGGAATTCATCATCAAGCATTCAAGGCATTTTCTTCCAAAATCTAGCTCTTTTCCCCATTGGAGGCCAAGCAAAGGAGTTTGACATCAAGGAAGGAGATATAAACTCCTACATCAATAATTCATCCTTTTCTTCTTATTTCATTCAACATTAAGACGTATTAAAACATCTACGACATGAGGTTTTATCTTACAATATTTCCTTTTGGTTTTTGTGTTGATTCAAAGCTATTATATCAACATTATTGATCATATTATAAGGACAATTGCATCTACATAGTATGATATGTTTTATTGTTTAGATCTAATCTTTTCTACATGTCAGCATCCTTTCAATTAAATTTATTTCATTTCAAGGTTAATTCATATATAGGGGTTTGACCAAGGCAAGCCCCTCCCCACAACAATTTCCCCTTCTTTTTGTGTGCAGGAATAGGTGACAGAGTTTTGGATCTAGATTTTTAGAGTCCTAGAACTAGTGACAGGTATGCTATATATTTCAATAAATTTTGTGCCTCTAGGACAAGACCAACTTGGGTCAGCACTATCCTAAGGGTATTCATTTTTCATATTCAAAAAACACGTCTCAGAGTTCCATCTATTTATGACAACATAGTGATAGTCAGCTCTAGATCTGAAAATTTAGCCCCATCCTTCTCATTTCAAGGTGAATTCATTCTCTCTTAATCATTTCTCAATTTTAAATATCATTCTTGACATTATCATAAACAAAACCACCTTCCCCTACATTTTGTGTGGATCACAAATTTGCACCCTTACTCTATTGGTTGTGCAAATCAGATTCACCTTGTAAATATTTTTGTATTCCCAATGTATATAGAATCGGTGGTCTATCATTGATCACCATTTTATATATCATATTTTGGTGACCCTGACACATTACATCCCTATTTTGATTTGGTTTCTAGATCTCCTTGTTGAATTCATAGCTTTCTCACATTGTATGCATTTATTAGTTAAATCTTATTTGTGTGATCTCTATTGTGTGCATTGATTTGTCTTAATAGATCCTATCTTTACCACATTTTGAGATCTATTTTTGTGTTTATAACATAGAACTCTCTAAATTATATTGGTGTGCAATTACTTATGTCATTACTTTCCTTCTTACTTCTCTTTATCAAGCACATGGAGTGAATCAAAGCATATTGCATTTTGTTACATTTGTATTCCTTAGTGTTATTCTTGTATATAGCACAATGATTTTAACACATATATCTCTTCATTATAAGGCATACTTCAAAAATGTTATCAATTTATTGTGTGTTTCTTATTCACATTTTAACTAAATGCATGCTATTTGTTAATGAACCGAATCTTCCTAATATTATTCCTAAAAATCAAACTCATCCTATGGAAACTAATGTATGTGATCATTATCAAAATATTATAAACATTGTTCATGATGTGAATGTTAGACATTTCCTAGATTATTTCTCTCCAAAAATAAGGAATAGTCATTTGTCTTCTTCCCAACATAATTATAGTAAGGATGATTATGTTCCTAATTCTCTTTCTCTGACTCATAAAGCTCCAAAATATACCTCACAACTTATCCAACATGATAAAGGAATTGGTGATAATAACCCTAGAGATCCTCCTAATCCTCCTCAAGCATATCATGTGCCTGAAGCCAAAATTGTCTCTCAACCACAACCACCTCTCAATATTCCCTTTCCCACACCATCTCATGAACCTTCACCTTATGATGACCATGAAGCTTTGGCTAGAAGAACCTATCTAGATATCAAGTATCATTTTAGGATAAGATTTTCTTATCGAATCCATTACAATAGACATACTCAAAATGGTGAATTTTCATGTTGCTTTCATTAATCTAATACACATTCTCTTTGTGATTGTGTTGCATTTAGACAATTTGTTCAAGACTTAATCAATAGATACTTACTTCTTTTAAAACCTGATATCATACATTTTCTGCATATACCTTAGCCATTCATTTTCCTATTTATGTTTCTCTCCATTATGCAACATTATTTGTATAATGAGCACTAAAGGCACCATAATAGGATTCTCTCTCTTGCTCTCTAAGCTGGGGGACAAGGAATAATTTTTTCTTCCTTCTTTTAGGGATCCATTTTATCCCTTTATTGACACATTTCTTTTATATAATGACATCCTTGTTGGCATACATTTGTTATTTTACAAAAGGATATTGACATCCTGATTTGAAACCTTATGTTTGCTTGCAAGAACATATCATTTATATATAAGACACCATTTAGGGAGCTTAAATGCATCTTTCCATCTTCTTTCTCTTTCTTTTTCTTGCATCCAATATCAATGGTGATCTTTCATCTTTTATATTATGATATACTTTCTTGCAAGGATTTATTATTTTACACAAGGATTCTCATCCCGAGTTGCAATCTTATGCTTTCTTGAAGGTATATATTGTTGGAATTGAGAAATACAAATCCACAGAATGCTAAGAATACTTACATGCAAATGACTTGTTATAGGAGAGAAGTTGAAAGGAGGAAAAAGCAGAACTCGAAAAGTACTCAAAAGATGAGAGCAAAATTATATTCTGAGATAATGAAAAAAGAATTACAAGGTTCAACCTATAAAGGTGAAAAAAATGCTAAAGCCTAAAAAAGCTAGGTTGCACATTAATAATTAATAAAAGAATTAATTATTAATACACCTAAGAGAAAGCTTAAGCACTAAAGAGTAATAACTTAACTAATTAAATCAACATGATTTAATTAATAAGAAAACTAAAGATTACTCTAACACCCCCTTAAGCTAAGTGCATGGGGTAAGCTAACCTAGCACAGCTATGAAAGAAGGAAAAAGGGTCCCGAAAACAAGCCCTGATTAGGTACCCAATACAAGGAAATCTCTGTAAACCGGAGACAAAGGAGAAAACCCAGTGGGAAAAACCCCTTTCCAAAAGGAGATATAAAAAATGTAGAAAAGAAATGGCTCAAGAGACTCTCTCAAAACCATAAGTACAACCAACCCCCCCATGAGAGAGGGATGAGACACCAAGGCCCCCCCCCAGCAAGATAGAACCCCTATGGAAATGATTGAACCAATGGAACTCCAATGCAGAAATAACCAAGGCACGGAACAATAAGGAAACTGATGATCAAAGGAGAATGTATGAGACTCCTGATGATCAAAGGAGAATGTATGAGACTCCTGTAGTGGAATCTCTAATGAAGGTAGGACAATAGATGGGCTTAATTTGTCATCTAGGAGGAGATGAATGTCCTTGAATATGCCCTCAATAATAGGAGTTGGTGCCTCGATGTAGGGAGAAACCATAACAGGAACTGCTAGAGAGGAATCATGCTAAATAGATGCAAACTTAGCAAGAGGAGGAGGTGGAGAAGCCACAACACTGAGCTCAGGAACAATACATAAGTTTAGGTGATCTGACTTCTCCTCAATAGGCACTCGTGAAGTAGGAGAGATATTCTCTGACAATGGAGATGGAGGATCAAAATAAGAGGATTACAAGCGGGTAGCATGATCAACTATCCCTATGGAAACAATATTGCATGTCACACTATCTCTCATGTGTACAGAATCTACAGTGAACTCAACTATATTCCTTGTCCCACTATGAGTAATCTGATAAATAGAGAGAAGGTTCAAGGACAAGGATGGTACACATAGTACATCATGGAATGTACCATCATCAACGTCAATAGAACCCTTCCCACAGACAGTCTAATGACATTAATTTGTCATTAGTATTCAAACAACACTATCGGTAAGCTTACACTGAAAGACAGTTAAGTGCAAACCGAAGATCGGATGAGAAGATCACCAAAAATGACCTAGTACAAAAAGAACCAATGACACAAGGTAATGTGTAAACTAAAAATCACAATGCAAAGAGAAAAAGTGGAACTTGACAAAGGAACCTGAAATGCAAGTTATAGTGCAGACCGACAAATCAGATACAGTGCAACCGATAGTAAAAATTGAAGGACAGTCAAGCATGACTGACAGACTGAACCAAAAGTCAGTTGCAACCCGCAAAAATTAGATGTGACTTCCATGTCAGATAAAGCAAGGGTATTCTATTTATAGGATATTTAATTGTTTTAAATCCATTTCTTTAGGGACAAGAAACATTAATTTAAGAATTTTAATCAGTCTAACTGATTTAAAACACATAGATGAGGAGATCTAGGTGCAAGTTGTAACCTGATCTTAGAGTTAACGGTGTTTTTATCACAACTCGATGAAATCAATCCATCTATAAATAGATGATGTAATCATTCATTAGAATGTGTGTGTAAGAGAAAGGAGAACAAAACAAGCACATCTATGGATTGAATTGAGAGTTTCAAGAACCATAACAGAAAAAGAATAATTTGGTTAGCAGAACCAAGAATAGAGGAAACTGATAATCAGAGGTATTATTCAGTCATAGCTAGGTGATATTATTGTTATGTGAACTACATAAGATCTATATCAGCAATACGAGTTTGCATTTACCAGGTCAATTTTTAACTTGCTATCATTCTAACAAGTGGAGAAAAGTGTAAAAATCCTTTCAAGAAAGGTAGATTTAATAGTCCAATATCAAATCTCTTAATCGAGTGCACACTTAACAGTGTTGCTAAAAGCTCTTAATAGAGTAGAATTTAATAGGTCTCCACCAATACTCCTAACAGGGTAGATCATTAGAAGTGATCAAAATTGTAAGCCTTAACCGGCCCCTTCCATTCTATAGAAAGTGAAGTTTTGTGGGTGTCATCCCCACCGCAGTTTTTACTTCCTAACAGGAGTTTTCTGTGATATCATATCTTGTGTTATGTGTCAATTATGTTCATGAATGTTTCTATGAATGATTCACATGTTTATTAATGTTATGAATTAATATAACTCACACAAAGATAGTGTAGATCAGATTGAATGGATATGTAATTGATTACAAAGGTTAATTGATTAAAGAATAAAAAAAGGTTTTAGAGGTACTGATTCACCCCTCCCCTCTTAGTGCTACTTCCCATTAAACCCAATAATTGGTATCAGAGCTAAGTCTCTTCTTGGAAAGCTTAAAGGCTTAAGAGAAAAGATCATACAATGGAGAAGTACAAACTTGATAAAAATATTGAGAATAAAAAGCTTGAGATACAGATGTTCTATGAACAGTATCAAGAAGCTAGAATCAACATGAGACAGTTTCTTGATGAGAGGAAAGGAATGGAAACTCAAAGCAATGAAAAAGATTATCAAGAAGAAGAGGTTCTAGATTTCTTTGAGTCTTCAAGATCAAATGCAAGCAAAGCATCAGATACATCACGAGAAAACATCACAAATCTAAAGGAGATCAATCAAAATCTGACAGAGAAAATAAAGATGTTGCAAATTGGTCAAGAGACCCAGATGGTTAGAATGATTGATGTGATGAGTTCTGCTAGACAAGCTGAAACAGAAAGAACACTAGCTACTGATGATAGAAGGAAGATTATAGATAAACTACAAGAAAAGGAGTTAGAAATTAAAAGACATGATGAGCATCACCATGAGATCACAAATCAAATTATTCTTATGAGTCAAGAAGCAAACAGAATGAATGTTGAACTCATTGAGAGAATACAGATTATTGGTGAAATATAAGAAGAGAATAAAAAACTAAAGCATGAGGTTAGAATTCAGCAACAACATAATGAAGTTATCATAAAGGCTGAAGAGAGAAATAAAAGAATGGATGATTTTCTAGAAGGAAAACGAAGAGTCAACAACAACAATGGTCTAGGCTTTACCAAAAATGGAGAATCATCAAATCAATCCAATCCAAAAAATGTCTATGAAAATCCAAGACCAAGAAAGCCTACATGCAAACACTGTGGAAAGAAAGGTCACATAGCAAATGTATGCAGAGGAAAAATGAAAGGTATTCCTAAATCTACATCTTCATTCATAGGATTCTATTATAAATATAACAAGAAAGGACATAAAGCATATGAATGTAAATCTAAGATAGATCAACCAAAGAAGGAAGCCTACATGGAAAAATACCGTCATACATGCAAGATGAATGGAGACACAAGTCTTGAATGCTAGAAAAAGAAAAGGCAAGCATGGAAGCCAAAAGGTCAAGAAACTCCATATCAACCAAAGAGAATTGGTAATCAATATGTATGGAACTACAATACTTGGACAAACTGTACAGCATGTGGTAGATATGGTCACATTGCTACAAACTGTATGAGACTTTGGACTAGAAAGTCTAGAGGATGGACTAACCCCAAAATGGCAGGCTTACACTGTCATAAAGTTGGTCATCTCAAAAAGGACTGCAGAGACTGAATGACAGAGATAAGCACATACCCCAATGGAAACACCATTGAAGATATCCAGAAGGCTAGAGACAAAATCTGGAGAAAAGCTACAAGCAATGATGAAGCTGGAATGAGCAATGTAAATGGTGACACCCCATCCAATGGATCTGATGACATCACCAACGCCACCTAAGCAAAACAGGTAAGTATGGAACTACATTAACACTAAGCTATTACTTTACATCAGTTCCATAATATGATGAAATAACTCCAAATTAGCATAAGAAAGATGCATCATGGTTATACTTGTTGAAATATGTGAAAACTATGTCTTCGGGCATATATACCGAAACCCTTCGGCATACACTTAAAGCAAAGACTTCCTACATTTACCGAGAGGTGTCGGTTATAAACAAAATTTGTTAGTATTGACCTAGATGTGTCGGTAAGCATGCACATGAACAAGTTGTCTGTGTTACCAAAACTTATTAGTAAAGGCTAAGTCAACTTTGACTACTCAGAAATGTTGTAAGCATCATTGATGGTAGTAAAAGCCTTCAACGATGAACTCAATATTTAGACACCGATGAGTTGGTGAGAATTTATTACATGCATTTTAGGGAAATGGCTATAAATAGGGCATCAGAGTGACTCATTTGTCATGACACCTAGAGTAGAGCGAGTGAAGGCAGTTTTGAGCAGAAAGAAACCAAGTTGCAGAGCAATCACAACTCAATCTACAAGCATTTCAAAGTAGTTTAGAGATCATTGCAAACACAACAGTAAGTTCTATAGACCGACAACTTTGTTCTTTCATGCATTTACGTAGAAGCCCTAATTTCTAAAAATGGCATCAACATCATGATCCTTAAAAACTAAAAATGCAATGAAGGATGAGTTCAAACTCATCAAGAACATTGCATGTGGGGAACCTAATTACAAGATTCATCCAGAGGTTGCCTCACAACCTGATGATGCTGGTTCATTTTTGTGCATACCAGCTAGGGTTTTGCTGGTTGAAGATGTATGATCCTTCATACACTGCAAGATTGCAGAGATTGGAATGACAAAGATGGAAGAAGCTTACTAGAAGATTTGTAATGATGATGGAACCCTTAAGGAAGAACACAAGCACATTGAGGTAAAACGGCTTACCAATGCCCTAAAGTTTCCTAAGGTCTTCAAAACTGATTGGATTCAGTTAGTACTAAGAAGAATGCACAACAACAAGTTATAGTTGGATGAACCAAAGGAAATCACCTAAGATGCCATCCATGAGGTCACCATTTACCCCATAACCAATAAAGTAAAAGCACTAAAGCATCCACCAAAGGTAGAGACTGAAAAGATGACTGGAGCCAAATGGGATGGCCGTGGATTGAAAGTGACAACAATAATCGATGATGAAATTAAGTTTGGTGCATGTGTATTGGGCTACAAATTCTTCCAGGCCAGTAGATTAAATATTATTGTATCAGGTGTTGTGGACACAGCTTACAAAATTGTGAAGAAAGGTACACAGCTAGACTTATCTGAGCTACTCCTAAATCAGCTGAAGGAAAACCTAAAAACAATCAGGAATGCAAAGTCAAACACCTGTAAGTTTGGCTCATTAATCATGTGTATTTTATTCTATTTTCAAGAAAAGTTCCCATCAGTTGGAGATGTGAAATGGGACAGCACCAAACCGGTCACCATGTAAATCAGTAAGCACATAACTGCTCTAGGAGATAATTTTGAAACTGTCATGGATGAATACTTCAATGTATTCAAAGAATGAATGCAAAAGAGGGTAAGAATCCCCAAGAAACTCATCAAGTAGTATAAGGATGAGATATGCTTCATGGTTGACAAAGATCATACCTTCATCAAACCTATAGTAGCAAGGATAGCATGGTTGCAACCACTGGAATATGAGATCAACATTGATCTTGCAACAAAGGCAATTGATGCCTTAATCAATGAACCATTGGACAAAAATCAACCAAGGTTTGGCACATATGAAGAAGCCAAATCAAGAATTAAGTCAGACCTGGTTGTCAAGAAGATAGTGAAAAAGAAGTACAAAATGGTAAAGAATCTCAAGAAGATTCTATCTATAGACGAGGAAGAAGCTGAGCAGGCTGAAGAAATTGAACAAGAGGAGGAAACTGAAGAACAGGTGTCTGTCGGTAAAGATGAAGAAAAGAATAACTCAGAGGAAATAGAGTCAGAATCACCACCTCCTCCACCATCAAAGAGACCAAGAACTACAACTACTTCAAGGACTAGAAGTCAAACGTCCAAAGAGTCTACTCCTTCACCTCTTAAGAAAGGAAAAGTCAGGACCTACAAAAGAAAATCTCCAGCACCAAAGAGAGGACAAAACAAGAAGGGTAGAAAATTCATCAGAACCCAAGAGGATATAGAGGAAACTAAGCAAGATGAAGCCTTAGAGGCAGAAAATGTTAAGGTAAAAGAACCTGACACTATTGATGACATTTTTGTTTATATTGCAGATTCTGGATCCATTACTGATCCACATATTAGGAAATGGGGGAAAAGAAATCAAGAAGAACAAAATAAAATTGAAGAAACCGTGATAGATAAAATGTATAACTTAAAATATGTACCCATACAATTTGAAGGAAGTTATGTTCCATGGGAACTCTTGGATAGATTATCCGCCCATTAGACATTTGATTTGGCAAATGAAAAAGAAATTAGAGAAAGAGTAATTGCTTCTCTAATGCTGCCTAAATCAAAAAAGGTAGAGATAAATGAAATGATGGAGAAACACAAAAATGAATTCTCACCAAAGATAAGGGAATACAAATTTCTTGAAGGCAAGTTAATTGAACTTGAAAAGGACAGTCACAATAAATGGTGCAAAATCATGAATAGACCAGTTGAGAAAGACAGCCCCCACAAAGACCTTCAACAATAAGATGTTGATAAGGAAACCCAAAATGATACATCCATTGAGTTGGATAAAGAGGAAGATGATACAGTAGGGAATAAGAATACAGATGTGGTAGATGAAACATGGGATGATACCACAAATGACAACGTTATGGATACCAATGTCATCGACATTACCAATGACCTAGTAAATAAAATCAATAAGGATGAAGATGTCACTATAATAAAAGATACAACCGATGAACAAGACACAAGTGATGGAGCATAGGTGAACATTCCATAAAAACTACCAATATTGATACTAGCTATTAATATCATGCAAGAATCAAGTAAATCACCTGACAAGGAAACTCCAAAGGATGCAGGAGAAGAAGCAAATAAAGACAACACTGATGGTCAGCAAAACATTGGAGATACTCAAGATGTAACTGACACTGACAAGGTTACAAAAGGAGATAAGGACAAAGATTTGGAAACTCAAGAAAAGAATGAGAATGCCAAAATAGATTATGCCAAAGAAACTAATGAAGGAGACAAACCAAAAGATGGAACTCCTGAGAAAATAGACAAAGGTGCTACCCACGATGCTAAGGTGAATGTAGAGATGTTTGTAGACACCCAATGAGCTAAAACTAATGCAAAGCATTAGAAAGAAACACAACAAGTCACATCATCAAGCACAACAGAAAAGGCTGAAAATTTGGCAATGGTGCTACATTCCACTGAGTCACAAAAGAAGAACAAGAACAAGAACAAGAACAAGAACAAGAACAAGAAGAACAAGTTAGAGGTTACACTAGATGAAATCATTGAAATACCAAAGTGTGACCCCACTACACTTGACATGGATGCACTACAAGAATATGGAGAGATATGCCAAAGGAAGGCATTACAAGAAAAGCTGAAGAAAGAGCATAAGGAATCAATGGTACTAGAAACACCACGAGACATTCTACACCAAATTGTACCCAATGTTGATATTGATAAAAGAAAGCCTATAATTGATCAACTAGCTATCCTCACCGATGTCATCACAACTCAGAACATTGATGCTGAGAAAGCAATTGAGGAGAGAGAAGAAATGAAGTACCAACAAAAGCTCCTAGAGAACATCAGCCAAGAAGTGGCCGAGAGTAAGGTAAAGTTGTAAGAATTCACATCTAAATTAGACCCCATTATATCTGAATCTATAACCTTAATTCAAAAGCTAAGCAGCATAGAAAAGTTCACTCAAGAAAATAGTGACAACATAACTAAGCTAGATATAGATCTAGCAAAGAGTGTTAGTAGCCTAACAATAGATGGAGAAAATGCAGTCAAACTGCATTATGAAAAGATCATAGAAGTAAAATGGTTAAGGCAAGAGCTGTGGGAGGCAGAGACACGATTCAGAGAAGAAGTAACCGAGCTACAGGCTCAACTTCTACCAAATCTTACACTGCTACAATAGCATATCAGTTCTGCAAGGCAACTGATAGCAACTCCTGAGATGTCTGTAGAAGACAACATCTATTATATGCATGCCAAGATAACACTTGAGAAAATGGCTCTAGAAAACCTAAAGGAGAAATGGGAGAAAATGATGAAAGACATGAAGTCTTCTCATTCACACATTTTTTATAAGCTCTAAGGTAATTGACCTTCGCCCTTAATATCAAATAAAGGGGGAAATTATACTTGTACAAAATATCATTGAAAATGTAATGTACATTCATTCAGAATGGGCAAAAGGTAGATATGGATATATATATTCATAAAGGGACAATGATATGAAGAAGGAAAATATATCATATGTACAGATATACCGGCATATACATAAGGGGAGTCATTAAATGACTAAGGATTATATATGTTTTATATACTTAACATTTTGTTAGTATTTTGCACATATCAATTTTTTGATACTAATGTCAAAGGGGGAGATTGATGACATTAATTTGTCATTAGTATTCAAATGACACTATCGGTAAGCTTACACTGAAAGACAGTAAAGAGCAAATCGAAGATCAGATGAGAAGATCACCAAAAATGACTAAGTACAGAAAGAATCAATGACACAAGGTAATGTGTAAATTGAAAATCACAATGCAAAGAGACAAAAAGGAACCTGACAGAGGAAACTGAAGGACAGTCAAGCATGACCGACAGACTGAACCGAAAGTCAGTTGCAGCCCGCAAAAAGTGGATTTGACTTCCACGTCAGATAAATCAAGGGTATTCTATTTATAGGATATTTAATTATTTTAAATCCATTTCTTTAGGGACAAGAAACATTAATGTAAGTGTTTTAATCAATCTAATTGATTTAAAACACATAGACTAGGAGATCTAGGTGCAAGTTGTAAACCTGATCTTAGAGTTAACATTGTTTTTATCACAACTCGATGAAATCAATCCATCTATAAATAGATGATGTAATCATTCATTAGAATGTGTGTGTAAGAGAAAGGAGAATAGAATGAGAACATCTATGGATTGAATTGAGAGTTTCTTGAACCAGAACAGAAAAAGAAGAATTTGGTTAGCAGAACCAAGAACAAAGGAAACCGATAATCAAAGGTATTATTCAATCATAGCTAGCTTATATTATTGTTATGTGAACTACATAGGATCTGTATTAGTAATAGGAGATTACATTTATCAGGTCAATTTGTAATTTTCTATCATTCTAACAAGTGGAGCAAAGTGTATAAATCCTTTCAAGAAATTTAATTGTCCAATATCAAATCTCTTAACCGAGTGCACACTTAATAGTGTTGCTAAAAGCTCTTAACAAAGTAGACTTTAATAGGTCTCCACCGATACTCCTAATAGGGTAGATCATCAGAAGTGATCAAAATTGTAAGCCTTAACCGGCCCCTTCCATTCTATAGATAGTGAAGTTTTGTGGGTGCCATCCCCACCGCAGTTTTTACTTCCAAATAGGAGTTTTCTGCGATATCATATCTTGTGTTATGTGTCAATTATGTTCATGAATGTTCCTATGAATGATTCACATGTTTGTTAATGTTATGAATTGATATAACTCACACAAAGATAGTGTAGATCAAATTGAATGGATATGCAATTGATTACAAAGGTTAATTGATTAAAGAACAAGAAAAGGTTTTAGAGGTACTGATTCACCCCTCCCCTCTCAGTACTACTTCCCATTAAACCCAGCATAGTCATAACAGTTTTATTTCCCATCAGAATGTGAGGGGTAGGAGAGGTCTCAAAAGATGAGAATAAACTCTGAGAAGATGCCATATGGTGTGAAGCACCTAAATCCAATAGCCATCTAGAAGAGGGAGAAATAGCAGATGCACATAATGCATGACCCTTTCTGTTGTCTAACACATCTTCTTGAGAAGATGATGAAGAAGTCCAATGAGAAGAGGAAGAAGGAATATAAATATTGATCTTGTGAAGAAGAGCTATCAAATCAGCAATATGTTGGGCATATCCATCTACCTTCTTCTGAAAGCAATGAGACTCATCATGATTGGTCTTATTACAATAAGCACACTTAGGTTTTTCGGTCTTCAATTTCCCCTTCTATGAAGGAGGTGGGCTAGAGGAATGCTGAGAAGGAGAATCCTTCCAAGACTCTATGGTTGGTGATACCTGTTTCTACTCTGGTTTCTGTGAAGATGGATGAGCAACCAAAGCATGGCTCATAGAGCCAGAAGTATCATTCAACTATTGAATCTTTGACTTCTCTCGAGTTAATCAATCATAGAAGGCCGCAAAGGAAGACAAAATGTGCCTAGGACCCAAAGTATCCATAGTGTAATAGAAAGTGGAGGAGAAGATATGGAACTATCCTTGAAGCTTTGAGAGTATTAGGAAGATACACTCATTATCTGATTTGGTCTTCCCACAACCCTGTAAAAGTGAACAGAGAGCATTGAACTTCATTAAGAAGTCCTGAATGGTGGAAAAATTGTCAAGAGACAAAGATGTCAACTCTGCATCAATATGTAGTGCTCAGAACTCATTTACTGTGCCAAACAGATCTACAAACTTTCCCCAGATGGCCCAAGGAGTGTGCAAATTATCCAAATGAAATAGGAGATTGTCAGAGATATTCAGTGCAATTAAGCCCATGGCTTCATCCATCATGTTTCTATGCTGATGAACCTCAAAAGGGCATTGTAGAATAGGTTGGTTCTCATCCAAACATGGCCATAAGCCATGTGACATAAGCAGCCTAGTCATGTGTGCATTTCAAGTGTGATAGTTATGTGGTGTCAGTCGGGCCACTGAAGGGTCTGACATTGAGAGAACACGGAAGAAGAAGGGTCTTTTTGAAGTAAATTGCAAAAATTAAAATTTACCCACCACAATGTATAATTCTATCCCTCGTACACCAAAGAAATAACTTTAGAAAGCACAAAAAACAAGGAGAAAATATGGACACCAGATGCCGAGAAAGAGGAAATGGAAGCCTCTACTTCAATGCCAAAATCAGGAACTCAAATGCCTGAATTTGCAAATGATACTAGCATGATGGTCTCCAGCTCGAAAAGATATTTTTGGTGATATCTCATTTTCTGAAAAATGATACCGTATGCAAAAGTTATGGCCAAAAAACCAACAACACCTCTGAAAACACATGCTTTGGAAAAACCAATCCTGGGAAAAAATTTGACTGTCAAATGATCGTCACACCTCCACAGGAAAAAATTGATGGTCATATGCACATCACCAAGCTATCATGCCAGAAAAAAATTCCAGTGGCCAGAAAATTTGGAAACTTGCCAGAAAAATTGGGGACCCCAGAAAATGACATCACTTTTCGACAAGTGACATCAGCAGCAGACAAGCGGGGCTCCGATGGTTGGTTGGCACTGCGGCCTACGAAGGTAGCTCCCTGGTGGCGCAATGGAGGTGGTTGGGTGATGCTTTGACTATGGCAGATCCTGAGCTAGGCATGGGTGGCACGCCGGTGGAGGCTGGGCGAGGGCGGTGCGTTGGCTACGTGCGGGTGGCGCACTGCAAAAAACACTTTAAAAAAGTGATTTTTTTTATTATTTTTTTTCAATTTATTTTTTTGAAAAGTGTGTCATATGGCCTGGGAGAGAGAGATAATTTTTCTCAGAGGCCACTATGGCCAAAAATGGCAAACTTTATATAAAAAAGTAATCTCCCCGGCCTTCTAAGCGAGATGGTGAGGTCCGTTTTCGCTCAAAGTTCTCCAGAAAAATGTGCCTCTTTTAGATTGAAGAGAAAACCACAAAAAATCTATGGTTTTTACCCTCGAATCACTTCTTCAAAAATACCAGACTAGGCAACAGCAGGGCAGCTCTGATACCATGTAGGATTTGAGAAATACAAATCCACAGAATGCTAAGAATACCTGCATGCAAATGACCTATTATAGGAGAGAAGTTTAAAGGAGGAAAAATCAGAACTCAGAAAGTACTCAAAAGATGAGAGAAAAATTATATTCCAAGATAATGAAAAAAGAATTACAAGGTTCAACCTATAAAGGTGAACAAAACCCTAAAGCCTAAAAAAGCTAGGTTGCACATTAATAATTAATAAAAGAATTAATTATTAATGACCTAAGAGAAATCTTAAGCACTAAAGAGTAATAACTTAACTAATTAAATCAACATGATTTAATTAATAAGCAAACTAAAGATTACTCTAACATATATTATTAGAGATCTATCACTTAGACCACATATTGGATTTCTATGTTTCTCTTCTTTTGTGGGATCCATTATCTCTTTGTGTTCATCTCTTTTATACCATGATGTCCTCCCATGTATGGGATTGTTGTTTAGGATATTTTTTCTTACTGAGATTAGTACCCTCCTTATGATTTATTCCTTACTTGGAAGTGCATATCTTGTATACTTGGGTTGACCATTGAGTAGACATAAGGGCGAATCCTTCTCCTTTTCCCCTTACTCATCTTCGTGGATTTGCTATTATTTTATGATGGTACATTATTTTTGGAATGAGATCCTTTGTTTCACACAAGATACTAACATCTTTGCTTAACAATCCTTGTTTATGCCTTAAAGGGAATGTCTATCATTTAATAATCATCCTTTCACTTCTTTCCTTGACAAATTGCTTACTTTATATGTGATATCTTCCTAGCATAATGTGTCTACTTTTCTTGTAATTTAATATCTATTAAGGGTGTATTATATATTTTGTCTTGCCTTCATACTTGGGGGACAATATTTTTTCTAGATTATTTTTTTCTCTTCTCTAAGGATCTACTTTCCTTAGTACAATGGCATTTGTTTATCATGTGACATTATTTTCTTATAAAGAATTCTTTATTTTGATTCAGTATTCTCTCTTATACAAGAGGTGTGTATCCTTTATCACAACCTCTCCTTTATTTGCAAAACTATGTTCATTATAAACAAATTACCTTAATATGAATTTTAAATTTTGTCATCCTTCAACAAGAATCCCTATTTCACCTAGCAATAGGGGGTTGATTAGGAGAATTCTTTTTCTCCTTCCCCTCTTTGTCTTGAATTTTTTATGTTTGTCCAATAACTCCCATTGAAGGTAGATGTCTTGAAGACAAGATCTCTTCCTTTCAAGGGTCGTTCCCGTAAGCGAAATATCCTTCACAATTATCTATTTTCTTAGCTCATAAGAGTCAATGCTCTTAGCCATGTTCATGGAATACATTTTTATTTTAAGGATGTCTTCTTGTTGATTGGAAGTAGGTATCCTTGATTCTCTTCCTTATGATTTATTCTATGTTTCCATAATAAGGAGGGGGGCATACATATAACCTTTCTTTTACATTACATGTAGTTTGTGTTTCTTTGATCCATAGATTGATCACTTTTTGTGGATTCACATGAAGATCTCCATAAAGACTAATCCTTGAATGGATTTATATAGAAGTTCTAAGGCTTATCCCTATACAAGGATTCATACATAATTTAAAATAATAATCCCTAGACATGGATTCACATGAAATTTCCATAAGGCTAATCCCTAGACATGGATCCATATGGAGACGATGGTTTCCATAAGACTGATAACCCCAAAATTCACCTCATGCACAAAACAAAGTTGTCATGTGCATGAGACATTTCAAGCCACCCTGTGGGAAAGACATTTTAAGTTGCCTTGTGTGAAGACATTTCAAGCTACTCCATGCGTGAAAAGGTAAGAATTAACTAGCATAACACAATTTTCTAGACTATCAATTCTCTCTCTCTCTCTCTCTCTCTCTCTCTCTCTCTCTCTCTCTACTTTCATGGTTATGCTAGTAGGTTAGACCATGGAGTTGATATTATCTTTGGTGATGCTCTTGTTCTTCCTATGTGATCACTTATGCTATTGCAATAGCTTTCCAAACATTATATTACTGGATGGGACATTTTCGATTGAGGTCTCTTTCACTAATTGATTTGGAGTTTTGTTTAGTACTATCCCATTTTGTGTCTTTTTATTTTTTGTTTTTGTTTTTTTTTTGTGCTCTTAGGTATGGATGTGGAGTTAAGATCATTATTTTAGGGGCTTATGTCCTTAAAAATAGTGTTGTCTTATCTCTTTTCAATTTCCTATTGTATATATCTCTCTCTCATGCACACACACACATGCACACACACATTATTTCTTTCTTTCTCTTCCTTTACTGTGAGCATGAGTTTGTCTCATACTACCACTAAATTTGGGGCTAAATATTCCATCCTAAAAAGGAAGAACTTAACTTGTGCTCATTTTAGGATCATTTTGGGCCCGCTTTAGTGTGTTCCTTATGGTAGGACCTCATATTGCACTTAAATGCATAATAAATTTAGATATAGGTCCTTTCCCTTCTTCAAAATCGAGGTTGTCTCCAATTTATATGTGTATTTTCCCATTTTTTCTCCATCCATAATTCATTTCCATCTTAGGTCCTTTTACATTCATTTTACATCTTGAAAGTTGCTCTAATTTCCTGACAAACAAGGCCTTTTAGACCTCCCTTTTTGCACACAACCCTAGGCCTTAGGTTGGCTCTAACAATGCTTTCTTAGACAAGACCAACTTGGGTCATCCTTATCCTAGACTAGCATGACTTAGGTTAGCCTTTTCCTAAGGAATTTTCATTTCATGGCTCCGGGCCTGATGCAGGGTTCTTTCTCCTAGGTGCTTAATCGGGGTTAGCCTTGTAGAATCTGAGCCCCAAAATGTCTATAAAAGGAGACCTCTTCCCTTCATTTTGGCATCCATAATATACATATGATCATGATCTACATGCAAGAATTACTGAGCAAGCTATTATGCATTCAATACATTCAAGTTTAAGCAAACATCCATTGAATTAATTCATCATCAAGCATTAAAGGCATTTTCTTCCAAGATCTAGCTCTTTTCCCCATTGGAGGCCAGGAAAAGGAGTCTGACACCAAGGAAGGATATTTACATTCCTATATCAAGACTTCATCCTTTTACTCTTCTTCCATTCAACATTAACGCAGATTACAATATCTACTACATGAGGTTTTGTCTTACATGATTTCCTTTTGGTTTTTTTGTTGAGTCAAAGCTCTTGCATCAACATTCTTGATCACATTCTAAGGACAATGGCATCTACATGGTATGATATATTATGTTGTTTAGATTTAATCTTTGCTACATGTCAACATCCTTTCAATTACATATTTTTCATTTCAAGGTTAATTCCTATACAGGGTCTTGACCAAGGTAATCCCCTCCCCACCAAAATTTCCCCTTCTTTTCTATGTGCAGGAATACGTGACAAAGTTTTGGATCTAGATTTCCAAAGTCCCAGAACTAGTGACAGGTTTGCTACAAATTCTAACAACTTTTGTGCCTCTGAGATAAGGCCAAATTTCTTGGACAAGGTTGACTTAGGTCGGCAGTGTCTCGAGGATCTTCATTTTTCATAGTCATAAAATATAGTTCTTAGGGTTCCAGATCTAGAATGGTTTTTTTTTATGAAAATGCAATGCAATCAACTCTAGATCTGAAAATTCAGCCCTCTCCTTCTCATTTCAAGGTGAATTCATTCTCTCTTAATCATTTCTCAGTTTTACATGTCATCCTTCACATCATCACAAAAATGAATACCAAACAAACCCACCTTCCCCTACATTTTGTGTGGATTGTGAATTTGCGCCCTTACTCTCTTGCTTGTGCAAATCAGATTCACCTTGCAGGGAGTTTGGTATTCCCAATGTATATAGAATTGGTGGTTTATCATTGATCTCCATTTTATATTATTACAGAACCCTAGAATAAGGACAAGTATAGCCAAGCTCCAGAGTGATTTTGATGAGTGGTAAGAAATTTTTAAACCAAATGAAGAAGGAAGAGGTAAACTTTTCTTAGATAGGAAAGACTAAAAGTGCAGTGACTACAACAAATTTGAATGATTTGCCTCAAGAAATTCAAGATATTTTGAATGTGTATGTAGACATATCTACCTAATGATTTACCTCCATTAAGAATTATCATCCATCACATAGACTTGATCTCAGGAGAATATTTTCCAAATAAAGTAGCCTACAAGATAACATCGAATGAGAATAAAGAAATGAAGAAAAAAGTGCAAGAATTTAGAGAAAGGGTTGATAAGGGAAATTTTAAGTCCCTATGCTATTCCAATAGTTTTGTGTCCCAAGAAGGATGAAAACTAGAGAATGTGCATGAATTTTAGAATAATCAACAAAATTACTATCAAGTACAGGTTTTCTTTTCCAAGGATTGATGATTTGTTGGATTGTTTGAGTGGAGCAAAATATTTTTCTAAGATAAACTTGAAAAGTGGCTATCATCATATTAGAATTTGAGAGGGAGATGAGTGGAAGATAACCTTTAAGACAAATTATGGACTCTACAAATGGCTAGTTATACCATGTGGATTAACTAATTATCCAAGCACTTTCATGTAGCTTATGAATGAGGTTCTTAAAGATTCCACAAGTAATTTGTTCATACTATACTTGGATGACATCCTAGTATATAATCAATCAAAGGAAGAAGATCTTAGGCATTTAAGAATGTTATTAGACAAGTTTCATGAAGAGAAGCTATTAATCAATCTCAATAAGTGTACTTTATTGAAGAAAGAATTGGATTACTTGGGATTTGTGATGCAGTGAAGCTCGAAGGATCCAAATGTGTAGCCAACAACAATAACAATAGATGAAACTAAACAAAACACCGATATACCAACTTCTATTATCTTGTAAACTCAATTACATGCAACATGTCAGGTTTTAAGGCCTTCCCAGTTATGACCAAAACAACATAAAGTTTAACAAGATATCACAGGATCCAACCTCATTACCCTACCCTATAGCTAAGTGGAAGAAACTAGATCTAAACTTGTGCTCGCAAGCAACCAAGCAATCTTACAAGTTTCTATCTTACCCACTTACTACTTTCTACCATCAACTCTCCCTCTCTACCTCTTGCTACCCCCTCTAAATGCTACCTACACACTCCTTTTATACAACATAGCCATAAGTTAGCTTTACAAATACATATTAAATTACAGTCGGCCATGAAGAACAAATATTAAATGACCTAGTTAGCTGCAAATAAATAATAAATACATAGAAGAAAGCACCAAATTAGATTTAGGTCCACACAAGATCCAATGCCTCAAATTTTCACACCTCATAACTTTGCACGATCCAAATGACCCCCTCAAATCATGGATGAAATCTCCAATGTCTGCCCAATCTATAAAACCAGTTGGTGAACAAGAACTCTGAACGTCAAACCACTCAGTGAGAGGCACAACTGAGATGAACACCTCTAAATAGACACCACCAAGCAATAAGTTATCAAGTAGAATACCACCAAACATAGAACACCACTGAGTCTAGTCACCGAGTCCATCGGTGAAGAAACACATCTTCCAATTGAGAACTACCACCAAAGTGATCGAGCAACTCAGGTCTCCAACCGAGTTTACTAACAAAACCAAAATCAAACCAAAACATATTTTTGATGATACAGGATTGCCAACTACCCTAGGATGCTCCTGCATCAGACACCCTAGGTGCAAAAAGATGTTCTAGCAGCTCAACAAACATCTATTGGGATTCAACACATAGATCCCAAACTGGTTCTTGATATACATGTCTTCTGATTCCTCAACCAATATGCTCTTGTCTATACTCCACTTCTACAAACTCTTTCCTACAACAAACAACAGATTTCCTTTCCTTGATTCTCAGATTCCTCCTACTAAGCTCTTTATCCTAAAAAGGAATCAGGGAAAACTTCCTGCCACCCTTCTTAATGGTAAATATATTCTTCACACAGTCATGCACAACCTTACAATCATACTGCCAAGGTCTCCCAAGTAAAACATGATAAGAACTCATCTCCACAATGTCACATAATACTTCATCCTTATAAGAACCAATGTGAAAACTTACTATGCACTTCTCCTTCACTTCTATTGCATGATATTATTTTAGCTAACTTATCCTATAAGGACAAGGATGTTTCAACCCCCTCAAACTAAGCTTCCAAACCATCTTTTCAGAAACCAAGTTAGTACTCCCTCCATCAACAATTATCTTATAACATTTACCATCATTCTTACACACAGTCCTGAATAAGTTCTTCCTTTGACAAGAATCATCTTGTTTCATGGGCAACAATGTTCTTCTAAGTAAAATATTCACACCTTCCACCTCGGGTTCATTCTTTGTAACTTCCTTCACCATAGCATTTCGGTGACTACCAAACTTCTTATCTGCATTGGGACATTCAAATGACCAATGTCCTTCTTCTCCACAATTATAATAGGTACCTTTGAATATACCTCTACTTTTCTTTCTCCTTGGTTCAATAGGTTTTGGTTCCTCCTCAACTCTCAATTTATCCTTTACCGACTACTCTTGCTTCTCCTCCCCTCGGGAATTACCATAATGTCTTCTTTTCAACTTATCTTTTGCCTTTACTGCATAATGATAAGAATCCTCCACAGATTCAATCTTCAACATACCAATCTCAACCTAGATATTTAATCTTAGACCATTAACATACCTTGCACCTTTTCCTTAGAAAGTTCTCTATGTCCAGACCGAATAGTAAGCTTGTAAAATTCCTCGGTATAATCTTCCAAAGTCATCTCCTTCTGTTTTATATTTTGCAACTTCTTAAAAAACTCAAGTTCATAGTTTGTAGATATGAACTTAGTCTTTAGTTTTTTCAACATCAACCTCCACCCATTGATCTTCATCTCACCTTCTTCTTCTCTATCTCTCTGTAATTCTTTCCACCAAAGAGCATAATGTCCCTTTAACTTAGTCTATGCTATCCTCACTCTAAGAAGATCTCCAATATCTTCCAGCTCAAGTAGTCTTCTAATTCACTGATCCAATCAATCAGTTATTTGGGCTTCAATGTACCTAATAAATTAGAATCCTCCATTTGGTAACTTATACTCAACCGAGCCCTAGATCTTTGCAACCGATCAACACTTTCATCTCCACTAGATCTAGCAGAATCAAAGTCTTTAGCAAGTTCTTCATAAGAATCTTTTGTTCTAGGACGTCTCTTAAATCCAGAAACAACAATTCTAATTCCCTCCATGACTTAATTCATTGATTCAACCATCTCATTACAGATCTCATCTCACAGATCCTCTTTCATTTGATCAATTATCCTAGGGTTTATTCTTTGAGGAGGCATCTCCAAAACCTTAGTGAAACTACCTTTGATCATCGATTTTTTCACCAAGGAGATACCAATAATCACAACCCTCTGCAACAAATCCAAGTTATAAATGTGAATTTTCAAATACTGCTAGCATCAAATTAGCTCTGATACCACTTGATGCAATCAAGCTTAGAGGATCCAATAAAGAACTATCCAAACTTGCAGCCAAAAATAAGAACAACAGCAGAAACCAAAAAAAACATAGATATAAAAACTTCTATTATCTCTGAAACTCAATTACGTGCAACATGTCAGGCTATAAGGCCGTCCCAGTTATGGCCAAAACAACAAAAAATTCAACAAGATCTCGCAAGAATCAACTTCACTAGCCTACCCTATAGCTAAGTGGAAGAAACTAGATCTAAACTTGTGCTCACAAGAAACCAAGCAATCTTACAAGTTTCTATCTTACCCACTTACTACTGTCTGCCATCAAATCACCCTCTCTACCTCTTTCTACCCCCTCTAAATGCTACCTACACACTCCTTTTATACAACACAACCACAAGTCGGCTTTACAAACACATATTAAATAACATTCGATCATGAAGAACAAATATTAAATGACCCAGTTGACTGCAAATAAATAATAAATACATAAAAGAAAGCACCGAATCAGATTTAGGTCCACACGAGATCCAATGCCTCAAATCTACACGCCTTAGAACTCTGCATGATCCAAATGACCCCCTCAAATCATAGATGCAACCTCTAATGTCAACCCAATCCATAAAACCAGTTGGTGAACAAGAACTCTGAATGCCAAACCACTCTGTGAGAGGCACAATTGATTCGAACTCCTCCAAACAGAAACCATCGAGCAATAAGATACCAAGTAGAATAACATTGAACATAGAACACCATCAAGTCTAGTCACCCAGTCCATCGATGAAGTAACACATCTTCCAACTGAGAACTACCACTAAAGTGACCGAGCAACTCAAGTCTCCAACTGAGTTTAATACCAAAACATTTTTTTGGTGATATAGGTTTGCCAACTACCCCAGGATTCTTCTGCATCAATTTGTGATCTCACAAGAAAGATTAAAGATGGACAAGGAGAAGATAAAGGCAATCATTGAATGGTCTACTCGTAAGGGTATCTTTGAGGTAAGAAATTTTCATGGGTTGGCTAGTTTCTATAGAAAATTTGTATGGATTTTTAGTGGGATTTATGCTCCAATAGTGGATATAATTAAAGGAGATAAGAAAGAATTTCATTGGACTGAAGATGTTGATAAGAGTTTTTTAATTCTGAAGAAGAAAATTATAGAAGAACCTATCTTGTCTTTACCTGACTTTAATAAAAAAATTCAAGTTGAATGTGATGCCAGTGGGATTGTTTTAGGGTGTTGTTCTAAGTCAAGATGGAAATCCTATTACTTACTTTCATGAGAATATTAATCACACAAAGAAGAGATATTCAACATATGACCAGGATTTCTATTCCATCATACAATCTTCAAAGAAATGGAGGCATTATTTCATGCCTAAAGAGTTTTTTTTATTGATAATCATGCTTTACAATTTAGAAATACTCAACATAAGTTGAGTCACAAACATGTCAAATGGGTTGAATTTTTGCAAAGTTTTACTTTTTATCAAGTATAAGAGCGGTCAATATAACAAAGTTGCAAATGCTTTGAGTAGAAGGACTTTGATCCTGAAAGAATCTCAAGTGAGAATATTAGGGTTTGATGACTTCACTAGTAAAATTGGCCCCTATTTTTGACAAAAATAGGTCAAATTATCTACGCAGATTGGTCAAAAGACCCACAAATTACTTTGTCAGTATTTTTATCGTCGAACGATTGACACATTCTTGTTAACGTTGAAATTTCTACACAAACTTGGTCGAAATTAGCATATTCAAATGCCCACATTATTTGTCGAAATTGCACCCAACGTTCGTTGAAATGTTTGAAAAGTTTCAACCAAATTTAGTCAAAATGTTTGAAAATTTTTGACACAAAATGGTCGAAGCAATTCAACTAAACTCTTTCTATTTTGACCAGGACGCAAAACCCACGACGCAGAATTTTGACACAGAATGGTTAAAACATTTCGACCAAACTCTTTCTATTTTGACCAGGATGCTGAACCCATGATGTAAGCGTTTGACCAATTAATGTCAAAATTTTGACAAAAATTGAATTTTAAAAAAAAAAAAAAAATTCTGAAACCAAATAGCCTCAGTTTTGGTACTCGGCTTCAATAGAAGATGGACTAATAACAAATTGCTTCTTGCTCTCTAACAAATAATTCTTGAACCAAGTGAGAAGCTATAAGTTCACGACTTCAACTTATAGCTTCTCACTTGGTTCAAGACTTGTTTGTTAGAGAGAAAGAATCAATTTTTTATTGGTCCATCTTCTATTGAAGCCGAGTACCAAAACTAAGGCTATTTGGTTTCAAAATTTTCTCATTGAGTTTGGTATTCAATCTAAACAACCATCAATCATATTTTGAGACAATCAATGTGCTACTCAAATCTCATGTATCCCAATCCATCATCAAAGGACCAAGCATACTAACATCCATATACACTACATTGGGGATCTCATTCATGGACAAGTCATCAGTCTACTATTGCCCAACATCCAAGCAAGTTGCCAATATTTTTACCAAAACCTTCACGTAAAGAAAGTATTCTTATTTGTTAACTTTGTTGGGGGTGTGAGAGGCTTCATCTTGTGGGGGGCATACCTGGTCTTCTTGTGCCTTGATCCATAGATTTCAATGGAGCTTTGGGCTTCATGGCTCTGTCCTAGTCAAAAAATTTCCCGTTTTGTGACCTGTGAAATTTACAGTGCTCATCTTCATTCTTTTCCTTCCGAAGATAGAATTGTTACATATTATGTTTTTTAAAATAAGAATTGTTGTATGGGGGAAAATGAAACAAACATGTAACTTAGTTATTAGCAAACTCTTTGATTTCTTTGCGGATTGATAATATTTTCCTCATATGATGTATTCAACTTTAACCAATATTACTGAGAGGAGATAAACACATCCACAATATCATGCAAGAGAGAGGGGGCATCGGGGGATGCAAGGGGAGGGGTGAGTACAAGGAATGTACCAATCATCACATTCACACCTTAGAGGTTGAATTTATGTCACGTCAACCTCCTGAATTATAAAAAGAAGAGAAGTTCAATATAAGAACTATAATGTAGAATCCATAAATCAACATTAATATTTTGAGTAATTA
>MU228442.1:1968217-1979116 GCA_018584345.1 Thuja plicata
TTCAACCAAGGAAGCCCTTGTTGTTCGCGGTAGATCCAAAGACAGAGGAAAGAAAAATGACAATAAGTCTGAAAAGGGTAGATCCAAATCTTGTGGGAAATCTAAGACTCCTGGAAAGTCTAAGGTACCATGTTGGAATTGTGGTAAGACTAGGCACTTCTGTAAGGAGTGCAAAGAGCCAAAAAAGAAGAAGAAAAGCCCAAATTTAGATTCTGAAAAATCTCAAGAAGATGGCGATTCTTTTGTCGCAGCCTTGGCCACTCATGCATCTAATGATGTGTGGCTAATTGACTCAGGTGCTTCTTTTCACATGACCTCTCATCAAAGTTGGTTCTCAAAGTACAAGGAGTTAGATGGTGGAAAGGTGTACCTAGATGATGATTCTCACCTAGAGATAGTTAGATGATGAAGAGTCACTATCAGATTCCCTGATGGACGAGTAAAGGGGATCAACGGGGTAATGCACATCCCAGGTTTGGCATGAAACCTGTTATTTGTAAGTATGTTGAATGATGCAGGTGTGCAAGTTGTTTTTTGAAAGATGGATGCAAGATGATTAGAGGAGCTATAGTGCTCATGAAAGGTAATAGGAGAGGTACCCTGTTTCAATTGGATGCTTGCACTTCATAGTGCAATAGTTCTTCTATCTCAAGGAAGAGAGTAACAGTCACTTCATCTCCACCATCTAACCTAGCAGTGAAGAAGTCTGTGGTAATGGGTTCCGATGGTAGTGTAGAAAGTGTACCTAGGGGTTCTAACACTTTGGAAGGAAAACTTCCAACAGAAAAGACAATGTTGTGGCATATGAGATTTGGCCACATTGGTGAGAAGGGTCTCAGAACCCTAAAAAATAAAAACCTTGTTGACGGGTTAAATGATTGTAGTCTTAAGTTCGACTTCTGTGATAAACACTGGTTAGTCAAGCTTGCAATAAACACTGGTTAGTCAGCCTTGTTGTTAGTCAATGATTGATCCTACACAAAACCCAAGAAAATAATAAAAAATGCAATATCTCTATCAATTGTGGTATAGTAGGGTCAATTGCGGTAATCTTCTGTCAACTACGCCAAATTTCTGGCAATTTTGGCAAAGCACTTTTGTCTGTGGCAAGATGTTGGCGATTACAGCACAGATCAATCAATTGCGGTCTATTTAGCACAATTGTGGAAAAATACAGTCAATTGCAACACATATATGTCAATTGAAACATAACACAGAAAAATTGAGAGTCAAATAATGACAAAAAATAAATGTGAAATCCCCCAATCAATTGCGGTATTAAACCAGCCAATTGAGGCAATCTTTCATCAATTGTGGCAAAATATTAGCAATTGCAAAATTACACAGATATCAAGAAATTTTGAAAAAAGAAGGTCTGCAACCATACGACCGAGGCCAAAAAGCTTTGTTTGTCATCCGCAAGTGATATTCGGGTTGTTTGATTCATGTTGGGTTCACCAAAATGTCGTAGGCTCAATCTTATCCCTATACTCAAATTAATGAGAGGTTAGTAGCACTGATTCATAATGAAAAGATAATCAATTGAAACTAACTAAAAATGAAACTACAAATAATATAATAACAAGAAATAAAGGAGGTACATAAATGAATGCAAACAAACAAAGCTTGAAGCTTCTATTATCTCTCTCTACTCCTTCTAAAATGCTTGTGAGTGTGTGGTGCTCAGTATTGGTATGGCAACGTCTATGACTTGGGAGCGTCAAGAAATGATATTGAATATGTGATCCCAAGATGGCTTGATGCTTGAACCAATCTAATAGAGTAATGGCACATGTGAGCTTGAAATTCTGGATGTAGGATCGCAAGAAGGCTTGTGTGTGTGTGTATATATATATATATATATAATCTAAATTGATTAATCGAAAGGAGATGATCAATGCAAAAAGGAATCAACTAGTTATGGATAAAGAGGGGAAGGGGTTCTAATTTCTTAATTATAAATTAAAATAATAAATCTGAAAGATTAAGATGAAATGAAACACTTATCTTGAAATATAGCAGACCTGGAAATTGTTGTTTTCTGGAAATTATGCAACTTGCCCTGGTCTGGAAACACAGAGATGGAGAAAACCCATAAATCATTTCCTTTTCTGAGCAAGGTCAACCTTGACCCAAATATAGGGGCACAATTGTAGCCCTTTATGTCAACCTTGACCTGCGCTGCTATGACGAAAATTCTGTTTGCGGATCCCAAAAATTTTCCGAAAAGGGTATCTGAATCTGCTCTGTAATTTGATATTTCATAATTGTACCTACAAGAAAAATGATTTTGTTTTTTGGGGGAGGGGTTTGCCTTAGTCAAACCCCAATTTAGGAATTAACCTTGAAATCAAAAGTGAAATAGAGAATGCTAGCAAGTATTAGAAGTAGATCTAACAACAAAGCTATGATATTCAATAGATATGCAATTGTATTTCAAATGTAAACAAGTACGGTAATATGAAAGCTTAGACTCAACATTAAAAACCATAAATGTAAATCAAAACCTCCATGATTGTATGTTTGGAATCCACATTGAAGGAATAATGAATGAATCTTGAGGATGCACAAAGGATCTTGAAGGAAGATCACACCATCATGATGGATAGATCTAGGGTTTGAATGATGAATCTTGAATGCTTGAACCAAATCCCTTCAAAGGCTTGAATGCTTGAATCCTTGATCTTCAATGAAGAATTTGAATGCTTGATAAGAAGACTTGAAAACCTTGATTGAACACTTGGAATCTTGAAATCATGTAGAACAATGGATGCTTGAAAGTAGATGATCGCTTCGATAGATTATGCGTCCATGATTCGTGTCATTATCGAAAATGAGAGGAGAATGCTTCCTTATAGACTAGTCTAGAGCACAAAATTCTAGAGAGGATGACATATGAGAAATAAATTCCAATTAGGCTCATACCCCTAGAAATGGACCTATATTAAATATCTTTTTAAGAGTCACGACTTCAAAGCCTGAAACAGCCAACCCAGAAGTGGGAAAATAAACTTTTGAGTTTCCCCTGCATCCGATACACTTTCTAATGAAAAAGGGGGATCTAAGTCAAGGTCAAGGTCAACCCTAACCTAGGTCAAGGTCGAGGTCGAGGTCAACCTTCACCCAAGGGTTAAGACCCCTGGAAAATATGTCAGGTGGGGAAAATAGTGCCCAGAGAGGCCCAATCAGGGTCCTAAACAGGCATAGAAGATGGAAAATCGGAAGAAATTAGAGGACAACATGATAACAGCCCAAAACATCCCCTAAGGAGGGCTAAACGGTCTTAACATGGAAGTTCTTCCATTTTAAGATGATACATAAGCCCCCACTTTAGCGGGAGTATGGAAATCAAACATACTCATGGTAAAGTTAGAAGAAAGACTCCAGTAGATTGCAATGAGGTAGAACATCACTTAGTCAAGGACATTAGCCCCTAGGCCAAGGATTATAACTCAAAATACATGCACAAGGGCAAAAAAACAAAGAGAAAACAAAGACAAAGCTAAAAGACACAAAAAAGAGGGGTTAGTACAAAAACAAACCCAAATGAACTAGCAAAGGAAACCTTGCTAAGAAATACTTCCTATACTAATATCATATTTGGAAAGCTATCATAAAAGCATAAATGATTACATAAGAAAGACAATAGAAACACTATAAATAACATAGCTTCATGATCTAATCCTACTAGAATGAAAGAAAAAGAGAGAAAAGAGAGAGTGATTACCTCACTCAGTAAGTGTAGACATCTAAGAGCGACCAATTTACTACCTCAGTAGGACTCTTATTGGTTATGAGTTGAATTATCCGTAATTGAAAAAGCATGTTTGGCTGTTGTTTTCTGTACACAAAAACTATGACATTATATGCTTAATCATAAGATTCATCTTGTTGCTAAAATTGATCCACTAAAATACCTCCTGGCACGTGCTGCTCTCACTGGTCGTACAACAAAATGGGTTATGATCCTTAGTGAGTTTGACATTGTTTATCTGGATCGCAAAGCTATCAAAGGACAAGTTATTGCAGATCAGCTAGCTGAAGCACCTATTGACAATAAAAATCCTTTGATCATAGATTTTCCAAATGAATCAGTCCTTAATCTTACCCCAGATACACCATGGAAGCTTTATTTTGATGGATCCTTCACTCAGAAAGGATCGGGGGCAGGAATCTTGTTTGTTACACCAAAAGGGGATCTCATCCCTAAATCTTACAAGTCACAATTTCCTTGTACAAATAATATTGCAGAATATGAAGCCCTTGTACTTGGACTCTGTCAGGCCATACAATGGAACATTCTCAATTTGTTGGCATTAGGAGATTCACAATTGGTTATGAAACAAGTTATGTATGAATATCAAACAAAAGATCACAAGTTGCTTCCCTACCACCGTACAGTCAAAGATCTCAAAACATATTTCATTTAGCTAATCTTCCAACAGATCCCCCGCATGAACAACAAAGTAGCTGATGCCATGGCAACTATTGGGTCCTTGATCACCATGCCAGAACACAATACATGTTGTGAGTTTCTTGTTGAGAATCTTACGGTCCCTTCCTGTGACAAACCAAATTCTGAAATGGTGTGTGAAATTGCTGATCCTAACTCCCCATGGTACCAAGAAGTCTATTCCTACCTTTGTGATGGACATACCCCACTTGCCCTAACTACCAATCAACACAAAACCTTCATTCCCCGCACTTCCCGATACACAATCCTTGGTGATACCCTTTTTTGAAAGCATTTTGATGGAACTCTTCTAAGGTGTCTGAATTCTATTGAAGCACAAACGTCCTTAGAGGAGGTACATCAAGGAATCTATGGGGCTCACTCTAGTGGACTTACTTTGGCGAAGAAGTTGTTACACACTGCATATTATTGGCCTACTATGGAACAAGATGCTTACAATTTTGTGAAGAAATGTGTGCCTTGTCAACAGCATGGTGATTTGATACACACCCCATCCCAATCCCTTCAGCCCACCATCACCCCTTGGCCCTTTTCCTGATGGGGTCTTGACCTTGTTGGCCAGATTTTCTCTAATTCTTCCAATGGCCATAAATACATCCTTGCTACTACTGAGTACTTTACCAAGTGGGTCGAAGCTATTCCTCTCACCTACACCACTGGAAAATAGATTTTGAAGTTTATTTTGAACTATCTTATCTATCGCTATGACATTCCTCAGGACATTGTTACTGATAATGGAGGACCTTTCAAGAACAAGGATGCCACAGAGCTATGTATGAAATTTAGCATTACCCACCATACCTCTTCCAAATAATTTCCGTAAAGCAATGGTCAAGCAGAGGCTACGAATAAAACCATCCTCAAAATCCTTAAGAAAACCGTCGATGAAGCTGGCCACGATTGGCACCTTCACCTCAATCCTTCCCTTTGGGCCTACCACACCTCCATTCAAACCCCCACTAGAGCCACCCCCTTTCCCCTTGTTTATGGTACTGAGGCTATTCTACCCATCGAAATTGAGCTCCCTTCGCTCATAATTTCTCTCAAACATCTATTGTCCAAAGAAGAATATAGAGTTAGCCGCTTGCAAGAGCTAGAAGTCCTTGATGAGAGATGCCTTAGTGCCCTAAACCACCTTCACATGTATCAAAATTGCCTTCACCTTTAGTTCAACAAAAGGATCAAGCCTCGTCAGTTTGAGGTTGGTGATCTTGTCCTACAGCATAACATGAAGAACCTCCAGAACTGTGAAAAGAAAGAAAAGTTTGAACCTAATTGGTTCGGGCCCTTCATCATCATAGCAAGTATGGATTTGACACTTATCAAATTGCATCACCAGAGGGAGATCCTATCCCTGATCCTATAAATATTGTACATCTCAAGCCCTTCTATGCTTGATCCGTCAGCAGTCCATTGTATAGCCAAAAATTTCAAAAATCCAAAAAAATCAGATAAGCAGAAAATCCAAAAACATTTAACAAGTAAGCAAAAACAAAAAAAAATTAAAATATTCAAAAAAAGCATAAAAAATACGAAAGCTTGAAAAGTATCAAAAAATCAAAAGAGAAATAAATTTGTCCATCTGTGAAAACCACTTTGGCAGTGCAATGGATAAGTACCATGGTGAAAACTCATTTTAGGCGCCATGTGTAGTCAGATCCACCATCTATTTCCACATTTTTTCCATGCAACCTATGTCACCTTCCATAATAAAAGTCACTACCCATACCTATGCAGGTAGTTCCTTGACCATTTTCCACCTTCGCAATAAAAATTCCCACATGACTGAGCTTACCATATCAATACTGAGCTTTATTCTAGACACAGTGACCGCAAACATTTCCAACAAATCAGCAGATAGATTGACTTTTCTTGTTTCATTATATTCACAAGCAATTGCCAGAAAATTCATGTTTTAATCAATCTTTTGCCCATCAGTATGCATCCTTCTGGTGTTGGCTTTTCTATCAATACTCACATCAAAATTGTTCATGGCAAGAACTTTTGGACTGAATGACCCCTTGGTCAGGATGCCTTTTTGTTGATTTTATCTTATATTTTACTATGTCCTTATCGCAACAGCCTTGATCTTTTATATCTTGGTTCGTTATGGTGAGTATATAGTGAAATACGTGTCATTTGTGGTATGATTTGCTCGTCATAGATTGTTAGTGCATTTATGTTTGATATTTAGTTATGACTATGTATGCCTCACTAGGGGCATGATTCATGCATCTCCAATCCCTAGAAAGATCTGGATGTATTGTGTCTCCTCATGAGCAACATTTCATAGGTCTCATCATACCTGATATTTTGCATTCTTGTTCCTAGCAACCTATTTGTCTAAGAGTCTATTCCACGCAAAGGAACCATGTCACTTGTGTTTTCTAGCACATGGTGCATAACTCCTTTTGCAAAATCAAACTAGGGTGTTCTCTCCAACATTAATATGGTATAAATCCCACTATCATCATGTAGTTAATAATGCATTGTATTTAGGTCATATCGCATTTTGATTTTTCTCTTGGCAAGGTTTCTATTTATTCCCCCTATCCAGTCACCTAAGTGATTTTATTAGACCTATTTGATACACACGAAAATAGTGTCCTCATATGTCTCATATTGCATTCATTCATTAGGTCCATTCATTAATCATTATTCATTATAAGTTGCATTGTTACTTCATTCATTAATCATTATTCATTAAAGTTGCATTTAGTTCCATTACATATTCATTTGATTCATTATTTAGTTGCATTGTTACTTCATTCATTATCCATTAATCATTTTAGTTGCATATAGTTGTTCATTTCATTCATTATCCATTACTTATTTAGTTGCATTGTTAAGTCATTAACATCATTTTAAGATTCATTCATTTTAGGATCATTCCACAATCACATTTTACCAATCACATTTATTTACCATCACATAACATCAATACATGTAAATACATTCATCTATAAGCATTTACATATCACATGTACCATATATATATGCATCCCATCCCTGCATCACAAATAGGTCAGTATACTCATATACATTCATCTCATCCTGCATGTCAATCATAAACATCATATAACACATATAATATAAAATCATAATGCATCCATACATACTGCATAACACATCACATCATATAGCATCATAAATAAAATCCATAAATCAAGTCCAATAGTCTACAAAAGTCCATGTATATATCTCAAAATGTCAGTAGTACATAATGTGTTGCATAAATCATACAAAAATGTGTATCAAAAATGGTCTTAGACGAATCATGGTGGTGGCTACAATGGTCCTGCACCACTACCTGGACGTGGTGGTAACCCCACCGATCCCTGTGAACCTCACCATGTTCTCTCAGTCTACGCTCTCTTTGAGTATGCAGGCTATCATAACCCCTCTGGCACTGTGGTGTGATAGAGACCCATATAATATGCGGGCTCTCGACCTCTCCAACTAGCCTTTCTCTGCGTTGCAAAAGCATCTGCCATCACCTATCCTAAATCTGTAGCCCTGCCAACCTGACGAGCTATCTCTCGATCTACTCTATAATCCTCTACATGTATCTATGCTAAGTCTCACTCTAATGTCAGAGCTTCTATCTGTGCTGACATAACTACCAGCTCCTTTGCATCTCCATGCTCCTCCATAACAGTGAACTCTCTGCTGTCTACCTGAGCCTGTAACAAATCCAGTGCTCTCTATGCACTATCTCCCCGAGCGGTCTCCACTGCTAACTCCCCCTGTACCTTGGCTAGCTCTGTCTACAAACTACTATATGTGGCCTGAGCAGTCGCTAGTAACCCTTGCAGCCTCTAGATCTCTGCTTGCGCGCTCACCTCAGTCGCCTGAGATGTCACTAGCAAGCCCTGTAGCCTACCTAACTTAGTTCGAAGACTCTCTCACTCTGCTACCACGGTATCATGAATATCCTGGGCTATATGCCTGGCTAGTGGTACATGTCCCTGTGGCCCCTATCCCTTATCAGGTGGCCCTTGCGGCCCCTGTCCCTGTCCCTGTTCTTGTCCCTATGCATGTGGTACTATAGGAGGTTTCCTCCCTACTGGTATCTCTACCTGCCCTCTCCGTCTCAGAGCTACAACCCTGGGCCGGACTCTCTGCCCCCCAACCCCTCCATCCTCATCATCGTCATCATCATCCTGAACCCCTCCATCTCCTCCCTCTCCAGGCTTCTCATCTGCCCATACTATCCCTGGCATTATCAACTTGACTGGTCTAAGTGTTGCCCACCACTAAGCATATGCTGGTACCACTCCTGCATCATGTAAAGACTCTTGAGCCTTGATCCATGGAACCTCTAACATCCCTATCCAAGATACTCACACTATAGGCGGATTGACTCCCATCCCCAAGATAATCCCCACCTCTCGGGTCACTAGTGGATGCGGGAAACCATTTGGAACCACCTCCTGTACCTATCCCATTTGTCTCTGCACCCTTGAAGGCATATATCTAGAGATCATATAAGTTTTCCGCCCAATGAGCCAACAGTCTATCTGCAAAAATCTCATGTAATACGAGTCGTAGAACTCATCCTCTGCATATCCATCCTATTGTGGGATCTGATGTCCCCAAGCCTCGCACCCTGCATATGGTGCCCACTAAATCTCCCCCATCTCATCAAACCTCCTTCATCAGTATCCCACTGAGTATGTGACCTCGTAACTGAAAGGTGGCTAGTACCTACATGCGAATAGCTCATAAGCCGCTTGGGTCTCTCAGGTCCTGATTGGTCGTATGACCGCAATGTGCTCCCATGCCCATACAAGAAGCAACATGCATCCCGGCCCTAGTGCCCTACCCTTACAGCAGGCGCACATGTGTAAGTCATAATATAGCTGCCCAAGGATGGTATACCCCCAGCAGTACTGATCTTTATCCTCTACCATGCCACTTAGAACCCGCGCCCAGCCTATCGGGAATCCCTTGCCTGCATGATTAGGCATCAACCGACCTCCTATCAATCCAGCCAAGTAGAGGTCCACCTGCCGTAACCATGGCCAAAGTGTCATCACTCCTGCCCTGGACATCCACTGTCGTGTAGTCGACAAATCTGTGTACCTCTTCCCAAATGCCATCTCCATGTACAACTCTAAACGTACTCGAGTATCAGCCCCTGAATAGGCACTCTTTAGATCCTCCACACATTGTGGAGGGTGATAGTAGCTTCCCCTGTCAGGAAGTGAAAGCTCAAAGTGGTACTGTGTCACCTCTCGATCAAAGCAGACATAAGTGCATTATGTGCTCTTAGATGTGGCCACCGATGTACATGCTCCAACCCGCACAGAGTCACGATCCCCCACTTGGCTGCTGTCAGCTCGTGTTCCAGCACCATAGTAGCTGGGAAGCACTCCCTCACCCGAAAGGTGATGGTATCCTCTTTCATCTAACAAGCTCATGTCAGATATCAGATAGCATTTTGGGGCATCAAAAAATGCCCCTTGCCTATGTCGGGGCATCGAAAAATGCTCCTGGCCCCTTTTTTCCCTCTTATTTTCCCTTTCTTCTCTCGTTTTAGGGTCAATCCACAGAGATGGCGGTTGACCCTCACAGACGGTGGATCGTCGCAGTCGCCAGTCTGCAGAGACGATGATTTAGGTCGCCTCCTCTTTGCCGTGCAGACGGTGGATTTTAAACTTTGTTGTCTCCACTGCGCATTTCCCACCATTTTCTGCCTTCGCAAAAGGAGATCGAGCGATCTCCGTCTTTGCAGACGTCGATCCCTGATCGGTCATTTGTGAGGATGATGATCTATCCATCGTAGTCTATATAGACGGTGGTCAGGAAATCGTCGTCTACACTGTGCGTCAATTTGGGACGCATTTATGACACCCTAAACACTTGAAAAAGCATTAAATGCATAAAACATGAAGCGATGTTCAACTACTCACTGGTGGTCCAGCATCTGTCGATCGCTAGTAGACCTGAATGCGCTCCCCAAGCTGTGCATAATCTCGCTCTGCTACCATCACTCTCCTTTTCTTCTCTCATTTTGCTCTTTCTGAGTGAAAATGACTTCTCCATGGGCCCCGATGGACTATTTATAGCCCCTAGGGACCCGTTTCTTCTATTTTTCTCCCCGTTTTTCCTCTATTTTTCTTGGACACGCCATGCAATTGGTCTTCTTTCCCCTTTTTTCTGCCCTTTTTTGAGAAAATTTTATTAACTTTTTTTTATTTTTTTCTATTATTTTCTTGAGGGGGCACCCTCCTCCGCTCTCGCTGCCGTAGTTTTTCCTGGCCTTTCTGGGGCATCTTATTTTCTTTTTTTCGACGTGATGCCACTTTCAACACCGCATCAAAGAGGGGCAAAATGTAGACGTCTAAAATCATCCTTATATTAATTTAATTAATATTCCCTTAGCATTATAATTAATTTTAATTAATTAATTATATTTGTTA
>MU228442.1:2024461-2037491 GCA_018584345.1 Thuja plicata
GAAAGAAAGGAGCATCTTATCTTCCCTTAATCACAATCACAATTGCAATATACAATCAATCAAATTCAAGTAAGTGTGAAGTAGGGTTAAGGAAATCAACACAAATAACAATTAACAATTCAAACCCTCTCCTTAAACCATAATTTTCCTCCTTTACATTTTGGTAACATAATACATAACATCATTCAATTCATCATCATCATATATTTTTTATGTTACAATAATAATACTATTAAATTAGATAAGTAATATGATAATGTTGACTGCGAGATTACTCCTACTCCTCTTGAGAGTCCTAAGGGAGAGACTGATGAGATGGGAAAGAAAATGCAGAATCAGAGAAGCATAGAGGAAGATCTATGCGACCAGGATTTCAAGGTCAAAAGAGTTACTAATATTAGTGTGCTGCAAGCTATGAGAAATAAAGCCATGTATGGCTATACTATTGACAAATGGGTTCAAGAAGATATCTAGGAAATGCGTACTAGGCTCAAAGATTTGGAGGCTAGGAATGTTCTGCTGGAGGAGACCATCATCAAAATGCAGAATGATGCTAAGGAGTATCAAAAAGGGAAGAATGTTTTTGAGAAGTTAACTGATAATTCTACTAAGTTGGAAGATATTATTTCTAATGCTATTGCCAATGCTATTAAACAATCAAAGAGAAAGTGAATAGCAGTGACATCATGATGAAGAAGCTGATCACAATGAACAATGAAGGGATGAAAACTACAATTGATAATCTGAAAGCCCTATGTGCTCTGCTGGAAGGGAACAACTCTAACAAAGTTAATGAAGATGAAGATGGGAAACAAGATACTTAGCTGTCTGGCCCTAGCTCCAGAACTAGTTCGAGTACCAGAAAGAAAACTGCTTCCCAAGCCAAAGAGATCACCAATCCGAAAGAGTCAATTCAGAATATTCAAAATCAAATGGTGGAGGCTGAAGAGTTTGTTAAAATGCTGGACTGATTCTATTTTTGGAAGGTTTTTTGTGCCCATATTGCTGGAAGTTTATCTATTTTGGGTGCCACTTTTTTGTTTACGCTCTTATCTTTATAATTTGGGGCTTAGCCCTTTTTTGTTTCTGTCAGTTGGTTTGACAATTTGTTGTCTTTTAGTGCTTGAAATGTCTATCTTTATTTTGCATTGTTAAAGGGTTTTGAGGCCCCTTCAAAACCTGTAGTTACCGTAATAAAAAATAATAGAAAGAACATTATTTGAAATTCGTAAAATTGTAAGAATGTCAAATAGAATGCAAGGGTTTCAAGAAGAAAATAAACAATGGGGATCTAAAACAATAAGGGCATAGAACAATAGAACCTGTCAGTGATATGAACATGTGGAGATTGTCTAAGTCCCACTTAATTGATCACCAAGAAATGTACACACCATAAACACCAAGATGTGCACAATTTATGTCTAATTATTAATTCAATTTTTTTTATGTTTAACAATTCAAAAATAACAAACATGTACTAGGTGGTTAGTGCACACTTATAGACCCCTAACCGCCTATTATGACATGTATTAAACCCTGCCACATTGGCTCTTCTCCCCTATGATATCATGTTGAGTGAGGTGGTACTACTCATATTGAAGCAATTACTATGGTGTGACTCATAAGATATTAAAAAAAAAAGAGTAAATGGATGAGGGCAAATGACCTAAGGTTGTCTTTAGTGACATATTGTGCAAAAGAAAGAAGACTTGGATACGACAAAACACCAAATGGTTTAATAAATGAGATATTTACTTCAACTTGCGCCCCACAAATAGTAAAGAGGTAAATACTTGTGTTATGAATAAATTTCACAAGCGTTCTTGGGATGAAAGTTTAACGAGAAAGAAAGAGTATTATATTGCAAAGTTTAATCTCACTTGTAATCGTCATCAAAAAATGTACATAGTGCTCAATATCTCTTGGACAACCAAAATTCTTATTGCTTAGTTAAGGACCAACTCTCATCAACTTTGTTGTGAAATTGAGCGTTGGAAAAGACCAAAAGAAGCTTGGGAAAAAAGAGTGTATTTTTTGCATTTCTGAAAAAGTGAAAATAAAAAAACATTTCATTTTAGAGTGTGATGCCTTCAAGAGCATCATGGATAATTATGCTACTATATTGATAGCTAATTCTTGGGTTGATTTATTCAACAAGGGGACTCTTGACCCACAAGAGGCACTCACCATCAAGTTGCACAAAAAAAAGCCAAAATATATATTTTTTTCTATTTCTTTTCTTTCTTTTTCCCCAAACTAGACAATTTTACCCAAAAATCCATTTTCGGAGGAAATAGCCATTAATAATGTCTTGTTTCAATTCTAGCATGATATGGAATCCCGTTAGATATAGTCCACCAATGAAGAAGCCTTGAGGAGATGATAAACATCACCGAGTGTGCCAATGTTTTAAACACAGGCCAAGCGATGTACTCCCAAACGTTTTCCTATACCCCCTTCCGCCATTGCAGTGTTGTGCCGCTGCCTCCAAATTATTCTACTGCAATTAAGCCTCCCACACACATTAAGCACAGGGTAGCATTCGAGAAGAGACAATGTAGTTGGAGCAGCATTATCACAAAAGGTGGGCTGAAGCATTTGTTTGATGTTGGTGAAAGCCAAGGAGATGAAGAGGGGCCGATTGAGTTGCCTCAGGATTTCAACCCCTTTGAAGTTCCAGAGGCCAGTCCTCTGCAAACAGCAGCAAGCTGTCTTCTTACAGGCTCCATTGCTTTTCTGCTTTACAGGTCCTTTAAAAGAAGGGCCAAGAGAGCTAAGGAGAAGGTATGCTTCTTTTTTATATGCTATCATCATAAAACTTTCCACTAGTATTGAAATTAAGCTTTTGCAATTCATAATATTTGTTTGATAGAGTTCAGGCTAGAAATTGTGTTATAAAAAATTATACTGTGTTAGGAAAGTATTTGTTTCCCATCATTGATTATCAGAAAAACTAATCAAGTTAACATCTTTTTAAAGTTAAAGTCGGGTTTTTAAGGTACATGACACCTGTTGTTCTGTGCACCTAACCTTGCTCAGACTCCGGGGTATCTTGCAGCATGTGAGACTACCTCAAAAACAATGATTAAACATGAGAATGGGCTATAAATAGTTACCTAACACATAGGTTAAATATTACCAACACAATTTCTGTTTTGAAATATCCGAAACAATCATTGAAAATTGTGTGTTTTTTTTGAATGGGGAAAAGAATGACAAATCTTTTTCTATTTGGCACACAGAGATTTCGCTCGTCAGGAGTTGAAGATGTGAGAAAAGAAGCAAAACTGGAAGCTTTAAAGGCCTTGGAAAAGGCAAATAGCTTGGCAGAGGAGTTGAAGCCAAATCGTCCTCCTCCTTCAGCAGTTCAGGCCTTGATTGGGGCGATTATGGCTGGAGCAATTGCATATGTGCTTTATAATTTCACTATTGCTGTAGAATCATCTATAGACAAACAGTTTGTTTCATCAAATTACTCGGTTAGTCCATTCCTCCTCCCTTTAATGACCTCCTCTTAAGAATTGTAGTAGTAGTTAGATTTCTGATAAATTGACATCACTTTAATAAGCATTTTGAGTCTTTTTTGGGTTGCAGCAATGATTACCTTTGAGCGGGATTGTTCACAACAGAATTGTACATTGCTTTTAAGCTTAGAATAACAAAGACATACACACAATGAAGCGTGGATGTGACCCATTTTTCTTGTTCATTATACACACATGCACACACGCCCATGCATGCAAACAAACCCACACATACAGACACTGTAATGTCCCATCTCTAAAATTAAAATAAATTCAACTCCCTTTATACATAGCACAGCAAATGTTTTTAAATTCAACTCCCTTCATACATAGCACAGAAAATGTATTATCTGCACAAACAAATGTAAAACAAATATATGGCGCTAACAAACAAACAATTGTGTGTAGCTGTTAACAAAGTCTCTAAGGCAAGATGAAGCTTGCGTAGCACAATGGATATATTAAATAGGACTTGGTGGCGTGTTGAAGAGGAATTTGAATCTTGCACACGCAATGTTAAAGGGATGCAGGATTTCAACAAGTCAAAGGATAGAGCATCATTTAAAAACCTCCGAACTTCACGGAACTCCTATGGAATCTACCTGGTACTTTCATTACAAGCAAATGAAGGTTACAATTGCTATAGCTGTGATATGAGAAGGGTGAATATTTCGACCCATGTTCACAGGATCTTGTTACCCCTGTGGTGGAAATCGATTTCTCTCCAAGTGGTTGAGAGTTTGTTAATGGATCTTATGATAGAACAATGAGAATTATTCCTTACGGTAAGGGTCTTAGTAGAGATATCTACCACAAGAATGAATGCAGAGCTTCTTCCAGATTTTTAACCAAATATTCCACAGGAATTTTAACAATAATTTTCATGCAACTGATTTCAATTAATCCAACAAATTATATTGAATATCATAAATATCAGATTCGATTAGAGATTCTGAACTGAAATATGAATATTGTATTTAAATCTTTAGTAGAGCCACACCAAAATATCCAATCGTAGTCAAGAACTTATAGTCAGGTTGGATAGCCAAAAGTATGAATTTGAAGCACAAAGTGAGACACCTGAGTGATATCTCCAGCAGACAATGGGTTTCCATCCATTGCGTCCGAGCTCGAGGATTTCCGTCATCAAACCTGCTAAAAGCCAAAGCTTCCCAGAATTCTCCAAGAGAAACCAAACATAAAACCAAGCCTCCCAAAATGAAACCCAAGCTGCCAATTTATTATCCTCCAATCAAGATTTCAGAAGACTCTTGAAATTCCCTTTATTTGTTTTTACAATTTCCCCTTTTTAATTTTAAATTGAAGTTGGAGGGAAAATAATTATAAAGTGACTTTTATTAATTTTCACTAGGCTCCATTTAAGTCACTTTAATACTTTATTAAATAATTAAACTAAATTGTCATTTAATTTGACAACTTAAAATTTAATTATTTAATTGACTTCTAATGTTCCAAAAAGGGGACATTACAGTCCTCCCTTCCCAGAGATTGCTTGGCCTCAAACAATCTGCATCTGCATGATGAAAACAAATGCCTAGATCCCATATCAACCTCAAGAATGTTGCTCTGCCAATCCGCTGTGCTACTATGATATAAATAACACCACACCTAGAATTGTAAAGCCACTCATAAAAAAACCATTGAAGTAATGCACCAAACATGCCAATGCCAGTATCCCAAATTATCATGCTGTCATAACTGTTAAATATAATGATAGTATCTCAAGGAGCTATCAATACTGAGCAACTCTCCAACTGCAAACAATCCCCCATGGAAGTGCATAACACCCATCATAGACATACAATAAAATATATCAGCCCATCCTGAGATTCTGGTGTAAGAACCAAACTGCTCAAAAGCTGAAATCAACACCAATGGATTGGAGGAATTAGTACAATAATAACCACTCTGAAATGCCACTGAATACATAGGAATCATGAGTAAGGAAGTAGCCGAAAATCCATCCCCTATGATCAAACCGTAACTACCATCAATCCTCAACCAAATACTACTCAACTGTTGAACGAAAGAGTCCATCCAACTCCTCTGTAGATCAGAATCTGAACTCATATGTAGGCTGATCGGTAAGTGGGCAGCAGTACTAACTCTAGAAATTGATTCACTGCTCCAATCTGGTGACCAAAACTTAGTACTAGAAACTGCACCTGGGTCCCAAATCTTGCAATCAATTATATTCTCATCACTGGAGTCGGAAAGAACTCCCTCATCCAACTCGAAGAGTGGATTATCAATTGTCTAATCAGCATCCACCTCAAACAAAGAATTGTCAACAACTTGAATATTATCCTTTACTCCCAGCTCATACTGAAGTTCTGGTTGGTTCAAAAATTGTTCCTTGATCTTTTGGGACAGCTATACAAGTCATAAGTCTGCTGTATGCTGTCAAGTTCCTTAATCACTTCCTTGAAAAACTCAGTCCTTCCCTTGCTCTCTTGTTCCCGAAACTGATTAGTGACCAAAATCTGATTTTTTGATTCTTGAAGAGCAATCTGCGTAATCCCCAATGTCTCCCGAGTATTGTTAAGCTCCTTGATGAGCTTATTAATCTCATCCTCCTTTTCCTTCAATTTATTAGCACATACTTCAACAACCTTTAAAACATGATTCTGGTCAGAAAGTAAATATAAATATTCAGATTTCATTCATTCCAAAGCCACTTTGAACATCTACAAGTCAACTACATAAGAATCACCTTCGTTACCCCTTTGATTCTTTTCCACCTGAGCCTTCCTGTAAAGATCTTCAATCTGTGAGTGTCATCATAACATACTAAGGCTGTGACAATCATATCATTAGTAACTTTCAGCTGATTTTTCAAAGTATGTTTCTCATCATTGTCATTTTGAAATGCATTTTCTGATTGGTCATCCAAAACACCATCATCCATCAGTGAACTGTTGCTATTAAGAGCATATGATTCATCACACCTTTCAAGGATGTCATCAGTGTCATTATAAGCCTCAAACTCCTTATTATGTAAAGTCCAAGTTGCTGCTATGTCATCATTTTCAAACAATTTCTCAACATGTGAAGATTCCTAAACTTTGTTGGAAACATCTTGGGACTCCAATATGCTCTCTCCTTGAGTAAGACCATCCTCATTAAAATGTTTGTCAATAACCACCTCCAAGTCACCAATATAGAGATTTGTATATCCCTTATTAATAACAACAACGCTGTGAGATTCATATCTTCTTCATCGCTGGTTAGAACCTCTTTGGCTGCCTTTTCTTCTTTACCTACCCCACAATTGTGACCAGGTGTCCAAGTGTCTTAACATGTGAAACAAATATGCTCCCTTCTCATTTGGTTCTTACTTCTCTTGGGAGATCCTGCAACCTGTAAGCCCATTGAGATTAGTTCATTTTCAGTCAACTGTTGCTTGAACTTCTCAATCTTCTGCTTGATTAATCCTGTTGAGAGTTCATAAGCCATAGGTGACATATTATGCTCTTTTCTCCAGATAGCTAACAAGTCTGATTGCAACCGCTTACAGATATCATCTTCCTCATCTATGATTAAGGACATGATGGTTTACATACAAGACCTCACATTGTCTGGATGACGTTTCCTAATTCCAGATAAAAAGCATTGAAACATTTGAAGAATCAATTTATCACATCAGAGATCCAACATAATGATAAATGGCCTAGCTCTTGCCATAATTTCTAGAATCTTAGCCCTCTTACCAAAGGCGGGGGCTTTGACATCATGTAATCCATGTAGGCTCTCCACAATCAGCTATAGAACCTTCATTAGTATGTCATCATTATAAGGTGCTACAAGAGTTGTTATTTCTATAATCTCACTAAGACATGAAGCAAGTGCAAGTCTGACATCTTCACACGGATGTTCCGATAACTTGTGTTGGACCAAAGCAACCACCGAGGGCTGCAAAGCCCAATTCAGAAGTCTCCAATCTGGCTGATCTACATGAGACAGATATGAATCTAATTCCTCTAATTTAGAAAGAATACCATCCGGTAATTTCATGGACTCCCATTGTAATCCAATCACATAGAGCCAATTCTCGACTTCCCTTTCTTTTTGCAAGTCTCATAGTTGATCACCATTGAATGTATCATTAAATTCTTTTGAGAAAAGATTGCTTTTCAGATTTTCCATTGTCTTCATCTTTATTGATCCCTTCAGGATGGCAGAATATGCACCACTATAATAAAACCCCTATTTTTGTTTTTAAGTCTGAGATGCAGGCCCTGTTTGAACTGTCCACTTTTTTTTTCAAGAATGAAGTTGTTTGAAAAGTTTCAACTGTTCTTTCCCACTATAAAATGCAGCCCAGATCTGGCTACTATTGTTTTTGCACTCCCTTTATTTTTTAATGGTTTTAGCTTTCAGAGATAAGGCAAACAGTTTATGCAGAGGAGGAATGTTGAACTATTGCTCAAATAGAATGAAGTTTAATGCATGAGATAACAAGATTGGAAAATTTAATACAATTCTGATTTTGCAAGAGCCCTTTTTAGCCACTACAAGATGCTCTGGTAATTAGATTTCAATACTGATACAACATTAACAAATACAAAATGATATTCATACCATGCACCACTATATTGTTTTTTCGGACAGAACATAGAAAGGAATAGAGAGGTAATCCTAACCTTTGTAAGTGCTCGAACAAATCTTAAGGGATCTCTCCTGCAAATAGATTCCAACCTTCCAATCTAGACAATTGCCAGTGGTTGACTCATTAACGTAATCATTCTATACATGCCTCAAGCATGGAGTCTCATAAACCACACAATCTATTCAATCCCCACAGAGTGGAACTCTTCAATAATCCTTTCACCAGAAAAAACTACTTCCTCTTCAACATTACCCAGTCCCACACACAAGCTGGAAAAGCATAGAATCGACTCAACATCTAAAGACTTGATCAATCATGTCTGCCTGGAGCAATAACTGGTTATTCCTGGAGGCGATGCTGGACACCCATACCATAGAGTTCTCAATCAATACACGAGTTTATTCCTTTGATTGCTTGGTTCGTTCTTGGTCCCATTCACAAATTACTCCCATGTTGTCTTCTGAGTTTCTCTATACGATAGTAAGTAAATATTGATAGTGTTAGATTAGAACTTGCCTCCAAAGTACATATAAGTCATCAAACTCGTGCTACTGGTACCAAAAGTTGGAACGACGTCAATAAGCAATGGTAAACTTTATTGAAATGATCTTCTTACACTAGAAATTTCCCGTCTTCTCAAGTTCCCAGTCATTCTATTACCACTCAATGAAGAGATGACCTGGCTTCACGACACTGTTCGCAACTCACCCATCTCTAAACTCCAATCCCAGAGATATCCAAATGAACGTGCATACCCATCCAAAATGTTTTTTCTGATTTTGTTTCTCGGAGAGGTAGATACGGTCTTCCAAAAGAGCTCAAAGCTTGTTAACAAACACGTATCCGGTTCCCTGAACACCACATACCATAAAAAAACGGTACCAAACTCCAAAATAGGGAAAACACTCACAACCCGATACTCCCACTGCTTGCATGACAATGTTAGCAGTGTTCAAAACTGCGACTGAAGCACTGAAACAAACTTTATATTCAATGCTACACCAATAGATTGCTCCTTGTGATCACTGTGAATATGGTAACCATGGTGTATGAGAATCTCACATAGATTTTAAGATTTCCGCTCAGGGTAATGAAACCGCATGGTCACATATGGTCTCCGTCCACGACGAATTCATTCCCACAAGACAATACAAATTCAAGTGTTTGGCCACAAATATTTAATCAAATACTCACATCATTCTTTTCTACAGGAATTTAATATTTCACCAATTATGTTCCAGCCACTGTAGGCAAATTGCTAATATATATCAATGAGCTATGAAAAATCTTCACGCCAAATATTAAAGCCCAACTTTAACGTTTCAATCTCACGAGCCAAATATTAAACTAAACATCAGCAATATATGAAGCGCCCAGCTAAGATGAGATTTTCGGGACCCATGCCAGGTATTACCACAGACAATAGTCTTGTCTTTAATTTTTCTACAAATGAAACCTCTTTACAAGTTGAAGCACGAGGCTTAATATGTAGTCTTTACTTCATTGAAGATTATTTTCAATATCGAGGCCTAAATTATTTCAAATCTTGCATTCCCTTTCGGCTATACTAATTTATGCCATTGGCCATAAATAATTATTCAGGACTCAATATTTAATCATTCAAACATATATTTTTGCCTCACAAATTCTCTCAGCCAACACAATAATAATTTTGATAATAGAACTTTCTGTAAATTTGTCTCTGATAAAACCTTTCTGTAAGTTTGTCTCTAATAATACCTTTCTGTAAATTTGTCTTTGATAAGCCTCACAGTTTGGTAGGAAAAACCAGCTGTGATACCACTAAAATATCCCCCCTAGGATATTTTCTCCAGTTTTTTAACCAAATATTCCACAAAAATTTTAACAATAATTTTCATGCAATTGATTTCAGTTAATCCAACAAATTATACTGAATATCATAAATATCATATTGGAATAGAGATTCTGAAATGAAATATGAATATTGCATTTAAATTTTTAGTAGAGCCATAACAAAATATCCAGTCGTAGTCACAGAACTTACAGTCAGATTGGATAGTCAGAAGTATGAATTTGAAGCACAAAGTGAGACACCTGAGTGATATCTCCATCAAACAATGGGTTTTTGTCCGTTGCCTCCAAGCTCGAGGGTTTCCGTTCTCAAACCTGCTGAAAGCCAAAGCTTCCCTGAATTCTCCAAGAGAAACCAAATATAAAAACCAAGCCTCCCAAAATGAAACCCAAGCTGCCTTTCTATTATCCTCCAATCAAGATTCCAGAAGACTCTTGAAATTCCCTTTATTTGTCTTTACAATATCCCCTTTTTAATTTTAAATTGAAGTTGGAGGGAAAATAATTATAAAGTGACTTTTATTAATTTTCACTAGGCTCCATTTAAGTCACTTTAATACTTTATTAAATAATTAAACTAAATTGTCATTTAATTTGATATAATTTGACAACTTAAAATTTAATTATTTAATTGACTTTTGATGTCCCAAAAAGGGGACATTACATTGACAAACATTGACACTTACTGAAGTGTATTTAAAACTATAGCTCTACCACATGCTGCAAGGTTAGCAGAAAAGACAAAGAAGTAAGATCAATCGCAGCATTTGAGAAAGTCACCTCCACATACATCACTTAAATAAAATCGAAGTGTTATGAAAATTAGGAGAAGGGAATAAGGGATTTGGGATCAAATTCATAGGATGAAGCAATTTAGAATAGGAATGCAATAAGGAATAGGGATTTTTGGAAGCTATTGAGATGAAATTGGGAGGTCAATAGAGAAATAGTAAGAAAAACAATGAAGTGAGAGCGACAAGGAATATTTCACTAAGGAGACGTGTAGAATGGATATTAGGTATTTTAAGCAATTGAGGTGAACAATAAGAAATTGTGAGTATGTGATGCAATTAGGTTAGGTGATTACACACCATTTTCAGTATTGTACATTCAGAAGGAAGATGCCTCCACTAGGCTCAAGAGGAGACTCAAGTGCTGAATGAGGCAGTGATCCTTCACTAAATATGGAATTGATGAAAATGATAGGAGAAATGCAATGTAGATGACAATATAGACAAGTAGGTGAAAAACTGTGAATAACAGGCATATGCGGAATGACAGAGAGCTGTAACTGACAGAAACAAAAACCAGAGAACAAAGGCAACTTGTACTTGAAATCTGGAAACAAAATGCAGGGTATAGAATGTTTGAAATATTCTGTACTTGGGAATAGAACGTTTGAAATGTTTTGTACTTGGGGAACAAAATGTTTCCAAACGTTCTATCTGGGTGTTTTTGCTTGAAATTTTCCGAGAGCTTCTGACAGTATCCAATCTTTCCGACTTTCCGACAACAACTTCGTAACCTGTTCCTGCACACAGAAAATGGGGAAAAAGGTTGTCTAAAGGGGTTTGCCTTGGTCAAACCCTTATTTAGGAATCAACCTTGGAAATGAAATGAAATTGCAAAAAGGAAAGTATGTAAAAAGGTAAATGTTTGATTCACCTTGCATAAACCCTCATGGACGGATGTAGAAATCGCTCATTCCCACGAAGATGCTTGAGTGTACTTGGAATCAAGGAGTAGACCTTGAAATATAGAGTAGAAACCAAGGATGCCCACACAAATGCGTGGATCTATGATTGCAATTCCTAGATCTTCAATATAGATATGCTTGATAATCGCTTGCAAAGAAGGAGAATGGATGAGGATGGAAAAAGGATCTTCTTGCTTGATTGAGAATTCCTCTACTTGGCCATCATGGGAGAGAAACTTGCTTCAATTGTAGAAGATTGCCTTTGACTTGAATGATCTTGAAGAATTGGAGACTTGGAGAACTTGATCTTGGATGCTTGGCTTTAAATCTTGAATCTAGTTTGCTCAATTGCACTTGAATACTCGATAGCTTGATTGCCAAAATGCTTGCACTTGATCATGTATGTCCAAATGAGGAGAGATATAGGGTTTATATACTCAACCCTACATTTCGGGATTCAAAAACAAGCCAGGCCGACCACGGGATCAAATTTCCCGATAGAACCCCGACATGGGGCCCCGGGCCAAATTTGCGCCCAAACAAGCAGGAACAAAATGTTTTGAAATGTTTTGTTCCTAGGAGATTGGGTCTAGATTTGAACTGGGTGTCGGGAGGAGTGAAAAGATGCGGGAGGAAAAAGGGCAGGTTGACAGGATCAAGCATAACAGACACTTTGACCTCAAAATCACCAAAATAGGGTCTAATAGAACATCCAATCATGGGGTTAACTTTTTAGGATGGTACATGAGGAAGAGTGGAAGGAGGAAATGTAGGGGTTTTGGGTTGAGCAATTGGAGGTGGTTTGAGGTTGGATTGGATAGGGAGAGGTTGAGGAAGATGGGGACAAGTATTGTGAAGTTGCGCATTTTTAGGCTAGTAACAAGGTTGAGGTTGAGTCTGAGATTTATGAGGTGTCTAGGAGGATAATCAACGTGATTAGGCATGTTACAAGGAACCATCATGGTATTAGAGAAGTGGGGAATAGAGGAACATATATCAAAACCATTATGAGCACTTTTCCCAAGAATAACCAACTCAAAAGGGGAATATCAAGGTAGCGCAGGAGTCTTGGTGATGATTGACATTATATAAATGTTCCTTTGTGACTATGTTGAAGTTATAGTTTGGGTTCTCTAAAAGCTCATTAGTGATTTTGTAATGTCCCCGTTTTAGAGGTAGTTTGATTTAATTAATCTAATTAATTAAGTTGTCCAAAATAATGATTATTTTAATTAAATTAAAAAGTGGTATTAAGTTAATTATTTATAAAGTTATCAAATAAATAAATATTAAAAGGTAACTTTATATTTAATTAATTTAATAAAGTGACTTAAATAAAATAATATA
>MU228442.1:2038594-2067742 GCA_018584345.1 Thuja plicata
CAAGCATACAATCAGTCTGATAACTCAGACCAGCAAGTCAGAAGTTTGCATGTGAATTGTTTAACGAAATTCCTTGAGCTTTCAATCAGCATTTTGAGGTCAGACTTGAGCAGGGTCATTACAGATTTGGTCTATAATTGAAGCTTCAATATATAGAAGTCTATGATATTCACTCATCAATATCTTAAAAGTAGACAATGTAATAAGAGGATAAGTAGAGGAGGAAGAAGGTTGGGTGTCAATTGCAACAACAAATTCCCCATAAGAGAACAACGAGGGCTATGCAGGCAGCTATAACATTGGAATCAATTAATTCCTGCACTCTGTGCCTTAACACCGACATTTCTTATTGTCATGATTGGGCACAAGCTGATATTGACAGAACGTTGCAGAGTCATATCCTTGAGATATGGGAAGAGAAGCGTCTAAAGACTGCATGTGAAGAAGAGTAGGGAGATTAGCCGCTAGTAGATGTTTCATAATTTATAGAAGCAAGTCGACCAATCTATTGAAGTGAGTTTAATTGCAGTTTGAAGGAGATAGCATAAAACAATCAATCTAGTGAAGTGGTAGTTAGGTTGCAGTTTGAAGGAGATAGCATGCGAGGAAGAGTAGGGAGATTAGCTGCTAGTAATTGATTCATAGCTGATAGAAGCAAGTCAACCAATCTAGTCAAGTAGTAGTTAGATTGCAGTTTCAAGTGGGTAGCATTCAAAAAGCAAGGAGGAGATGGATGTGCAATATTAATTTTATGCTTTGGTATTGTCTTTGAGACATTGTTATTATAATTATTTTTCTTAACAGGTGGTTATAAGTAATAACTTAAGAGGAAAGGAAGTGGAAGAAGAGGTAGAGGTAGTAGCAAGAGAAGAAGAAGAAGAAGAAGAAGAGAGATCATAAGATGATTGATCGACCTTTTCTAGCTTGGTCTCACAATCTCTCAAACTAGCAAACAAATCTGCAAAATTGGTATATTGTTGAGAGAATACTTTGTCTTGTATTGGTGCTAGTAAGCTCTCCATACCCTTTGAATCTTAATGTCGGGTAGTGGTAATACATCTTGGTGAGAATAGATTGGAAGCACAACGTGAAATTACTTATGTAACATACCAAAAGTAACTACCTAGAAATAATAACAATTAGTTAATTAAAATAATGAAAATAATGAAAATTCATAAGAATCAAATTTCACTTTAACCATACTAACTGAAGTAACTGCTATCCTTTTCACGTGAACATGAATATCTGAAGGTTTGTTTAACAACTGAAAGGAAAAATTATATTTTCTCTAGAATAACTAACTTCACATGAAAAGGAATTTAACTAACAATTTTCCATTTCTTTATTGCCGAATAAAAGAAATCATTGACTGATATAACTAACAAAACATAAACCATAGAACCAAATAAACTTGATGGTTTAATCTTGTTTATCTTTACTTTAAGCTCTTGATCTCTTCAGGGGGGAAAGAGTATCATTAGAAGTTTTACCTCCCAACCATTGATTTTATGATCTTGACCTTTAACTGTCTCCTGCACAACATCCTCACGGAAGTGGCCTGACCCTACGCCTGACCCTACACAAGAGATGTAGGCACGAGATTCAGTCTCATCCAAGACTTGGTGCAGAACCCACAACTGTCATAGCCAATCAATCTATAAGCATCTTCACCTATAGGAATGACCTGCCTAGCTAGACATTCCCCAAGTGATTCTAGTGATTGACGGTTACTACCCATAACATAGTACCACCTTGGCCAAGGTTTTAAATCTGCAAGAACTGTATTTCGTGCTATCATTGTCACCACCAAACTCGTATAAGAGTCCTTCAACTTCTTTAATTTGGTCTCCATGACTTTAAGGACTCGCCACTCTGAATGACAAATATATTGCCTAACAATCCAAGGCCGTGTGATCACATACTTAATCCTCTAGGTTGATCATGTTTTACTCTGATTTCTAGTTCAGTAATGGTTTGGATACAACAACATCCTAAACCTAGTTGTGGGGTGTTGTGTGGTTTTCACACCATCCCCCCATTGCAAATGGGGACCCTCTCTTTTTGTTAATATTTTTCAGATTTATGATAGGAATAAACAAACTATAGAGATCTTTCAACTAAGCACAGGAAATAGAAAGAAGAAATAACCAAGATAGGAGAGATAGTACCCGGATATCAAGATTCACAGTATGACTTGAATTTGTGTTGATCCTTGATCAACAACTTTAAATCTCTCTGATTTATCCTTCAATATGCAATCTAGGTGATATGTCAATCTGCCTTCTATGTTCTTCTATAGATGCTCAATGAAAGCTGGAATGTAATTAACAGCTTCAATTCGCTTTGCAATTCACTTTAGCACCTAGGCAGATTTCGCTCCAGTTTGATGCCTAATGATAGTCCTTTAGCATTGCTTAAAGGGTCGAACTCAATTGCAAATATATTGAGAAGTTTATACAAAATTTATCCATCCAGCACTTAGCACAGTTTACTCAACATTATGGATCTATACTTCTGCTCCAAAAAATACTCAAATGAAGACACATATCGCTGCTCCAAATACTTCAAATTCGCTGCTACAAATTTGCCCTAGAATGATCGATCCTTGAGAGGAAAGCATATGTTATGTTTTTGATATGATTCATCTCAAGTTCGATCCTCATATATATGTGAATGGAGGAGACTCTTTAAGAGGCCGATTTGGGCCCTTTAGATAATAACCCTTGTTTATTTAAATTCTCTTTGAGAGGCCGACTTGGGCCCTTTAAATAAACTTAATTATTCCATTCAAATATTAAATTGATTTTCTAATAAACAATAAACAATAAATATCCTTATATTTATTATTATTATTTATATATCGATTTATAATAACTATGCATTCCATATATTTATTGTTATCCAAGGTTGTGGATATTTGTCGCAAAGGCCATAATATCAACACTTTTTGCTGGTGGGTTTAGGTGTTGGAATAAGATTGGCAGCAATTTCAGAGTTAGGCGGCATTCGTTGAAAATCTTGGAAAAATTGCCTAAGTATTAAGGTGGGAGTATAAATTTGCTAAATTTGGCTAAGTGTTGAAATGGAGAAAATTTGGAAAATTGGCTAAGTTTGGGGAGATAGGAATAAAATTGAAGTTGGCATAGAAAGATTTTGAGCCCGACTTCATTTTGGTTCAACCAATTTTGAGCCCTGCTCCGTTTTGGTTCTATCAAATTCCTTCCCATCTCAAGGATAGCTGGAAATAAAAGGATGAGCCTAGGGATAGCAACCTGATTCTAGAGAGATGAGACTTGCACCTCAACTTAAAAAAGCCTTGGAACTTGTTGCAAAGAGCAAGCATGCAGCTCCCTAATAGTGAAGCGTGTGGCAATTAATGGAGTAAATCAGACTTTAAATGGATAGGCCCTGCCTTATAGTGAAACGTGTGGAGTAAGGAGCACAAAGTTCGATGAAATTACAAGATAAGAAGTAAATTTAATACAAATCTGGGCACAAAAGTCGATGCAAATTATGGGGGCCCCAAGCCTTTTTTTAATCAATTTCGAAGTTAATTCCCAGCCTCATGCTTGGCAACTTCAACTTTAATCTAGGGCATCTTGATGTGTTGAAATTCGAAATTAATTTGGGGCCTAATTGGTGTTAAATTCAAGGTGTCTTATAGGAGATTTGGCAAGTTTAAATCTTAATTAGGGGCGAGCTTGATCACTTTTTCAAATTTTGATTTTTGGGGCCTACACCAATTTCGGATTTAATCTATTTTAGCCCCCATGCTGTGTTTATTGCAAAGTTCGATGTATTTCAAGAGCAATCTGAATTTAATTTTGATCCTCCCTCCTTGATTTTTTAAATTAATTATGGGGCCATGAGTGATAATTTCAATTTCAATTTTTTGGGCCCCATGCTTGGTAAATTCAATGCAAATATGAAGACTACATGGTGACAAAATCGAGACAATTTTAGGTAGCCCCCTTGCCTCGCTAATTTCGAAATTAATAGGGCCTACATGCTTACATGATCAACTGTAATTTAGGGCCCTATTTTAATTTCGGATTTAATTAATTTAAATACCCAAAGCAAGTCGGCCCTATATCCAAGGGTTATGATTTAATTTTAAATATTTTTTTAAACCCCAAACAAGTCGTCCCACTTTAAGCATTTGGCTGGGTATATATTTGGGAACATTGGAGGTCATTTCAACCTTTATATGGAGCGAATTTGGAAGAGTTTTATTGCAGGTCGAATTTGCAGCTAGGGCAGACTTTTGGAGGCTTTTTCAACATCCAAGCTCATCAACTATCCATGCCTAGGGTCTGAGATTTCATCTCCAGCTTTGAGCGACTTCATTGGACATCATTTTCAGCCCCTTTACAAGCAATTTCCATCTCCATTATGCTCAGCAAATTGCATTTTTCTTGCAGATCCGAATTTGGAGTTGGCACATTGCAATTTTAACATCATTTTGCGGCTCCTAGGGATCAAATTCCATGGATTCACATTCAGATGTGAGCATCTAAATTGACAATTCAATCTTGTGGCATCTAGGGCATCATCCTTTCGTTGTTTTGCAAGCAATTCAGCCCTCTAAGCATCCGAATTTGCAAACTTAAGTCTCAGACCAGAATTAAGCAGTTGGCGAATTAGTCATTTTGAGAGATAAATCTGGAAATTTAGGTGCCACAAAGCATTGCCAAATCAGTTAGAGTGCTGAAAGTAATTCTTTTTCCAGCGTGCAAGGTAACAGTTTGGTGGTTTGCCATGGATATGGTGGAGGTATTTTTCCATTGTTTACATGCAGATCTGGGTTGTATTTTACATCATCATGAGCAAATCTGGGCGTGATCAGCATTATAAGGACTTAAGTTTTATATGTTTTGATAGCGATCTTGGTGAGAATACATTCCAAGCCCTCAACTCCAAGCAATCTGCAAATCAGGTCCTTCATTTCGTTATTTTTATATGCAGATCTGAGATGGCAATAAGTGATTTTCATCATCTAGCTGAGTGTGTGAGGGTCGGCAAGAATTATTTCGAATTTTGGATGGAAGTAGCCGCGATTCCAAGCCATAATTTCATAAAGATCTCATGATGGGGCATCCAAATCTGAACATTTGTAATCAGATCAGAATTCAGGGGCTATCAAATTCATTGTTTTGAAAGTCAATTTGAGAGCATTCTTATGCCCTACCCTCATTCCCAAGTTGTCATTTGCTGAAGCTTACTTTCATTTCCAGCTTTTGGAGGGTGAATTTGATGGTTTTGCCATGTATTCGAAAGTGAATTATACATGTATAGCATGCTGACCTGGGTTATTATTTGCATCACTATGACATATCTTATCATGTTTAACCCTGTCATATCATTTTGATTATAATTGTATGATGTTGCATTGTAATGATCAGTTGAGCTAGATTTGGAGTCATTCGATTGTCGGATCTTGGCTCTTGAAATCATGTTTTGGAGGAGGTTCTAATGCTGTAGTTGGATTGAAATATAATGCTAACATCTTAATTCATTTCAATTTTACTCGGTCGTTGTTCTGGCTTGCAATGTTTATAATGGCAATGTTTTATCAAATCATGCGAGCTATGACATGTTTTCTTGGCTCTTGCAGGTTGACAGGGAGATGGTACCAAGTTCAAGCTTGAGGAATTCTCGAATGTAAGGAAGGGCAACCAAAGCGAAGGATGCATATGAAGGAGAAAGAGGCTGAATTGAAATTCATTTTTGGAACAACTTAGAAAATCACAGTGTTGCTAGTATACATATCCTCCATCATCATGCCAACAGGAAGGCAACTCCAAGGTTCGAGGTCAAGATCTCAAGTGGGAAGGAGGTCCAAGTCAAGTTCAAGGACAAGTTCAAGATCCAACTACATGAAGACTTAATCACTTCAAGCAAGTTCAAGGCGTGGCAATGAGAAAATTTATGAGGACAAAGATAGAGAAGAGTAAAAAATGATGAGGTGGCAGCCATTTTCTCAATCAATAAAACCATGCCAAGTGTCACATAGAGACGATTTGATGAGATTATGTCCAGGTTCATTGAATGTGAAAAGAGATTGAGGACGAGGAGCACACTTCCCAAGGTGATGAGGCGGCGTTGTCTACAAGTGCTCTTTTCTCATTGGTCCACTTGTCATTGATCCTTATCTGGTTGTTATGGATTTGAATTTTCTCATTGGTTGGAGAAATCATTGTAATTTTCTTATTGGCCCATAATGTGGTGTCCTCATCTAATTGGTTGACAATTTGGCAACCCTAATTAGGGTTTGTAGGGATTAATCGTGGCCCTTGATCTTCAATCGATCTTGGCCCTTCATTGTAATTGAATACCTATAAAAGGCCAAGGCCTTCTCATTTGTAAAGGGAATTGAATAGCATTAGATTGGGGTAGAGGAGTTAGAAGCTAAAGAGCTAGTAGGAGATTAGAGTAGGTTAGCCAAGGGAGACTTGATCAAATTGTTGCCATCATACTACCAAAATTATTCCTTCTTTCATTGTTGGCTTTAATGGTGAATGTATGTGACGTTTGGAGTATTGCATGGTTTCTTCAATCTTTTACTTGGAGTAGATTTCTTTTCATGTTGTTAGAAGTAGCTTAGTTGGATGAAAGCAATTGTGGATGTTTGCTTGTTTGACTCAAGTAGACTAGGCCACTAGCCTCCTTGTTGATTGTGAGGAAGCCTTGTGTGGTAAGTTAGTCATTGCACTTAAGTTCAATTGGCATTGAATCCTTAGTTTGTACTTGCAAGCTGGATTAAGGAGAAGGTGTTGATATGAAAACCATTTGAGATCCTTAGAAGCTTGCACTGGGTGAAGTTGAGGTCGCGGATAAGATTTCACTTGGTAGAGTCCAAGTCATCCATGATTCTTTGCATTCATAGCTAGAAGTAGAAGTTAAGTTTAATTCGAAGTTGAAGAGTAGGAAAAGGAAAAACTATATTTTCATTGCACATTGTGAAACCAAATCTTTAGAAGTGCAAGTTAATATCCATTGAATGAATAGCGTAAGTCCCCCTAAGTGATTACCAACAAATCACATTATTTCACTGAGCGACTGTCCACAATAGAAGGAACCTTGAAGTCATTTTATGATCTTACGTTGCAAGGTTAGCATGAGAGATGACCTTATATCAAGAAAGGATTGAGTATTTGGTATTTCATCTTGGAATACTAAGTGTTTGATTCTGCATGTTGTAGTGGAACAAAACTCACATCAACATGGGGCAACATTCCTTTGACAAAAGATAACAAACAATCCAACCCACTGTAATACCAAGACTTAAGGATAGTTTATAGTTGCAGTATAAAAGGGTTCTCTACATATCCCAGTCTCAGATCTTATTTTTAGTTTAAACAAAGACTCAGTTTCAGATTGATACTTGGCTGATAATTAACAGTGAAATGAAAAAACTGTCATGAATTTTTTTTCTCTTCTTGCGGTCATGAGAGTTCCTCTTGTGGAAATAATGATACTTTTGTGCTTCAAACAGGGAATGAATTCCTTGGTTTTATTGCTTGGAAGAATATAATTATTCAGTTGAGATGAATGCAGATCAATGTATTGCTTGAAAACAGAGCATGATTTCTCTTTGATAGGATATGAATCATTGAAACAACTCTTCACCTACATGTAAATGCACAGCAATTTAATTCGGAAAGAATAACATTCAGGAGTGTGATCCAGATACATTGATTACAATGTGAATCGGATGGCATATTTAAATATACTTCAATCAGTTCAGCATATTATTAATTCATTATTATATGCAGCTATCCACATTTCAATAATTGCGCAGCTAGCAGTCATGCAACAAAGTCCCAATGAAAATGCTACTATGTCTAACTCCATATATCATTATGCAGTAAGGAATTTACAAATCATTCCCATGATCGATTGAATTGATTAGCAAACAATATGTAACAATGATTCACAGCAATATACAATTTACTGTTAGCTTCTCTAAATCGTTGGTGTCGTCGAGAATAGAGATCATTTATATGATCGACTGATCAGCATGTAAAAAAATAAATACATAATACGGCATAGCATCATGGATGAGAACATGCCTGGTTAATCTTGCAGTGGATACTCTGTCCTAGACTCTTGCATGTTTTTACTGCAGGTGTGACGACTCCAACTGAGAACTATATGCTAGAACTATAAAGATTCTCTGATTTTGGTAATAGTTTCCAAAAACATAAAGTAAATGCAGAGCGCTGGTTACCAGACGCATGAATGAATGATGATTACCAAAAATGAGCCGATAAATAATAACCAAGAATGCTCAAACAAAAGGAAGTAACTCCTTGGTTTCAGTTGGCAAGAAGAGTTACATTGCCACCAAAGAATATATTCCTTGCTGAAGAGAATGATCAGTTATAATCTAAGTTACCGATTCGGGTGCAGATGCGGATGCGGGATGCGGGTGCGTGGATGCGTGATTTTTTTTTTTGGGGGGATGCGGATGCGTGTATATATATATATATATATATATTGTAACATTAATAAAATGTATATTATAATATATATAAAATAATTAAATATAAATATAAATAACAACATATTAAATAAAATAATTAAATATAAATATATATTATTACATAAAATAATTAAATATAAATAATTAATCAAACAAAGATTAGTGTAGACTAATAAATTTTGAATTCAGCATAAATCAAGTTCTGAAGTGGAGGCGCATGATAAATTTTGAGTTCAGCATAAATAAACCACGATCCAGTTGCTCTTGATAGAGCCTCTGAGGCGCATGAGCTTCTCGGGTGAGTAGTGGATGGAGTTAAAATTGCATAAACTCAGTTTAATCGCATGTGGGGCCTTTGCAATCTTTGGCAACTGTCATGTGCTCCACTCTGCTCTCGGGTGATTACATGCATAAACTCTTCCCATTGCCTCATTTGCCTTGCCCGACATGAGACCATATTTTTCTGGAATGCCTCGCGTATTTCTTTTAGCCGCTGCAAGGACAAAACAAAATATTTTGAATGTCAACGCATCCACAGGGCATCCACCCCGCATCAGCTCCCGCTTCCGCCTCCGCTTGCATCCGCTCCCGCATTGAGCGTTGGACAGCCTGCATCGGTAACTAAGGTTATAATTAATCAAAACTTGGGTTAGACCAACAATAAAATAATCTATTAATAATACTAATAATAGTATCGAACCCAAGATGCATAAGGTTGCATACACACACACATATGGTCGCTTAAAGAATACGACTATATGCATGTGTCTACGAATGGTTGTGTAAATGGCATTCATACACTTTATGATCATTGACATACAAGTATACATTTATGACCTATATATACATATATATTTGTATATGCTTACGTATATACAATCGAACAAAGATAAATGATGAGTTTGCCATGGTTGTTCCTTTAAATCAATAGGAAAAGATCACAATGCACTTCTATTAATTAAGAGCCGTTAATTCGTTTATTAAGAACGAGGGTGAGAACGACAACCCAATGACATGACCAAGGCAACAACCTAACCCAAAACTTGATGACCAGATACATAGTTATGGATTTCTGCTCAGATGCAATTTCCGACCTTCACCTCGTGTCTGCACCTTGTCTCTTTGATGATACTCTTCCCTCGTTCACGGGATTGATCTACCCTTGCATCCGCTAACAATGAAGAATTAGTCATCTTCATCTTCATGATCTTGTAAACAATAAAACATCTATAGCATTGTAAAAAACCATTATCCATTCATGAATAAAATTTATTTGAATATTATTGACTAAACAATCCACATGAATGAAAACATGATCATATTAATCATAAACTTCTTAATTAAATGTCTGAAATTCACATAACTAACTTCATACTTCACATGAAACAGTTATTACAGCTATTAAAAAGTCCTCAAGGAAGGGATGTAACAACTTGTTTTGTTAGGCCTTGCTTACAATGAATTAGATTTGTGAAATTCACTTGCAAGCTTATTTAATTTGTAAGTGGCTCACAAAGGCTTGAGCCAAGTTCATTGAAAGAATAAATAGAATTGTGAGAAAGAGTGTTCTAGGAAAGGATGTAGCTTAGATATGCTCATCATAGCTAAGACCAATGCATGCGGCATTGAATGACTAGACATGGATTGTAAAATCCCCTTTGCTTATCATATATTATGAAGTAAGGATCAACAAATGTAGGGGAGAATGAATGAGATAGAATTTTAGGCAAGAGAGGGTTATGATGTAAGTTTATGGTGACCTCTCGAGAATTAGTGGGAAGAGCATTTAACTTCTATTGCACCATCCACAAGTAGTGTAAGATGTGGCATGGTAGGATCAAAGGCTTAGGGAAATTGAGGAGGTGGAGGAGGAAAGCCAAATGGGGGTGTAAAGGTGGGAAATTAAGGGTGATAGATGTCAAGGGAAGTAAAGTTATGGCAAAGGTGGCATGATGAGGTGGAGGAGGAAAGCCAAATGGAGGTGTAAAGGTGGGAAATTAAGGGTGATAGATGTCAAGGGAAGTAAAGTTATGGCAAAGGTGGCATGATGAGGTATCAAAATGAAAAAAGGCTACTACATAGAGGTGAGGTGAGGGGATGAGGTAATGAGTGAAGGATTTGTGTAAGAGAGAATTTGGCCATGATGGGAAATGGTGTGGAAAGCCAATGACAAGGGTGAGAAGGATCTATGTAATTATGGGATCTTTGGGAAGGAGTAGGAAGGGAGATATGTTTTAAACTTGTGAGCGAAGAAGAAATTGAGGTTGGACATTTGGGCGAGGTGGAAATTTTTTGAGGTTGTGAAAGGAAATAAATTTAAACTGTGGCTTTAAAGGTAGATGAGGCATGGTGGTAGAAATGGGTGCAACTATGTGGGTTGAGATTGAGCAGTAATAGGTGGGACAACAAATGACTCATATGATGTTGGACCCCTAAAAGAAGAAGAAACAAAAGTAGATGAATGAAATTGTTGTTGGGAGGTTGAGAAGGAGAAGGAGAAGAAAGTGCATTAGAAATATGGTCTATACTCTATACACTTCAAAATCTCAAGTCTAGAGGAATAGGCTAGAAATTTTTATCCTAAACGCTTTGAGCAAAGAAAAATGGTTTGTGCCATCATTAGAGGAATCAACTGTATTCCTTATAGATTACAAGTGTGCCACAATCTTATGATGCCTATCATATATTGTCTATGTTGGATATACATCATGGTCAAAGTACTCATCTAATGGTGGGGGGTGGTGGTATTTGGCCTCTTCAATAGTGGGAACGGGAGGAAGATTAGACATGTGTGGATTAAGGTACAAGCTATGATGAAGAGGGAGGGCATGAGGGTGGAAAAGGTAGGAGCCATGCGAGAATGGGGGCATGAATAAGGAGGTATATGGTTGTACTATTGGTAAAGGATGAAAGAAAGGCTGGGGCTAAATTTTGATAGGTTGGGTGTTAATGTTATAGCGACAGGAGTTATCTTTCCCTCCTATATTCGAATTAAATAAATAATTTTGTAATGTCACGACAAGAGTTCACATAAAGTCACTTCTCTGTGTAACGTCAAGACAATGAAGGGTCAAGACAACGAAGGGTCTTGATTTCTTTGTAACATCAAGACAATGAAGGGTCAAGACAAGTTTATATTCTTTGTGGAGGAATTCACATATATACTACAGATTGATATCTTTTGTTTTTAGAGATATCGATACTAAGGAATTTATTATTGTCTGCATATTGATAGGTGCTATGATCATCACTTCAGTTTAGCCTAGTGTTTGGGCAAATTGTAAAGCAGTCTTCTACTCTTTCACTAAATATATAAGTGATATATTTGTGGCTGAGTTTTTTCTCCCTCAAGTTGGAGGGTTTTCCTAAGATAATTCGTTGTGTCCATTGTTGTATCTGTTATTTCTGCTTTGTCTCATTTTTTATTATAAAAAAATTAAAAATTAACTTGGTATCAGAGCCAGGTTAAATTTGAGGAGAGTAGAGTGGTGCAACATAATGCAGGGCAGAGGAAGAGGCGTTTCATACTGTTCCGTTCAAAGAAATTTTTATTGAAAATGGAGTTCGCAAAGGGAGGGGCTGTTGAGAAGTCGTCACTTGAATATGAACGGTTGTTGCAAAAGTATGAGTGGCAACTGTGATTGTAACACCAAACGCCTCCGAGTGGTATTAGCAATTTTGTCTCATACTTTTATGCTAGAGAATGGGCGCTTCTAGTTGGCCTGATTAAGATTTTGATGTATCTGGACAAGACTGATATTGCAGAAAACATGTGGCCTAAATGTGAAAGATAAATATGTGAGGGATTGTGATAGATTTCCGTTACTAGAGTTGGAGGTTCTAGTGGCGCGAGGAGATAGTTGTGGATGGACCACAACAAGCAGATTTGAAATACAATTTTATTGGATTTTGAGAATCTGGAGGCCAGGGCTTCAAATCTCGGCAGCCTTAATGCAAGGATGGGAGATTTGTGTGGAATCCGAAGAGGCATGGAAGATGAAGTGCGAGATGTGATGATGATACCAGGGGATGACATAGGCCCCCTTGTGATAGGGGCTTTGTAGCAGGTAATGGAGACCATGCATGCTCCAACCTTCTTTGAGACATTCCATGTGAGCGACAACATGACCAACGTAAGTCATCGATTCCATCTGTAAAAACAAGTGCTTGAAGGGCAGTCTGGCCACGCTTGTGGGCGGTGGCGTGAACTCCCTGAACGTGCAACTGCAAAAGGAGTTGGACCTTTATGCCTCGCTTGTCCACTATTTTACCCTCTCTGGTCTTCCCACCCGCCACGATCATGTCGATTTTGTCTCATCAGGGAGAACACAGAGGAGTACTCTGGCCTCGAACACGAGGTCATTCCTGACATCGTCGAGAGCCTCAAGAAGAGTCAAGATAGACTCTTCTTGGAATCATGCTGTAAGGTAGCACTGAAGTAATACTTGGAGGTAATGTTGGTGCAGAGCATGCTATTTTCGAGCAAGGAGCCTCTATTGGGATGTCGTAATAATAATAAAAAAATTAGTGTAGAAGAAGGCAAACCCAGTAGCATTGTTATTGTCTTTTGCAATGGTTCTGCGACATTTGCAATTTCCTGTAATGTCCCCCTTTTGGGGCACATTATTTCGTGCCATATAGTTAGCCTTTCATCATGATTCGGTGGGTTAACCGAGGCTTGGCAGGTGATCAGAGGGATGTTTGGCCTAGGTGTTTTCAGTTTCAGGCCAATCAGATCAGTTTCCACACGGTTTCCAAGGTGCTTACTATTTATAGTAAGTCTGCAGAACTCAGTGTTCCTGGCATTTCAGTAGTGGACTTGGAGCGTCTCGCCGAGAGCTTTCCGGCAAGCTATCACATGTCTTCATTCGAGTTCGTTTGACCCTCCGTTTTAATGCCAGAAGATTCCTTACTTTATTTTATTATGTCACTTTATAACCCAACGGTTATATTTATTTAAAAAGTGACTTTAAGTGGAATATGAAGAGACAAAGTGGGGAAATTGAAGAGTCACAGCTACAACTTTAAAAGAAGGCTTGGAGTCTCATTGAGGCATGCTTAGTTTATGAATTTATTTCTCTTGGAGGATCCAGAGAGCTTCAGCTTTCGGTTCTGAAACCTGAGGACGAAAACCTTCAGGCTTTCTCGGTGGATTGGACAGAAACCCAGTTCATCTCCGGTGCGGATTCACAGCAGAGTTCGCCATTGTATTCACAGGTTCTTTATCATCCGATCTTACTATTATTTCTGTATTTCAGATTGGGAAGTTTGTAATTCATGGTTATTGTATTGCTGTTGTATAATATGATACCATTTCTCTGAGAAGTTATTAGAATATATTTGCTGGTTTATTGCTATCAAATCAATGGTTTACTGCATCATTGAATGTTTAAATCTGTATTAGAAGTATTTGTGAAAATATCGAGAGAGGACCGGTTTAGGGTTGTTACAATGGTATCAGAGCTATAGATCTTGCCAGCTTGTGAGGTTTTCTCCAGAAACAAGTTACAAAAGGGTTTTTGAGTAAAAGTATTCAGTATTATGTATTCTGAATATCAGCAATAGCAAGCAAGAAGGCAGGTACCTTCAGGATCCGTAAGTATCCTTTGAATAGTGGTTTTGCAAATAAATAATCTCAGAGCTTTATTTTCAAAGAGCTGGCAAATAGACAACCTGCTCACTCAGCACGATTGTAAAAGACACCCATCGTATTAGACTAGCCTACTAGTCAAGAAGCTTGAGATTTAGCGATTGAATCAACGTGTGGTTGTTGGTAACACAAGGAAGGAGGATTAGTGTTTGTGTGTCACACTAAAGGAAGACCGACTCTGGCACCACCTACGGCAGAGTGAAGAAGCGAAGGAATGGAACCATAGGTCCGAGTCTATTATTACGCTATTCACCAAGCACTAACGATAGACAGTAGCCGTAAGTATTGGCGGGTCTTCACATTAAGGAGGTGGTCATTTTGTGTTCTGGCTACACGTCTTCCAAAAACAGGCGGACTGTGGTGGTACCCACAGTTCTGTGTAAGTGCAAAACGACACTGCTGTTGGACGATTGGGAGTGGAGAGAGGACTTCATACAGGAGGAAATCGGGTGTAGAAAGTGCCTGGGAAACCAAACCAAGTCTGCCTGAAGGATGCGGGTTCCCACACTATGTCCGTGCCTTGGGACACTCTGCTGCCGCTAGTCATCCACATCAGATTTCGCGTGACTGAGATTGTCTTTGGAGTGTATCCGTTGGAGGGTGTGAGACGGGTCATATTCTGTCACCACTATACCAGTGCCGTGGGTGGAGGAGCAACCGTCCCAATAAGTCAATGGGTCTTCGATATACAGGAAACACTGCTGTTGTATTTCATTCATGACTCTCTGGCAATATGCCAAGCTAGCATTGGCACGACACCTCCACATAGCAGCACGCGGGCTCCATTATCCCGTCACTTCCCTACCTATTGGGAGGGGTGTTTGGTGAGTTGAGATACGCCGCGTGAATCCTCATGCATATACAGAGTGGGCTATCGGGTCTAAGGAAGCTGCGCATTACTAGACGAGTCCATACAGCAGCCCGAGTGCATACACACTCGCTGCGTATATAGTGTCTACCTAGAATCCCGTAGCACAACTCAGAGTGGACGGGAGGGATCCCGAGCTGGGCGTGGGAGACTCTTTTGGTGGTAGGCGTGGTTGGTGAGTGACAGCCAGCGTACAGGGCGTGGACCATGAGCAGAGCCAGTTCAATGAGCATATTCATTTAGCACCCAGACTTCTTGGCACGATAGAATCACCGGGAATCGCTGATTCATGAGAAGGCATTGCTATTATGCCAGACTTGCTGGAACGTTTATTGCAGAATATAAAAGGTGCTCAAACATTGTCCATCAATCTTTGAATAAACATGCATATGACTTGAATAGTTCTAGTGGTAGTCATTCTGAATAATGAAATCAATGGAAATAATGTTTGTAATGAAAGCATGATGCTTGTAATAGATGTTTATTTGATTAAATGAAATTCAGTATTAGTGGAAAGGATAAATTGGTGTAGTGTGCTCTCTTCTTCCATTGGTTAAATTGAACAAGGAAAGTTATATTTGCGGTTTGCACAAATTCCAAAAATCAGAATTCTTGCAACCAATTGTTTGAGAACCACCTACTGGGAACTTTTCATAGTGGATATTTGCTTTTGTGTGGTAAGGGGAACATTACAGGACTGCTGTAAAGATGTATATGCCCAGCATAGTCATAAACTCGTGACCAACACCTTATCACTTCCAGTCTGGAATTGCATATGGCTCATGCCTGTTGGTCTTGGGCTTTGTATTCCAGAACCATTCAGAGTGGGAAATGTTTATAACAAACAACTGTAGTCTCAAACCTTAGAAGTTAAGTTCGTGCAGTTGCTTTCAGCGCAATTCCAGTTAGAGTCATTACTGCAGTTACTGCAACAGTTCCAGGTATCACATTCTTGGAGGCAATTCCACATCATGCCATTGGAGGCAATATTCGCTTACAGCCTTACAGTAACAATAGTATTCAGAATTTCAGTGTCGGTTACAGGGTGGACTACCTGCTCATATTATTGAAACGTAAACTACTTTTCACCATCATAGGAAAGGGATTTACGCGACAACTACAAGTTAATCTGAAGATTTTGAATAGTGTAAGTCTGAACATTTACCTGCAGAGACAGGTAGTTTCTAGCTAGGAAAGATGCAAGGTTTGGAAAAAGTCTTGAAGGACCTTGCTAAAGTACAGCAATAGTTAGCCTAGGTTTCACAACCTGATGAAATGACAAAAATACTTGGCATGTATGATGAGTATAACACACTTCCTCCACAGGTTCAGAGAGATTTAACCTTCTCTAGCTTCATGGACTTTCATTCAAAGCTGCAACACAGGAATTTAATGGCAAAGAAGCAGTATCATGATTTGGCTCAAGATCTACTTGCACAAGATAGGTGCAGAAATTTATATGACGAGTTTCTAGCTGTCATTAATCAACCCATAAGTGAACAAAAAACTAAACCAGTTATTGAAGAAAGGCCTTATGAGGTTGTCATCAAAGCAGGAGGTTGTAAAACAAATATTGAATCAATGCATGAAGGAGAGGCTAAAGAAGAGGCAATGGAGGTTACAGGATGGTTCACTAGAGAAGAGCAAGCAACTTCCATTGATTCTCAGCCTTCGCTTGTTCAAAGAAAAGATGGAAAAGGTATGGTTAAAGATCGTGACCACTAGTTGGATGTCTTTAACCATTCATGTAATGAGGAGTCATGTGACTTTTTTAGCAGCACCTCACTTATGTACAATGCTGATTTGGATGACCCACTAGATAGCACAAAATGACAATGATGAAAAGTATGCCTTGATGAGTCAGCTGAAAGTCAATAACGATGCTATTATTGCAGCTATTGTTCACCATGATAGCACTCACCAGATTATTGAGGGTCTTTACAGGAAAGCTCAGAAAGAGACAGGACAAAGTGGTATAAGGATTGGATCTTATGTTGTAGATTTACAGGGGGTCAAAACAACTTTTGAGGTTTGGAAATCAAAATATCTATGCTTACTGTCGGATTGCGACTACCTGTTACAGGTTGCAAAAAATTATGCTGAACAGTTAAAAAAATAGGATGACGAGGCTAATAAGCTCAATAGAGAGCTTAATATCGCTCAGGAAACATTGGAGCACACACATCTTGCTCTTAAGGAAGCAAGAAATCAGATTGTTGCCACTAGCCAGTACAAGGAACAGGACGACAGGGAAAGGTCTGAATTCTTTCAGGAGGTGATACAGGAACTTGACAACATACAATAGACCTATGACTTGGATAGCTGTCCCAAAAGATCTTTGGATCATCCAGAGTTTCTTTATGAGCTAGATAACTTTCAGGCAATCAACAATTTCTTGTTTGAGATGGATGCTGATTTGACATTTGATAATCCTTTCTTTGAGTTGGATGAGGAAGGTATTTCCTATCCCCATGACGAGGATGAGGTTGATTGCAGGATTTGGGACCCAGGTTCAGTTATTAGGGGCGAGTCTTGGTCACCAGGTGGGAGTAGCGTAATGAGCTCAGTTGCTGGGCAGTGTGGTTTTTACACCAGCAGTCCAGGATGGGCAGTTATGTCTTGTGGCATGATAAGTGATATGCCTTTCCTTGCTCTACCTCTTATTGATGGTGAGATGCCTCGTGTTGGCGAGCATCCCTTGGATCATTCCTCTTTTCACACAGCCGTGACTCCTCTACATTATCATATTGATTCATCCAATGTTAATGGCAATTCTATCACCACATATTATAGGCATGATGATGATAATCGGGTAGAGCTTATTTAGTATGGGGTTATCGAGCTTGGTTTGATGATTATGCTTGTTGGGGTGAATTTTTCACACCATGGTATACACTGTATGACTCCAGGTATTAAGAGACAGTTATGGAATCCTTATGCTGATTCAGGAAGTCCACTAGAGTTGGTTAGTGCATCACATGTTGGCCACATTGTATGGGATGTATTTGGTTTTCCTTTCAGCCCACCTACGGAGAACTTTCTTTTCCGATTATTGCAGAGGTGTGGGGTGAGTGATTGGTTTTGTACGTTTCCCTGCTTGCAGGTGGAAGCTTTGTCCGACAGTCTGGGTACCTTGCCTCTTCAGTACAGTTTCCAGTTCGAGCGACGGATCAGAGGGGTAGTGTTATGGCAGTTGGACATTTCTGGTGATTCACTCGGTATGGGCATAGGGCATAGGGCATAGGGCATCAAGATATTTCAGCCAGCTGGGGAGATGGATGGCCCTTTTGCTTAGGGGATCTAGGAGGAACGTACTTGTGGTTGGTATTTATTCAGGGAGCCGATTGGTGTCAGGTTTGGTTTCCCCCTGCATCTGACCGTAGAGGTGTTGGTGATCTCAGTTGGAGTGAGGTTCTCAGTTTGGTTGAGGACTTTCTCACAGATGATGGTGGCACAGGGCAGATTGGTACGACTGATCCTGCAGTGATTTGGGATCCTGGCATTAGACGGGCTATTGTTTTGTTGCTGTGTGAATGGCTTCACATGTCAAGGCATAATATCTGTTTCAGTTTCACACCACAGATTGGTGGAGCAGCTTCCCTGAGGTTGGTTTGGGATCCAGGTATTATGATCACGGCATGCAGATACCGATTGCTTGAGGGCAAGCAATCTCCGGGAAGGGATGATTTGTAATGTCCCCTTTTGGGGCACATTATTTTGTGCCATATAGTTAGCCTTTCATCATGATCTGGTGGGTTAACCGAGGCTTGGCAGGTGATCAGAGGGATGTTTGGCCTAGGTGTTTTTAGTTTCAGGCCAATCAGAACAGTTTCCACAGGTTTCCAGGGTGCTTACTATTTATAGTTAGTCAGCAGAACTCAGTATTCCTGGCATTTCAGTAGTGGACTCGGAGCGTCTTGCCGAGAGCTTTCCGGCAAGCTATCACATGTCTTCATCCGAGTTCATTTGGCCCTCCGTTTTAATGCTTGAAGATTCCTTACTTTATTTTATTATGTCACTTTATAACCCAACGGTTATATTTATTTAAAAAGTGACTTTAAGTGGAATATGAAGAGACAAAGTGGGGAAACTGAAGAGTCACAACTACAGATTTAAAAGAAGGCTTGGAGTCTCATTGAGGCATGCTTAGTTTATGAATTTATTTCTCTTGGAGGATCTAGAGAGCTTTAGCTTTCGGTTCTGAAACCTGAGGACGGAAACCTTTAGGCTTTCTCGATGGATTGGACGGAAACCTAGTTCATCTCTGGTGCGGATTCACAACAGAGTTCGCCATTGTATTCACAGGTTCTTTATCATCCGATCTTACTGTTATTTCTATATTTCAGATTGGGAAGTTTGTAATTCATGGTTATTGTATTGCTGTTGTATAATATGATACGATTTCTCTGAGAAGTTATTAGAATATATTTGCTGGTTTATTACTATCAAGTCAATGGTTTACTGCATGCATTGAATGTTTAAATCTGTATGAGAAGTATTTGTGAAAATTCGAGAGAGGACCGGTTTAGGGTCATTACATTTCCTTCCTTTGCAGATCATCTAGATCAAGCTGTTATCAGGAGTGTAACTGATAGGAAAAGCACCTCTGGATGTTGCTTCAGTTTGGGGTCTGTCATGATTTCCTAGTGTAGCAGGAAGAAAATCTTAGTGACACAAAGCACTGCAGAAGCTGAATACATTGTAGCATTTGTAGCAACTTGAGAAGCAGTGTGGCTTCGAAAGCTCTTTGCAAGATTGTTTGGTCAAACATTGGAGCCAATTGTGATTCATTGTGAAATTTGCACATTTTCGAGACAAGCTTGGTGTTGTGGAAAATGTTGCTTTTGCTGAGAGGGAGTCGCAGCATCAGTGATCCTTGTTACTTGCTAAAATGCATATTTCTCTGAGACGGAAAAATATGAGGTGAAAGCCCTCTTTCACCTCTGAAACGGAGATGTTGCTCTTTTCACTCATGGGAGTAGCCATGGTGAATGTCATGTTGAGAGACTCCATGATGACATCACGTTGAGTGACTCCGTGATGAACACTTGTGCACATGCTTCTTTCACACATGGGAGTAGCCATAGTGGACGTCATGTTGAGTGACTCCATGACATTATCACGTTGAGAGATTCCGTGATAAACTCTTTTCCACAAATGGATGTAGCCATTGTGGGTGTCATGTTGAGTGACTCCATGACATTATCATGTTGAGAGATTCCGTGATAAACTCTTTTCCACAAATGGGTGTAGCCATTATGGGTGTCATGTTGAGAGACTCCATGACATGAATATTTGGAAAGATACCTCCCTAGCTAAGAGAGAGTGTTAATTTTATAGTGGTAGGAGTTATCTTTCCCTTCTATATTCGAATTAAATAAATAATTTTGTAATGTCACGACAGGAGTTCACATAAAGTCATCTCTCTGTGTAACGTCAAGACAATGAAGGGTCAAGATAATTTTATATTCTTCCAGGAGGAATTCACATATATACTACAGATTGATATCTTTTGTTTTTAGTGAGAGATCGATACTAAGGAATTTATTATTGTTTGCATATTGATAGGTGCTATGATCATCACTTTAGTTTAGCCTAGTGTTTGGGCAAATTGTAAAGCAGTCTTCTGCTCTTTCATTAAATATATAAGTGATATATTTGTGGCTGAGTTTTTTCTCCCTCAAGTTGGAGGGTTTTCCCAGGATAATTCGTTGTGTCCATTGTTGTATATGTTATTTCTGCTTTGTCTCATTTCTGATCATAAAAAAATAACACCGGGGAGGGATAGGTGTAAGGAAAATAAAAAAGAAGGGTTTGGGGGAGAAGAGAGATGTTGTAAGGAATTGGGGTGCAGTTTTGGATAGGGAGAGGATAAGGGAGGTTTTGTATTTCATGGAATGCTTGTAGACAATGGCCTACTTCTTTGATGCTTGAGAGGGTTGGGATGCTATGGGACATCTTGGAACATTCTTAGGAAAATAAGATATGATTCCAGGTTTGGCTCTACTTACAATAAGCCTTATAATTGTAGTCGTGTTGTAGGAGGAGATCGATATTTAGATGGAATAAAAAGTTTAATATGGTTGCATACTTGAATTCCTCTAAAAAAGTTGTGCAATTATAAAACACTTCATTTCAAGTCTATATGCAAAGGTTATGGATTTTCAGAAGAATCAGGTCAAAGAAGGTTGACAATGTGATGCCTTTGTCATAGAAGTGATGAACGCATCATTAGCTAGCTTGTAAAAAGAAACAAACTCGTTTTGTACAGCCATGAGCAACTCTTGGAATCCAAATTCTTGATTTTTGGGCTTCCTATTCCTCCTTGTTGGCCATTTTAGCTTTTTTCATGATTCAAAATCTATAATGACATGTTTGAGGCTGAATTAATGTAAGAACCCCAACAAGTTCTAACTTCAACAAACACTGGATTTGCTTCAATTGTGAATGTTTGACATTTTGTCAAACACTTAGCATGCAAACTCTAATTCTTGTTTGATCTTTGATATGTCTAAACACCCTTTCAGATATATGCTTCTAAAGATTTTTGAATTGAGACAATAACAATGCATGAAATTTTAAAGTAATTACAAATGAGACCATCACAATCCAATTTTGAAAATGTAATTTACGAACAATGTTTGATTAACAGCTGTTCATTTCAACGCTGAAATTGAATTACAAATTCATTGATCATAATAATATAAACATATTGCAAATTGAAAAACCTGGAAATCAATGCCACACACCAAATCTTTCAGCTTTCTTTGAATGGTCTTCACACGTTGCATTGAAACCCCCTAGTCATTCAACGTGTGGGTAAGACAGAGCCCCGAAGCTGATTCGTCCCCAGATGGTCAAACGACACCCCAACTGTGACTCACGTGCTAAGACATTTGGGTCAGCTGCTGTAAATATGCCAAACGTAGACCATAAAGCTGCGATTTCACTGTTTCCTGAACGCTGGATTTTCCACATGCAATCTGGAACAATCTTTATTTATAATCTGCAAACTATACTTCATCATTCAATCTCAATTCGAAACACATTGATGGCTCTGAATGAACCACCCAATGGCACGATTCGCTGGCATCAATCTGCCAACTCAAAGTGCATAAAATCTGAAAGAATTCTCATTTCTTTAGATCAATTTCCTGAGACCCTTGGCTCTCAGCCCTCCTCCCAATTGCAATTTCTCTTCACACAAAACAATAATATCAAAATGCATGAATCCTCCCCAATTTCTCAATGCAAAGCCCTTTTTATTTCTTTTCTCCAAATCGGCCTGGAGGCTTTTGCAAGACACCTTGTATATTTTAATTCATATTGGCTTATGCAAAGTTTGAAATATAATAGTTTATTATATTTCCCTCCAAGAGGAACTTTATTTTATAATTTAAAGTTGACATATAATAAAGTCACTTTATTAATTTAAACCCCCCATTGCTCCAAAAATGACCTTTTCATTGATATAATGATATTCTGACACACAAGGTCCTTGTTTCATGTGCCCGTTTAAAACTTCTCATCCCGCTTCCAACGAGCTATAACACTAAGGTGCCCATTAAACAATTTCAATAGAAATAGCAACCTTAGTACACAATTAAATTATAACCAATAATGCATCCGACTTTGCGAAAATGGCCTAACAACGCTGTAAGCGAAATTTGATAGTAAGGAGTGATCCTGATGACGAAATATGATGAATGATCACGACTAGGTGACTTATTAAAAATAGACGCTCCCTCCAAGAATCTTGGAGTCCAAATTAGAAGTTGGAAATAACATCTAAAATCATCATACAACTCCTCTAAATCATCTGAGCTCATTGGAATGATAAATAGTAAGTCCCTCAAAACAAAGCCAAAACCCTTTGAACAACCTAGCTTCAGAATATATGGAGGGTCTGGAGAGATAAACACTCACAATTGTCCTCTGGAGAGCCAAATAACTCCACAACAGGGTCCTCTAATCACCAGTATTAGCCTACAAGGACCCAGTGATAGGCTAAATCCATTAACTTTGATGCAACTAAAAAATGGGGACATTACAATTAAACATAGATGGAGCTTGTAGGGTCTCGTATCTCTTGTTTGGAGACGTGTTTCTCTTTCTAGGAACTCAATTTCCCTCTTATCTCTCCTCTTGACTTATGCATTTTATCTTATGTTTCCCAGTTACCATTTGACCTTAAGCACTTCATAGGCATGCTTGGACAACTTGAAGTAATTTTTCCTTATGTTTTGAGTTGGTAACTTAATTGTTTGGGCATGCATTGAGGGTTTGGAGTGCGCTTTTCATTATTCCTGATTGTTGACATTTGACATGGAGACCTTCTTGGGTGTGTCTAAATAGCTTAAAGCCCTTTTCCTTATGATTTGCATGTTGCAATTTGACATGGGGACTTACTTTGGTGAGCTTTAAGGCATGAGAACACTTTCTTTGTTGAATTTCCAAGTGACAATTTGACCCTTAAGTGATTTTGGGCATCATATTTACTTGAATGAACTTTTGTCATGTTCACTTTTTGACATTTGGACATTCAAGTTATTGAGGGTGCGGCCAAGGTCCTTCGAGTATCTTTGTTTCATGTTTTCGCTTTGATGCTTTGACTTTCTAATTATTCATTGACATTTACCTTCAATCGAAAAAGTGCTTTTTGGGTCACTAGGCGATCTAATTTGTCACTGACATTGAAAAAAATACAAGAACTTTATCGCTGAAGTAATTTTTAGCTTACAACATGACATTGGATGCTCTAGGGGTACACCCAAGCACTTGTATGTTACATTTATGTGATTTTGACCTCTTAGTATGACATTTTCCTTTTTTTGCATGTTTTGGATCCCCTATGTACATTCTTTTGCTTTGAAATAGACCCTTGGTGCCTTTTCTTTGGTCAAGATGTGCTCTAAAAGCATTGACGTTCATTTCTTTGCCTTGACACTTCATTATCTTTTCCTTGTACCCAAATTTGTTGTATAGATGTCTTACATGTTGAAAATCTCTCTTAAGCCCTGCAAAAAAATGTTAAATCTCAAATCAGTGATACTGATAATACAAGGAACAAGGACTTGGATTTGATGAATGAATAAAAAATGACTGAATTGTGGCTTGCAACTTGATACAATGCAAAATTTTTGTGTGGGTACAATTGGCTTTAGTTCCACCCATAGTTAGGAGACTCGGACTTGGCACGGACTTGGCGAGGCTGACTTGACTTGGGACTTGGAGAAAAAACTCAGTAAGACTCGACAAAGTTAAAAACACAAGAAATTTAGAGATTTTTAAGGATTTAAAACTTGTTTCATGTACCTTTCATTAAATAAACCTTAAAGATACAGCAGCATCATCAAATGGAAGCTAATTTGATCTCATACACAAGTATACATCAATCACATAAGTATAAACTCAAATTGTAGTTTAAGCAAATAACACACTTAGATATATAAATATTGCCTAATGTATTCAAGACTTATGGAATATGAAATCCACGACATCAAATGTTCCAAAAATATATTAAAACAAAAACTACAAATCTATGACTCAGTTGCTTGAAGGAGCTTGCATCCTTCGTACAAAGGTGTCTAAGGTAGGTCCTTCTTGGATGATGTAGCAGCTATAAATTTTTTATAACTATGAATATGCAGAGATTTACAACAAGGTATTATGTAGATTTTTATGATCACAATTCATCTTGGTCTATTAATTGATCAAACTGATAGTTTGATGGGGGCTTGGGGCAACACCAAAATGAGGTTGAGGGTAGCACCCCTCGTGGGGGTCTGAGGGTGAGAGAGGGGTAGAGAAATAGGTCTAGATCTTGGGGGAGAGAGGAGAGAGTGAGATAGTGATAGGTAGAGATAAAGGGATTGAGGAAGAGTGATAGAGAGAGAGATAGGTCTAGAGTTCAAGATAGATAAATTGAGTGAGATAGAGAGAGTGAGAGAATGCTGATAAGAGCCTGCTGATCACTAAAATTTGACTGTGTTTGAAAATTTATAAGGTCTTCTAAAACCTAGAATTTGCATTGTAACTCCTAGAGATTTGAAAGTACGTTGGAACATCTTGACAATAAATACATGAAATATAACTTAAAGTATAAGAATTTTCCTTTCTTATGCTTAAATGCTATATTTCCTGTATATATTCTACTAAAAAGAATGAGACTGACTTGAAGACAAATATGGGGAGTTAAAAGTTAGATTTCATGTATATTCTAGAGTCATAAACCAAAAAACCATTAAAATTTTGAGACAAAAAAATTGAGTTTGGCCAAGTCTGAGCATTGAGACTCGCTTGGACTTGGCGAGTTTGGTGAGCCTCTGAGTCAGGGTCCCCCAAACTTAGAGAAAGCACTTTCTTTACTAGGAAAAATAACATACATAAATTGTTTTCATACCTATAGAGAGAAAAATGCAGCTGCTGATTAATAAGCCACTATTAGGTTATCTCTTGAGACTTGTGTATCTATTGAGAGCAGCGATATTAATGAATTGTGGAAGCTAAAAGATTATATATGATACTTGGGATTTAAACACAAAAAAGTGTAGAAAGTAGAAACTAAAATTACTAAAATATTCATAAAGATAGAGAAATTTTCAGAATCACACTACTTTGTTATTTCAAACCAAATGAAGGGATATTGATGCTTCTTTCTCATCCAGCACAGCCCAAAGTACTTTACATTTTAGTTTTTTTGATTTTTAAAACCAAACTGAGGGTCTAGGGATGGAACCCTCACTAGAGTCAAGCATTGGAGCCTCCACTACCAAATGCAAATTGAGGCCTTCTAGGCCAAGGGAATCTTAACAGTGCATGCCATTTTCATAATCCTAAATAACATATATAAATTGTTTTCATACCTATAGAGAGAAAAATGCAGCTGCTGATTAATAAGCCACTATTAGGGCATCTCTTGAGACTTATGTATCTATTGAGAGCAGCGATATTAATGAATTGTGGAAGCTAAAAGATTATATATGATACTTGGGATTTAAACACAAAAATTGTAGAAAGTAGAAACGAAAATTACTAAAATATTCATAAAGATAGAGAAATTTTCAGAATCACACTACTTTGTTATTTCAAACCAAATGAAGGGATATTGATGCTTCTTCATCATCCAGCACAGCCCAAAATAGTTTACATTTTAATTCTTTTGCTTTTTAAAACCAAAGCAAGGGTCTAGGGATGGCAACCTTCACTAGAGTCAAGCATTGGAGCTTCCACTACCAAATGCAAATTGAGGCCTTCTAGGCTATGGGAATCTTAACAGTGCATGCCATTTTCATAATCCTAGTGCTCTTACCCAAGCATCAAGCCCTTCAAAAAGAAGCAAACTTTAAGGCCATAGGGGGGCAATAATTAGAATTTAGCAATCCTATATAATGGTATTAGAATATTGTAATGTTTCTTTAATGGTCATCTTAGTTAGTCTTTAGTTTATTAGGTAGTTTCTATTTTCATCTTTGCTCACGATTGTTTCTTTTAGAAACACCGTCTTTGCAAATCTATATAAGGAGCTTTCATCTCCTCTGTTTAATACAACATAGATTTACCATAACATGGTATCGGAGCGGGTCAATGGGATTTCATAAAATTTGGCGAATTTTTAAAGAAAAATTCTAACCTCTTCTGATTTGGAATTTTTTCCTAGAAATTCGTTTTTCGATTTTTTAAAATAAAAATAGTTGGAGGTATTTTATGGTTCATCTTTGAAGATTTTGCTGAAAATCATGAGCCTAGTCAAGGGTTTTGATCGCGTGATTTTCTGGTTTGAGCAAAAGTCTTTGATTTTTTAGGGTTGCATGTACTTGCATGTGTTTTTTGTGAGTTGCATGTTGTTTGCGTATGCTTTTTACCATGCGAAGTCTCGTGTTTTGCCGCATGAAGGTTTTTCCAGTATTACCCCAAGTTTTTGGGACAGGGATGACAGGGGACGGGTTTCCGGGACGACAATTTTTTTTGCCGATTTTGGGGACGGCAGGGGATGGCAAAGGGGACGACTATGTAAATATAGGGAATTTTTTAAATATATAAGGAAATTTGCAAGTATACATTACATTCATATGAAAATATGGACAATGCATGCCATTTAAACATCATATAACCTTAACATACAACATTTCAATGCCATTTAGTAAATACTCAAAGTAAATAGTAATCGACTCAGTACTCAAGAGTCAATATGCATTAAAATTTAACTATTATGCAATCATAAAACTGAAAACTTGAAATTTCAATTCATTGTCGGATTGTCAATATGCATATGCTAACAAAAATATAAGTTTAACATAGAAAAGTAAAACTAAAAATGCCCAAAGGCTTAGGTGCTGCCATAAAGTTTCATCATCATGTTCACAGTTCAACATAAAAATCAAAATATAGAAAATAAAAATGAAGCACATTGCTGCTCCTATTCTTTTGCTGCCAACATGGCATCAAAATCAGAGTCCTCTGAGTCATTGGCACTATCATGCTGCACTGGAAATGTACTCTCATCTAATGGAACCCCCACCAATCCCAGTGTTGTCTCATCCTCGTCAATCTGGGATGCATTTTCAGGATCAACATCCCATCGTAAAGTTAGAGTCTGCCTATACTCTGGAGTCTGACTATCCTGAAGTCGAAGAGCACTATGCACAGCCACTAGCTTCTCCGCTCGTCTAGAGGTAAGTCTATTCATCTTGAGGGAGTGGATAAAGCCATATGTAGACCAATTCCTCTCTGCAGCTGAGGAACTAGCAACCTGTGCAAGGAAGCGAGAGGCAAGCACTTTCAACTCTGGTGTATCCCTCCCATGCCACGTCCACCATCCAATAGGATCCCTCTGTGCCAAAAGCACTCTATCCAACCTCGCCTGTGGTTTACTCAAGTTTGGGCCACGAAGTTGTGTGAAGTCAAGGAACTGTGTGCGAAGAATGGAGGCATCTCGCCCTGGGTGTGGATACATCTTATCAATGGCTTGTGTGAAACCATCTAATACCTCAGGATCATCACATGGGAGGACTCTTCCATCCAATTCTGCATACCATTTGGGATTTAGAGCGTAGGCTGCCATATGAAGTGGGGTATTCATTATGTTCCACCTCTGCGTCACAATAGGCCTAATATGCTGCTATAAAACCCCAAAGTAGGATCCTTCGCTGCAATTGTTTTCTTTATCCTCCCCAACATACTGTCAAATGTCTCATATATCTGTCCAAGACTAGGAGAGCCAGTATCGACATATCTAATGACCTCTACGATGGGTGAGATGACAAAGCAAAGATATCTACAAGATGCAAACAAAAATTAAGATCAAAATTTTTAATTTAATATGAAAATTAGCAAGCAAAAGACTAACATTTAATTTTTATTTTTAAATAAAATCAGCAACTTACTTTACGATGGTCCACCAGGTGTCATCAAGGATCTTTTGCTTCACCGATTTTCCTTCAGAGGAGCTAGAATTGGACCATCAGGTCCACTCTGGATTCATCACCATCAATTGGAGAGCCTCATGCACTTCAAGCATCCTCTCCATCTAGATGAAGTAAGTGGCATACCTATAATTAAAACTTAAAAGTTAAAACTTAAAAATAAAACACATGCAACAATAATTAAAATAATTTAATAAATGAAGTAAAGTTTAAACTACACTAGTAAAATTAATTTGTAATTAAAATTGGCATACCTTGTTTCTGCTGGTTTGAGGAACTCCTTTGAGAAGGACCTAAATAAAGCAAGTGAAGTGTGGTGGTTGCATATGAACATTTGTACTATCTAGCTTCTGACACCACCTGTTTCACCCAATCAATCTTCCCTATGTCTTTTAATGCCTTGTTCAATGTATGAACACAACAAGGGGTCCAAAAGATGTGCCTATAAGCACCCTCTACCATCATACCAGCTGATTTGCACACATGTGCCGAATCTGTGATCACCTGTACTACATTAGCCGACCCAACCTCCTCTATGGCATCCCTCAAAATGGTGAACTGAAACTCTTTAACCTTACGCTTCCCTGAACAATTTATGGCTTTTAGAAAATAAGAGCCAGCAGGGGATGTGATAATGATATTGATGAGTGGCCGATGTCTAATATCGGTCCACCCATCCATCACAATAGAGCAGCCCGTCCTCACCCAAGTACGTTTCATA
>MU228442.1:2067886-2094890 GCA_018584345.1 Thuja plicata
AAGAATCTACCAATGGATGACTCTGTGTTTTCCTTTGCCTGTGCATTAAACATACTTTCCACTGATCCCTTCTCACCACTATTAATCTTCCTCTTCCCTCTTGTCTCAATAGGGCTGCTAGTAGTACTAATGGCGGATGTCATAGGCCTAGATGACTGTGAGTGTGCAATTGCAGTAGATAAAGGTGATGTAATTGACATACCTTGTGCCCCCATTTCAGCCTCTAAGTGCAATCTTTGACATTCTACTTTTTCCTGATCAGTCAAACTAGGACAAGCTATAACTCCATGGCACGCAATACCTAAAAAGTGTGACTTCACCCTTGTATAGCTGCCCCTAAAATCATCCTCGCAAACATGGCAATCCCATACCCTAGTCCCTCCTGCATTCTTTTTCTTTTCAGCCCTAGTTGTGACATATTGGAAAAGAGTTTTTTTTTGTTCAAGGGGCCCTTTGCATATTTGCTCATGATTGTTGAAGGGCATTTAAATTTATCACTTTGTTGTTGCTCACTACTAGCTTCAACACTAAAACTATCACCCCCCAAACGCTCTTCATCACTACTACTATCCCCACTACTGCTCATTGTGCTTAGTTTTGAGATTTAAGAATGCAATGAACTGAGACAATGAAAAAAATTAAAAAATCAGACTTTGAAGCTTTCATATTGGTAAAAAAAAATGAAAAATGGAAGCATAAACTTTCACACTTGTTGCACAATGTAGGAAGTTGAAACCCTTGCACAATCACTTGGACAATGAAGAAAACCTCTTCTGCTACTGCAAAATAAAAAACTGAGACTGCTGCTCAAACAATGGACATCACATTGAAAAAAATAAAATGCTTATGTGCCCATATAGAGCCATGATTTTGGCCTTTAGGGCAAGTGTGGTGGTGGGGTCCACAAAACGACCCCACCTATGGAAGCCTTTTTGGCTGTTCATGTTTTATAAATTTTATTTTTGCCTTTTAAAAAAGGGGACGAACGACTGTACCCGAGACGCACGGGGGACGTCTACGGCGTCCCTAGCCATCCTCGAGACTTCCATCTGTCCCCAAATTTATTTTTCAGCCATCCCAAAGTCCCGGGGACGTTCTCTACTTTTTGCTGGAATTTGGGGACGGCGTGTGGACGTCCCCAAGCCGTCCCCAAGTCCCCGAGACATCCCTGTTCAGGAAACTTGGGGATTTAGGTCGGGGACGCGTCCCCGGGTACCCTGGGTTTTTCTAATGGGTTTTCATAATTTTTTTTCCCTTTGAAAAATTTCTCGTGGGTTTTAATAATTGTCCCTTGAATTTTTATTTATTTTGGGTTTATAATTTTTTCCTCAAAAATTAAGGGTTTGCTTTGGTCAAGGAGGGCTCTCTAGTTTCTAGAAAGGTTTTACCGTTTTTTCCTTTAAAAAGATGTTTTGTATGCTGATCCATGTCTTGGATTTTGTGCCAACTATTTGTTTGGTTTTTCAATTTTACCCTTTAAAATCGTTTTCGGAATCTGCAATTCACAAAGTTGCGTGGGTTTCCTTTGTGGGTTTTTACGATTTTTTTCCGAAAAAATAAAAAACAACGATTTGTAATCGTGGGTTTGGCAAATTTTTCCTCAAAAATTGTGACTTTTTGCAGCCTGTTCTGGGGTGTCATGCTCTTCTACAAAAAATTGGAGGGTTTGCCAATTTTTCCTCAAAATAATAGTAGATGTTTTGTGTGTCTCTGACTACAAGGAGGGACAACTCTATTATCCAATATTAGGTTGGACGTTTTGTGATGATTTTTGGTCAAAAGTTTGTAGATTTTGGGAGGGTTAGTTACAAACTTATCTTAGTGGTAGAGTAAGTGGCAGGCTCTTGTCTCTTGTTGCAGAGCATTCTAAAGAAGGGGGCAAACCTTCTCTATTTTTTCTTGACAGATTTTGGCTACTTTTGGTAATTTTGATTTGGAATTTTTTTCTTAGAAATTTGTTTTTCAATTTTTTAAAATAAAAATCGTTGGAGGTATTTTATGAATATTTTGGGGTTCATCTTCAAAGTTTTTTGTTGAAATCGTAAGCTTGGTCAAGGGTTTTGATCGCGCGATTTTTTGGTTTGAGCAAAAGTCTCTAATTTTCAAGGGCTGCATGTACTTGCATGCGTTTTTTGTGAGTTGCATGTTGTTTGCATATGCTTTTTACCATGTGAAGTCTTGTGTTTTGCCGCATGAAGGTTTCTCTGATGGGTTTTCATAATTTTTTCCCTTGAAAAATTTTGGATGGGTTTTCATTATTTTTTTTGCTTTAAAAAATTTCTCGTGGGTTTTAATAATTTTGTCCCTTAAAATTCTTTATTTTGGGTTTATAATTTTTTCCTCAAAAATTAAAGGTTTGCTCCGGTTAGGGAGGGCTCTCTGGTTTCTAGAAAGGTTTTACCGTTTTTTCCTTAAAAACAATGTTTTGTATGCTGATCCATGTCTTGGATTTTGTGCCAACTATCTGTTTGGCTTTTTGATTTTACCGTCAAAAATCATTTCCGGATTCTATAATTCACAAAGTTGCGTGGGCTTCCTTTGTGGGTTTTTACCATTTTTTCCGGAAAAAAGATGATTTGTAGTCTTGGGTTTGACAAATTTTCCTCAAAAATTGTGACTTTTTGCAGCCTGTTCTGGGGTGTCATGCTCTTTTGCAAAAAATTGGAGGGTTTGCAAATTTTTCCTCTAAATCGTGGCAGTTGTTCTCGGTGTGTCTTTGGCTTCAGGGAGGGACAACTCTGTTATCCAATATCAGGTTGGACGTTTTGTGATGATTTTTGGTCAGAAGTTTTGCAGATGTTGGGAGGGTTAGTGGCAGACTTATCTCAGTGGCAGACTCTTTTCTCTTGTTGTAGAGCATTTTGAAGAAGGGGGCAACCTTCTCTATTTTTTCTTGACAGATTTTGGCTACTTTTGGTCATTGACATTTTCCAAATCTAGGGAGGGTCTCAACAACAACAGAATGTTTTGAAGAATTTATGACCACAAGACATGTACAGTCTTCTGTAGGGTAGTTAGACGATGGCCATCAAGGGAGGGTATTAGAATATTGCAATGTTTCCTTAATGGTCATCTGAGTTAGTCTTTAGTTTATTAGGTAGTTTCTATTTTCATCTTTAGTTCATGATTGCTTCTTTTAGAAACATTGTCTTTGTAAATCTATATAAGGACCTTTCATCTCCTCTGTTTAATACAACATTGGTTTACCATAACAAATGGCTCCTTGAAAATTGTGCCCAATTTTTCAAATACTTGTTTAAAAATACATGTGCTTGACAAAATCCAAATGTGTAGTGTAAAATGAGAAATTTTGTAAAAATAAGAGTATAAACAAAAATGAAAAAGCTGGATTATTCACAAATAATTTGCTGATGTATCCAGCACTAAGAAATATGCCCATAAACAGTCAAAACTTGGTGATCTACTAGTTGATATCAGACTGACATTTATCTAATATTTCAACATCTCTTATCATGTGAACTTTGTTACATGTGAATTTATTACAAGTAAACTCAACCTGTAATCAATTCACATGTAACAATGTTCACATGATAAGAGATGTTGAAGGCATAGAAGCAGAAATATGCAAAAAGAAATGCAGTTAATACTATATTAGATGAATGGCAGTCTGATATCAACTAGATCATCAAGTTTTGACTGTTTATGGGCACATTTCTTAGTGCTGGATAAATCAACAAAATATTTGTGAATAAACCGGCTTTGTTAGTTTTGTTTATAAACTCTAATTTTTACAAAAATCCTCAACTTTACACTACACATTTGGATTTTGTCAAGCCCAAGTGCATTGTAAATTTTAAAACTTGTATTTAAAAAATTGGGCACAATTTCCAAGGAGCCATTGTTCACGATTGCTGAATTCGAATTATTGCCCCTATGGCCTCAAAGCCTGCTTTGGGGCTTAAAGCTTAAATAAAAGAAATATGATTATAAAAATGACATGCACTATTAAGATTGGCGTTGGCTAAGCTCCAGACAGAATGCACTAAAGACAAAAAAATGTTAGACTTTTTTTTTCTCCAAATTCGCGAAAACACAATAAGTTTTTGGCAATTTTTTTGTGGTATTTGACCACAAAATATGTAGATCATGAAGAACAAATGCTGAAAATTTGGCGAAAATCTGTGGTGTTTTCAGATTTTTCAAATTTGGTCAATGGTGCATTCTATCTGGAGCTTAACCGCATCCATTAAGATTCCTATGGCCAAGGTCTTAATTTGCATTTGGTGGTGGAGGCTCCAATGCTCGACTCTAGTGAGGGTTGCTATATCTAGACCCTCACTTAAGTTTTAAAAAGCAAAAATTATAAACTGCTTTGGGCTGTGGTGGATGAGAAAGAAGCACCATTTTCCCTTCATTTGGCTTGAAATAACAAAGTAGTGTAATTTTGAAAATTTCTCTTATCTTTATGAATATTTTAATAATTTTAGTTTCTAGAGTTTTTTGTGTTTAAATCCCAAGTACCATATATAATCTTTTAGCTTCAAAATTCATTAATATCGTTGCTTTCAATAGACACATAAGTAGTCTCAAGAGATAACCTAATATTGGCTAAATAATCAGCAGCTGCATTTTTCTCTCTATAGGCATGAACACAATTTATATGTCAAATTCTTCTAGTCAAGAAAGTTCTTCTAAGTATGCTTTAAGTTTTTAGTTGGCTAAATATTCCTCGTTGACTGCTTTAATCATGGTTTTTGAGTCACCTTCCCCCTCGATTTGATGATATCCTATAATTGCTGAATTTAACCTAATCAAAAGAGCCCCATTAATTGACTTTTCGCCGAGATGGCTTGTGCTCACCATCTTCATATCTGCTTCACTCAGATTTTAGGTTGAGGTGCCATCAAAATTCAAGTTTATTCCTACTGTTTAGGGTGTTCCAATTTAGTCTTTCTAGATTTTCAAGCTACCAAGCAAGCTTGTTCCAATTCTTTCTCATGACTATTATCTTCCCTATTTTTTGTTAGTTTTAAGAGATCCAAGATTACTGAGAGGGGGGGGGGGGGGGGGGTGAATCAGTAATCTAAAAATTCCAACTTTTCATTAACCATTCAACCATTTGCATCAATAAGTTGTTGGCATATCTGATGTAGTGATGGTAAGTGAGTTTTAGAGATGTCATGATTAGATTTGATTACAGGATGATCAAATATTATGTTGTCATTGATGTCAATTATTGACTTTGTGTTCTTAGTGTATTGCCAAGCATAGTTGTGATGAATGAAGGATTGCAGTGAGTTTCAGTGGTTGCTATCTTTAGAGGAGACATAGGTGTGTCTCCGGATGTCCAATGCATGACCGCTACTACTGAAGTGATCTTATGAGAAAGTTGTGATCAGTTGAAGTATAACAGTGCAATTGCTAGAACGGTTAATGACAGGTGATAGATGATTTGAATGTCTTGTCAAATCTATGTTGTATCTTGTGACGGGGTCACGGGATATGGTGGTCAACAGTATGTAGATGCTACAGTTGCGACCACAATTGATTTGAGTGACCGGTGTGCAGGATAGGTGACCAGTGAGTAGAGACAAAGTTGTTAACAGGTTACAGTATTTGTGTTCTTGAGCGAGAGGTGATAAATCTTTGATCGGTGATCGGTGTTAAGGTTGTGGTAGAATTGATTGAATTAGTCACAAGCTGGTGACGTGTTTTCATGATTGGAGGTGATTATCTAGCATCACATTGCTCAATGCTAGCGTGTGGAGAAGATTCTTGAGGAAGCTTGTGTTTGGTCAAAACGTGTTTGACTCCTTGACACAACATTCTATGTAAATCATTGTATTGGCCAATGTGGTCTTGGAAAAATATTTTATGCATTTAATTTTGTTATGTGGCGGGTTGGATTTGCGCGGGATGTTTTGAAATTCTAATTTAGGGTTTGATCAAGGCGGTGGACTTAAAAATTCAGTATAGAATGGATGAAGTTAAAGGTTAAAGGTGTTGATCATGTGTTGAAGAAGTGCGGTGTAAGGTGCATGTTGCGGTCAAGGCAGAGAAGAGTTAGGTATGCTCAGAAGTTATTGTGTGCTTCAGTGGATCCGGTCAAGCAGAGGTAGTGCTATTCTATAGATCATTCTTCCTGTTGTTCCCTAACAGTTGCAGCAGGTCAAATCCTTTAACAGATCTTTGTTGTAAATCCTCTAACAAGGTGACACTTTGTCAAGTGTTTAAAGTCCTCTAACAAGGCTACTCTTAACATGGTAAAGGTCCTAAGAGGCCTAAGGTAAATCCCTTAACCAGGTAGCACCTAACAGTGCTGTTGTAAACTTTTAACAGGATTAAGCTCCTCAGAGGGCGTACTTCAGAAGAGTACATCATTTAGTGGGTACTAATCTCCACTGTGGTTTTCTGCCTATTTGGGTTTCCATGAGATAAATGTGTCAATTTTGTGGATGGATTTTGGATGCTTATGATTTTCATTTGCTGTTATTAAGGTTAATCTTGTGAATGCTAGTTTATGTTTTAAGATAGAGAAGTTTGGATTATTTGATAGATTATTGGTTCTCCCCCCCTCAGTAATCGGACCTCAGGACTAACAATTGGTATCATAGCTTTGGTCCTCTATTGTGGTGAAGCTTAACAACTGGGGTAAAGATCTGAAGATGATGAGAGAGGAAGGTCCTAAATTCACAAGAGCTATCTTAAAGGTATGGGTGATTAGTATTGGGATCATGTGGTTAATAAGTATATTGTCCCTTTAGGAACCCTGACTGTAGATTAATTGAAGGAAATGTTAGAACATAATGCTACTCTGGAAGCTATTGCTAGTACTCTTTCAGATGTAGAGTATGTTGATATCAAAGACTTGGATACTGCTAATGAGATGTGGGAAAAGTTGAAAACCGTCTATGGTGGAGATCCACATGTGCAGAAGGAAAAGGTTGATAGTTTATGAGGAAAGTATGATGATATGAGGATGCAAGAAAATGAGAACATTGAGCAATACAGTCAAAGAATCAAAGAAGTTGTTGCTGCTATCCGAGGTGCTTGTGGTTATCTTCCTGAGGAGGATGTGGTAAGCAAAATGTTGAGCATTTTATTGCCTCAGTATTCTATTAGGGTTTCAGCTATATAAGAGCTCAGATCTATAGGAACTTTTACTGTTACTCTTGATGCATTAATAGGGAAATTAGCTGCATTTGAGTTAAGCAATTATGATAATAGTATGCCTAAAGTTGAAGTTGCTTTCAAGTCATCAATGACTCTTGCACCATCTAGGAAAGGAGAGGAGATATCTAACAATTCTTCAGAATGTGACTTTAATGATTATGAACCTATCTTATATGAAGAAAGAGATCAGGAGGAATTGGAAGCTTTATTTGCTAGAAGGCTGCCTAGAGGGAAAGTTAAATGTAAGGGTAAGTTATCTTTGAAGTGCTTTGCATGTTACAAAATTGGACATATTGCTTCTAAATGCCCAGACAATGACAGGAAGGAGAAGCCAAGAAGATTCAAGGACGGAAACAAGAAAGTGTGCTACCTAGCTGAGGAAGGTGTTAGCGATGAAGATTCTGATGGAAGAGATGAAGAAATTGTGTTTGTTGCAGTAAAGGAAGAACCCTCAGAAGAAGGTGAGAAAGCTTTGGTTTCTAACATGAATCAAAGTGGTAACTAGATTATTGGCAGTTGGTGCACTCATCATATGACCGATGATAGAAGCAAATTCATCAATATGGAAGAATGTGATGGAGGCTCGGTGTGATTTGGGAATGATGCTCCCTATATGGTAAAAGGTAAAGGATCTATTACTTTGAATGATAAAACAAATTGTGATGATGTTTATTGGGTTGATGGTCTGAGATACAATTTGTTAAGTGTTGCTCAGTTGAATAACAAAGGATATAGATTGGAGTTCAATGGAGGTAGTTGCAGGATTATTGGGAAATCAAGAGAGTTGATTGCTACTGGTGAACAAACTAAAGGTAACTTGTTCCATCTGAATTCTACTATTAAGAGATGTCTGATTGCTAAGGTAGAAAATTGTTGGTTATGACATAAGAGGTTTTGTTATGTAAATTTTGATAACCTGATCAAAGTTAGTAAGATGAAGATAGTGAGAGGTTTGCCTAACCTAGTGAAACCAGACAATGTTATGTGTAAAGAATGTCCGCTTGGGAAGTTAACTAGTTCTAGTTTCATCAGTAAAAAATATTCTTCTAGAAATATTTTAGATTTGGTTCATACCGATCTGTGTGGTCCAATGAGAACTTGGAGTTACTATGGTGATAGATATTTTGTGTTGTTTGTTGATGATTATTTTGAAATGATGTGGGTTATATTTTTAAGGGATAAATATGAAGCTTTTCACATGTTTAAGATCTACAAAGCCAGAGTGGAGGAGACTGGTAAGACCCTGAAATGTCTTAGATTTGACAGAGGAGGTGAGTTTGCTTCACAAGAATTTACTACATATTGTGAAGAACAGGGAATTCACAGACAAATGTTAGCTCCTAGAACACCTCAGCATAATGGTATTGCTGAAAGAAGAAACAAGTCTATCATTGATTGTGCTAGGACATTAATGATTCAGAAAGGTGTTGCACAGGCATTTTGGAGAGAAGTGGTGAGCACTGTTGTTTACACATTGAACAAAGTTTAGTTGAAGAAAGGTACAAACAAAACTCCCTGAGCTGTGGTATGGTTGATCACCATGTGTAAGTTATTTCAAATTTTTTGGCAGTAGATGCTACATAAAGAGAGATGAAAATACAAGAAAATTTGACCCAAGAAGTGATGAGGGGATAATCTTAGGATACTCCTCAAAGAGCAAAGCCTACAAATGCTTGAATAAGAGAACAAATAGGATAGTGGAAAGTGCTAGTGTAAGAATAGATGAATTTTCTGAGAAAAATGATGAATCCAACAAGAAGGAACCTAAAGACTATCATGGGTTTGTTTATGTAAAACCGGTGGAGTAAGATGCTGGAAATCATGATAGACAAGTCAATGAGGAGGAACCAGTACCAATGGTAGAAGAAACTCCTAGATCTAAACCGGTATTGCCAAAGTATGTAAAGTTGAATCATTCCCTTGATCAAATTATTGGTGACAGAAATGTTGGTGTGTTAACAAGAAGGCAAGAGAATGTATATGTTTGTTATATGACTTTGAACCTAAAACAGTGAAAGATGCATTGAAAGATGAAGATTGGGTGAAAGCTATGGAAGAAGAATTGGAGCAGATTGAGAAGAACAATACCTGGACATTAGTGCCCAGACCGACATACAAGAATGTGATTGGTACGAAGTGGATTTTCAGAAACAAGATGAATGAGACAGGTGAAGTGGTAAGGAACAAGGCAAGATTGGTGTGCAAAGGATATGCACAAGAGGAAGGCATGGACTATGGTGAAACATTTGCACCTGTGGCCAGACTTGAAGGTGTAAGGATATTGCTTGCATATGCTGCTTATAAAGGATTCAAGGTATACCAAATGGATGTTAAGTCAACTTTTCTTAATGGTGTTTCGAAAGAAGAGGTATATATTGAACAACCTGAAGGATTTGCTAATTCAGAAGGTAAAAACATGGTGTGCAAATTACAGAAAGTTTTGTATGGGTTGAAGCAAGCACATAGGGCATAGTATGAACATTTGCATTCATATCTGATTCAGATTGGTTTCATCAGGACAAGTGATAACAGTAATGTGTATTTAAAGATTGAGAAAGATGACAAGTTGCTAATAGTAGAAATATTTGTAGATGATATCATTTTGGTGGCAATGAAGAGATGAGAAGATCATTTGCAAGTGAGATGAGGAAAGAATTCAAGATGTCTATGATCGGTGAGATTAAATTCTTCATTGGATTGCAGGTTCAACAAATGAAAGATGGTATCTACATAAGTCAATCCAAATATGTAAGGGAAATATTGAAGACTTTTGGGTTAGAAGACTCAAAACCGGTTGGTACCCCTATGGTAACTGGTTGTAGACTATTAAAGGAAGATGACCCTAAAGAGGTGACTGAGACACTTTACAGGTCCATGATTGGTAAGCTACAATATGTAGTGCACAACAGACTAGACATAGGAAGTTGGATTAGTGGCAAGATTTTCTTCTAATCCTAAGGAATCACATTTGGTTCTAGTAAAGAGAATCTTCAGATATCTTAAGGGAATTGAAGATTATGGTCTCTGGTATGGACATAAAGATGATTTCTCTTTGAATGTGTTTACTGATGTTGATTGGGTAGGTAATGTTGATGATCAGAAGAGCACAAGTGGAGGTGCATTCTTTCTTGGTGAAAGGCTTGTATCTTGGACAAGCAAGAAGCAGAATTGTATATCCCAATCAACAGCTGAAGCTGAGTATGTTGCTGCTGCAATTAATTGTACACAGGTAGTATGGATCAAGCAGATTCTAGAAGGAATTCAGGACAAGGTAACTGAACTGGTGGTTATCTATTGTGACAATACAAGTGCTATTAACATTTCAAAGAACCCGATGATGCACTCTAAGACTAAGCGTATAGCTATCAAATATCTTTTCCTTAGAGAACAAGTATAGGAAAAAGAAGCGAGGTTGGAGTATGTGCCAACTAAGGAGCAAGTTGTTGATATTTTCACTAAACCATTGCCTAAGGATGCATTTATCTATCTAAGAGGTAGCTGGGGGTCATTCCCCTATCTGAGTTGAATTAGAAGATGCAATTGCATCAATCCAAGTGTATTCACTGAATATCTTTATGTTCGGATTGGTGTTGTGGGGCTACTCTTTAGGGGGAGCAGTCTATGTAGTCATGTGCTTTGGTTAGCCAGGTTTAGTAGAGCAGATATCAGGTGTGCTTGATGCCTTTGGCATTGTTATCAAAGGGGGACAATGTATGAATATAAAGGGGAGAATGTGTAATTGCAGAACAGGTGGAAGACATAAGTGGAAACATTTTATGCTCATTGTATCATATTGGAGAGTGTTACCATCAATAGAAAGTGAGTGTTGCCATCAATGCCAAAGGGGGAGATTGTTGGCATATCTGATGCAGTGATGGTAAGTGAGTTTTGGAGATGTCATGATTATATTTGATTACAGGATGATCAAATATTATTTTGTCATTGATGTCAATTATTGACTTTGTATTCTTAGTGTGTTGGCAAGCATAGTTGTGATGAATGAAGGATTACGGTGAGTTTCAATGGTTGCTATCTTTAAGGGAGACTTAGGTGTGTCTCTGGATGTCTAATGCATGACCGCTACTGTTGAAGTGATCTTATAAGAAAGTTGTGATCAGTTGAAGTATTACAGTGCAACTGCTAGAACAGTTAATGAGAGGTGATAGATGATTTGAATGTCTTGTCAAATCTATGTTGTATCTTGTGACGCGGTCACGGGATATGGTGGTCAATAGTATTCAAATGCTACAGTTGTGACCACAACTAATTTGAGTGACCGGTGTGCAGGATAGGTGACCGATGAGCAGAGACAAAGTTGTTAACAGGTTATAGTATTTGTGTTCTTGAGCGATAGGTGATAAATCTTTGATCGGTGATTGGTGTTAAGGTTGTGGTAGAATCGATTGAGTTAGTCACAAGATGGTGACATGTCTTCATGATTAGAGGTGATGATCTGGCATCACATTGCCCGATGCTAGCGTGTGGAGAAGACTCTTGAGGAAGCTTGTGTTTGGTGAAAACGTGTTTGACTCCTTGACACAACATTCTATGTAAATTGTTGTATTGGCCGACGCGGTCTTGGAAAAATGTTTTATGCATTTAATTTTGTTATGTGGCACGTTGGATTTGAGCGGGATGTTTTGAAATTCTAATTTAGGGTTTGATCAAGGCGGTGGACTTAAAAGTTCAGTATATAATGGATGAAGTTGAAGGTTAAAAGTGTTGATCGTGTGTGGAAGAAGTGCGGTGTAAGGTGCATGTTGCAATCAAGCCAAAGAAGAGTTAGGTATGCTCAGAAGTTATTGTGTGCTTCAGTGGATCTTATCAAGTAGAGGTAGTGCTATTCTACAAATCATTCTTTCTATTGTTCCCTAACCGTTGCAGCAGGTTAAATCCCTTAACAGGGTAGATCCTAACAGATCTTTATTATAAATCCTCTAAAAAGGTGACACTTTGTCAAGTGTTTAAAGTCCTTTAACAGGGCTACTTTTAACATGGTAAAGGTCCTAATAGGCCTAAGGTAAATCCCTTAACCGGGTAGCACCTAACAGTGCTATTGTAAACTTTAAACAGGGTTAAGCTCCTCACAGGGCGTACTTCAGAAGAGTACATCGTTTAGTGGGTATTAATCCCCACCGTGGTTTTCTCCCTATTTGGGTTTCCACGAGATAATATGTGTCAATTTCGTGGATGGATTTTGGATGCTTATGATTTTCATTTGCTGTTATTAAGGTTAATCTTGTGAATGCTGGTTTAAGTTTTAAGATAGAGAAGTTTGGATTATTTGGTAGATTACTGATTCTCCCCACCCCTCTTAGTAATCTGACCTTAGGACTAATATAAGCAACCATTCTATGAAAAACTAAATAAAAAGAATAAACATCCATAATCATGCAACACAATAACACCAAAGTTTTTCTCGTGGAAACCCATCTAGGAAAAACCACGTGTGGGGATGGCACCCACTAAAATATGCACTCTTCTGAAGTATGCCCAAGTAAGAGCTTAGACCTGTTAAAAGCTTACAAAATGCCCGATTAAGAGGAAGACCCTGTTAGGAGTCACCCGGTCAAGGGATTTATCTCTAGCCCTGTTAGGAGCTTTACCCTATTAGGAGTAACGTAGTTAAAGGATTTCAAACCCTAATTAAAGAGTCACCTGGTTAAAGGATTTACAATTCGGACCTGTTAGGATCTACCTGGTTAAGGGATTTAGCTTGATGAAGCTGTTAGGAATCAACAAGTAAATGATTTAAGAAAGTAGCACTCTTTGCTAATACATATCCAATTCAAGCTCAATCTCTGCTTCACATACAAACAATCTTTTCTCTTCTCTCTTCTCTCGATCGCACTCGGCATCCACAATCTACACTTGCGCTTTTCATCATTTTACATATTTATACATTACAAGTTCATTAGGGCAATTAACCACCTTACAAAACATTTTACAATCTTTCCTGCTCAATGAGCAAGCCTTAAAACGTGTTAACAATCTAAAACACTTTCTAACAAACTCAGGTCGGCCTTAAAATCCATCGCACATCGATTTGACAAAAAAAGTCAAACCACAACATACTTTCCAATGTTCTTGCACAACCTCCAAGAAATAGGGTCATAATGATCACAAACATGCCAACTCATCAATCCTCGTCGATCAACAACATCACCATGATCCCTCAAACACAGAATCGCTTACTGCAACACGGTGCATCATCATCGGTCAAGGATCTTGTTGGTTCCCAAATAGGTTTTATGCTTCAATAGCTACCAATACACTCAATACAAATTCTAAAGAGTTGCTAAATCCAATGATCAAACCCCCATGAATGACTGGACTAGCTAACAGGGATTAAATACTCCACCTACACTTTTGGCTCTGCAAGACAAAGACGGGCAAACCTAAATTCAGTACAATACTACCCTCTTTAAACACCCTTGAATTTAATAAACAGATTATCTCATAAAAGGCTCAACATTAACAAGAAAATACTAAGAGCTAATTACTCATTAATTCTCAATTTTTATGGAGCATGGGATACACATACCACAGATAAACCGAAAAATAAAAAGATTTTTTATCAAAAGATGGTATAACCAAACAACCTGAACCAACAAAATAACAATTATAGCATATTTAGATTAGTGCCTTATCCATTGGGCAATACTCTCAGTTTACAACCCCTTGTATGAATGACATAAAACTGCTAATGATCCAAAACTCAGATTATTATTTCATTACTATAACATTCATTCATGTAATCCAAAATTAGACTTCTTATAACGATCCTTATGCCAACCTTATGAACTTATGAATTAATTTTCAGCATTTTAATTGATCTTTGATCAAAGCTTAGAATTAAAACATACACATATAAACAACATGCAATGAATTGAATAAGAACTTTGAATTATTGAATTCACAACTCATAAAACCAACACAGAGGAGAGCACCAAATCTGGATTATATTTCATTAACCTCAGAATCATTTGTCCTTATACATTGATTTGCTCACTAAAATAAGACTCAACATGACTAAAAGTCCAATACTAAAATATAATTTTCTCTGTAAAGCGTTATACAAGACTCATTACATATGTTAAACTTGACTGAGTTTGAACCAACTCATAAGAATTCAAGACAAATTATCTCAGCCCTTCCTAAGTGATCTTGGAAATCATTTTATAGAACAAGGATTGCAACAAGCTACAGATCACTTAGGGCAAAACAATTAATTGCTTAACAACCAAAAACCTGGGAAAAACACATCAGTCTTCAAATTTTGCAGCACGGGAAACTGGGCATCAACAAGATGACAACTGACACTTCTTTCTGAAGATAAATCAGATACAATTTCTTTGGATCATGTAGGCTACCTACAACTGTTGAAGGCAAATTCAAGGTACCTATTGAGATAATTGTTCTCCCTGTAAACATGTTCAAGTGCCATGTCAGTAACTAACCACAAAAAGACAAAATTGATGGAATTTAATTGTTCAAATAGATTTGCCTTTATTTAATTCCATCTCCCATCTGGCAAATTCCTTATCTGTTGGCCAACCAAAAGTTTTAAAAGTTTGTATTTGTCCAATTGCCTCATTCCAATGAGCATCAGTTATAGCCCTCATATCTGTAATAAAATTAACAAGGTCCACTTCAGCTCTGAAAAGATTGTCCAACACATCATTGAAACCAGGTGTATTAATATCATTTGTTAGATGTAACAATGTTTCAATGCTATCAATAATCAAATCAAAATCTTCCATCCATGCATTGATATCCTTCAATTTTCCCCCTTTGTCATAAATACTGGGAATATAGGCATTGTACGACTCAACAAATAATTGCAGCTTGCCCTTGATTATTAGATCTTCACCTTTGAAAAATGCAACCAATGTGTTAACTATGTTAACCATATCCTTTGTATCTGCAATCTTATTAGGTAAGTCAGGCCTATAGATTAAAATAGCTGCAAGTTTTTCCATTGACAAATTTCTTCTTGACCGACCATAAGGTGAAAACAGGGTTCAGGAGGGCCATCGCCTCTGCACATTTCTCTTCAGCAACTTGCAAGGTTATATGGGAGCTATGAACAACATCCAATTTGCTCTTTAAAATATCTATCCTATGCTATAGAATTTCTAGCAGTACTTTGACTCCCAAATTATTCTTTTCTTCTTCTAATTTCTCTATTCTATCAGCATATTCATTTATCCTTTCACTATTTGCTGTAGGAACAAAAACATCATTAGAAGCATATGGAACAGACTCACCAATAGTTTCAACTGAAGCATCCACCATCTCATGAGAAGAAAGCACATTAGCTAACTTTTTAGTCAGCTCAACAATTTTCTCTTCAAGCTTGCTATTTAGCATAAGCTACCCTTCATACTCTTTTGAAACCCTGATTAGACTGGTATATGTCTCTGCAGCTCTTCTCTCTAAATCTTCAGCTTTTTCTCTATTTAAAAATGGCATGAGTTAACAGATCATCAATCTCTCTATTACTCACATTCTGAATGTTCCAGATAAGCTTGTCACCTTGCCTTTATTCTTGTATATCAATAAGCCTAGGCTTTTGTGTAGAAGGTGCAAGTGACCAGATAGCTAATGTCTTACTCTTTGGATCAAAACTAGAGCCTCTGATAAATTCACCAACTTCAACTTCAGATTTGAAAATTGGATCAGGTTGTCTCCTTGTCTGATCAATGACAAAAGAGGATTGCATATCCCATCCAAGCATTAGAAGCATTCCACTTCTTTTCACAAGTTCATTGGCTTGTTCCACAGTGAGTGTATGATTATTGGGATCATATTCTTGTAATGCCAGCACTAACTTTTCTTTATTCTCATTAGTGTCATCCTCTCGTCCCAAGTTCAACTTTAACTCATTTTCCTTCAATTTAAATAGAAAACTTTTGAACTCATCAGTCTGGATGAAATCATCATCTTGCAGAAATATGTTGGAAATAAATAATTTGTTATCCATTTGAGAAATCAATGCTAAATTTGATTTTCCAGTTTCATCACCCTCAAGTGGCTTCTGAGCATTTCTCAGTGTTTGTCTTAACTCATGGAAATAAGGCCCCTTCTCAGTGATTACTGCCTTGGCAACATCCTTCATTATTCTGGGAGCATGTTCAACCTTTTGTCTTTTAATTGCTGGCCTTTGCGAAGACTCAGCCTCATCACCTTCCTCCACAATCTCGATAAACTCCTTTCCTAGAGGCACATTTCCCTGTGATGATTCTACATTCTCAGGATTAACCTTGGCCTCAGCTCCAACAGGCATCTTGAGCATCTTTTCCATAATTTCATCTTATTTTTCAAGCAAAGTCTTCAATCTGTTTCAATACCCCAACTCATGGTAAAAACCAGGGAAAGAAGGATCAACTTCCTTGAATTCCCTTTCAACTCTCTGAATATCATTCCACCTCTCTTCTCAATCAATTCATCAGTAACAACTATATTTCTTATAATATCCTCTTCAAGTAAAGGCTCATGAATTGGCAAAGTAACCACTGCCATTTCCTTCAAAGTGTGTCTCATGAATCCCTCAGGATCACATACTCTCAATTTGGCAGTATACAATCTATAATATCTTAGAAAGTCATTCATAGAATCTAAGGCCCATTTACCTATTGTAAAATCACCTACCACCCACAATCTAGGTAAGAAGGTGCCTTTCTTCTTCTTGGGACCTAAATATTCTTTATCAACTAATGTTAATTGCCAAATGAATTCAATTATTCCCACCTTGATAGGGACATATTTAGGCAAGATATGAGGTGGCTGAGGACACCCAAAAACTCTAATAATAGTAAAATTTTCAAATAAAAAAGCATCTCCCCAGTTATGCCTGATGGGCCCCTGACTATTGGCATGCAAAGGTCTAATCATTCTTCTAAGCTCAAGAGGAATCGTATCCTCTTTTGCACCTAACGTATTCCTAATGGGATTCACAATCCAGTTTTCAAAATGTAAGAAAGAAGAGTAAGTAGTACTTCCCATACCCTTGTCTAGAGTTGCACTGGCATCTGCATGCCCATGTCTTCCTTCATCAGTACCAACTCCTCATCCATATAATCAGCGTTGTAAAACAGGATGAGATGCATAAGAATTGAGTATTGTTTGAAATCAATTGAAGAAGGATTGCTCTGAATAGCAACCAGGTCATTGTGAATTCTTTTGACAACGAAACCCACATAATCATATTCTTTATTCACATGTGGGTGCTGAATGTACATAGCTAACATCAACAAATCTTCTATCACTGTTTTTCCTCCATCCGCTCCCAAAACCTTGCGCAAACCATATACAATGTACTTGAGATAATTGTGAAAGGCATCCAGATCATATGGTTTGTTTATATTATCTGGAATTGGCACTATCTTTCTCCCATCTCTTCGCATAAACTTAGGGATTGAATCCTTTTTCAATACACTTTTATGCATGCCATATTGTCTTTTTTTTCTTCTAAGTCTATGTCAACAATCATAGCTCCAATGATACGAAACACCTCCACAAAGCTAGCCCTGTCAATTCTGACCAATGCAGATTTGTCCTTCTTTCTGATACACTTGGCAAGTGGACAATAACCTTTTGCTAAGACTTTAACTAGGTCGGCATCCACAAAAACATCAGGGACAATCAATTTCGTCATGTCAGGACCCAAGGATTACACACAGGGACTTCCTTCACTCTGCTATTGAAAAAGAATAAAAACAGAGAAGAATTAGTTGAACCAGGAGTATCTGGGCTCTTACATTGAAAACACATATCCCTCCATGCCTACTCATTTGTTGATAGTGCATTTGTTGACGGTCAAATCATCAAGCTGGAGCTCATAACCCTTTAACGGTTTAAATTTTTTTTGAAAAAATGCCAACATGACACCAAATTGTCCGACATGTCACAAGAACATTGGTCCAAACCCCACTTGTCACTTTTCAACTTAAGTCAAGTGTCAACAAAATTGATAGGGTAACTTAGCACAGCTTCGCATCACCAAATTCTAACTTACATTATACCTTGCGAACTTGCACCAAGCCATAACAATTATCTTCACATGGTTGCAACCTTTACATGAAATTGCATCACTAACCTGCGAACTCGCGTAGGCGCTCATCTCAAAGCATCTTCGGATGATCACGACCTTCAAAGTTAAGGCAAAGGAAACGTGCGAACTCACGCTGGCTTTCGATCATGACATCTAAGACACGTGGCAACATCTCACACTATCACAACAAACTGATAGAAGCTTTTAAAACCTTTGCGATGCTGCGACAAGACTTTTCTTTCTTTAAATCTCCATGGTACACGTGGCAGCATCGTGCAACATCGCAACAAACTTCAAGTCTTTATGAAAATATTTACGATCTTGCGGTGCTTGCATAATACGTTAGTTAGCTTAAAACTTAGGACACGTGGCACCCTTGCGCTTGTTCGCACTTTAAAGACTTAAACCTAGAATATGCTTGCAAACCCACGACAGACCCAAACTTAACCGCTAAAAGACATTATCGCATGATTGCAACCTTTAACACTTAACCATTACTTGTCATGCGATCTTGCGCTAAGCTATAACTTAACCACCACACTAACTTCATCGCAAGGTCACAACATAAAATACTAACTTGACTTCAAACCGGCGACCTTGCGCAAAAACTTTACTTGACCTCTTCGCAAGATCACAACCCTTTACACTTAACATTACATAACCTTGCGACCTTGTGCCCGACTGTTTATAAGACATCGCGAGTTCGCATGAATAGAAACTTTGACCAAATAATACTTGCGAACTAGCGGTAAAGCATGACAAGAACTTTTGACTTCAACTGACCGCCACAACATAACATATGGACCAATAAGAAAAGACCAGCTCGGACGTGATGCATTTTTTACTTCCAACTCGACTGCAGACCTCACTTGCTCGACACAAAAAAATTTATGCAAGGAAAAGCATTCTAATATAAATCTCGAAGGAAAAAATCAAGTACTTAGCCAAATTTTTACAGTTCCAATAGATCTGACTGACTATTCTAAGAACATCTTTAACCGTTTTACTGAACGACCTTCTGTCACTTGAAACTTTGCTTTCCGGTCATCAAATCATGATGCGGTCGCAACAACCCCGTAACATAGTAAATATAAACATATCATGACCACAACATCTGAATCCAAACTTGTTGGACACAATTATCAAATCATTCCTTCCTGGCCTCATCTTGTTCTTCCTGTAACCTGTCAATATTCAATCAATCATAACTCATACAATACATAAGATCAACCTGTGCGGTCATAGAAATAGCATCTAGAGACATCACTTAGTCTTCCTTTACAATCAAACACTCCAACTCTTGCCACAACTCTGGATTCAATCTCTTGAACGTACATCGGTATAACAGACACACTGTCAACCAACAAACACTAAGTTGACATCAATGACAACATCATAACTGAGCAACCTATCATCAATTCAACACCATGACATACTCAACTTCACTCTGCATCAATTATGCCAACATTTTCTAGTATCTCTTGAATGAAAGACTCAAATAGATCTTTACAGGAGAGAAAATTTTGATTTAGTATGATGGATTTAGTGGATTTCATGTCAATGGAGATGTTGAAAGTTTTATGGAACATGTTTTGAAATTTTAAAGTTGTGAATCCAATAGATCTAGAGAAGATTTTTTTAAGTGAGGCAGTATTACTTGTAAAAGAATAATTTCCTCAACGATCTGAACAGTTTGAAGCAGAGAAAAAGGATGCCCTGTAAACTATTGGGCTGCGGCTAAATGAGTGCATAATTCACAAATGTACTAGAGGATTTGGATTTATACAGTTTTTAGATTTTTCTTCTTATCACTTTCCATGCAGAAATAGATTAAAATCAAGTTGATAGTGCAATAGCAGCTGCCAAAGAAGAAAAGGAGAGAGAGAAGGGTGTTTAAGCAAAGATAACTATCACATGTTCAGGAGGTAATAAAATTTACTAGGTCAAACAGAAATCAGCTAAAATTTAGATCACTGAAGCAGAGTTGATTAAGTACAGTGGAGTAAACATCCATTATGAACTTGAAGTAGGAGATTGATTTCTCTCTAAGAGTGATGTATATTCTGGAGGGCAACCATTATACAGGAAACATGGTTAAAATTTTAATGTATGTTGTAAATACTTGACTACATACTTGTTCAATTAATTGATAAGGCAGTTAGAAGGTTGCTCAGAACAAATGATGCCAGACATTTGCAACAACTTTAGAAGTTTGTCAGAATTATTGCAGATACACCTAAAATTTTTAGCAGTGAGTCAGAATTAGCATGAGCGGTAAGTTAGAAAGTATGGGGTGTTTTGTACTAGAAGGAATCAGAAAATTTCACGCACACAGACACAGACGCAGACACAGAGACAGAGCTCTCTCTCTCTCTCTCACACACACACACACACACACAGGTGAAGAGACATTTTGGCACCCACATAGATATGACATAGACACATACACACACTCTCTCTCTGATGAAGAGATACATTTTGGCATCCACACAATTATGATATAGACACACACACAAAGCCACAATCTCTCTCTCTCTCTCTCTCTCTCTCATGAAGAGATACATTTTTTGGCATCCACACAGATATGACATAGATACAAACAGATAGCAAAAAGTATACACAGAGACGCAGAGATAGTGTGCACACATGCACATTTACACACAGATGTAGTCACACAATTTGCAACATTCTGATAAACAGACACAAACCTAGAAAAGTAGTCAGACACAGAACCTGCACTCTGATACCTGAAAATGCCCCCCCTCCCCCGACAAACCACAAATACTCCACACCTCCATTGGCACATGCACCATGCCTCACACGCACACACACAGACACGCATATGTGCACACATACAAATCTACACACAGACATGTTTTTTTGGATGCACACATGCATGCATACAAACCTATACATTAAGAAGATTGACAAACAGTCACAGTTATACCTACATGCACAACATAAACCTACATATGTACACACACATTAGTGTTAAACCTCCATACACAGACACATCTGCACACCAAAATCCACAATCTTATGTACCACAGACCCATGCACCTATAGACAAAAACATGTCATAACCAAATAGACAAATAGGTGCACACCCAATTTTCCATGTGTATGCATCCACTTACACATGCATGCACACACACTTGCACACCAATAGAGGCACACAACACAGATTCAAACATGCAGAAACAAATCCACTCGCACATGCATACATGCCACATGCAAACACATGTACATAACCACACACAAACACAGACACAAATAGACTCACACACACATGCACACCAAATTTGCATGCACATTTGTAAATGATTAAATCCATGTGCGCGCACATGCATGCTCACACTTTTTCACTGGAATAGAGACACATATACACATCCACTCGCTGGAATAAATATGCATATCAAAGACATGCACTGGAGATTGAAGGGAAAAAACATCATTGGAATTCCTGTTTTTCTTTTTTTATTAGTGAAAAATATATGGAAACAATTAGCGCCCAAGTTGGTCATCACAAACTAGGACAATCTATTCTATCTGGGGACAAAAACTGATACACTGGCTTGAAATTACAATGCTATTTCTGTAAACTTGTCTTGCTGCTACTTATGTACCATGTTATTTCCAAATGTGAGATCCTGTTCAGTAGTTCAAGATGACAATGAAGCCTAAATAAATCATTAAAGAGAGATCCTCCTCTGGTAACTTCATGCAGACTATTCGTGATCAGCTTGTCCAGTGCTAGATGTACTGGTTGTATTATATGAATATCCATCTGGTAGGATCTGTTCTTTATTAATCATTGTTTCTATAGTTTTAAATGTGAAATATCCTGAATTTTTATCGTTGTGCTTATCAGATGCTTTACTTTATGCCACAAGTCACTTCATGCCTATGTGTAGGCTTTTATGAGTCTTGTGCTTGGTCCATAACTTTATTTTTACTGTATATTTTTTAATCATTGATTGGGATGTTCTTTCAGTTCATTACTAGCTAACGTTAGGGTTTAGAATCTAGTAAATAAAGATGTTATTCCTTCAACTTATATTATTTCTTAAATCTATGTATATTTATTAATATTTTTCCTGATTGTGTTGGACAGATTCGCCAAATCAAAATAACAGTTAGGTATGATTCTCTGTATGTTCTCTGAAAAATGTCTCTTATAGAAGATAATTAATAAATGATAATGATATTAAGTTAATTTTGTGTTTTTTTATACATGGGTTAAACATTTTGTTACTGAATAGACTTAATATAATATCCATGGAAAGTTTTTTAGAGGGGAAACTTGTCTATTTTTTAATATGCATTTTGCAATATAGTTCATTGCAACACTTAGATAATAAAAGACAACATTTCTTGTGTTTGTCATCTTTTTATTTTGAATGCACTTTTATTATCAATACAGATTTCACTAGAGTTCTCCCATTTTTTCAGTAGCATATAGCAGATCATGTTCATGTAAAATGCTTTAAAAATGCAGTGCATGTGTAATTTGTTCTTTGGGCTGAAGGATAAGGTACAGTTATCTAATGATATGGAAGAAAAGAATAAATTATAAATCAGTTTGCTTGGGATGGCCTTTGATCATACTTCATAGAGCATACAGTCATCTCCAAAATAATCTCTCAATAACCAAGATTGTAAGATTAAAAAAAATTGTGAAAAGAACAAAGAAAAATCTTTACCACACTTTTTTATAGGGCTACAAGCTCATTTCTTTAGGTTTCTTATTAAACAACTGTTTAGTTTTCTCATATTCACGATTTGTAATATGGTATCATAACTTGAAAATCCATGGTACAAATCCAAAACTAAAATTAAAATCCAAGATCTGAATTTCTGAAAGATATCAGGTTTCATTTGAGAAGTAGATACTAACAACTCAAATAGAACCTTTTCTAATACACAACCAATGTTTCTGGCAACATTGTTATAAACTATGTTATTGAATCAGTCCACTCTAATGCTTTAGCATCTGATTCATTGCAAGAGAAGGTCCTCAGTGCATCAGCCAAGCCAGTTTTTGCCCATTCCTTTTACCTTGAGGGTATCTTCTCTTGCCTTGTATGTTCACATGCTAGAGTTCATGAGTGACTCAATCTCAGGCTAGGAGAGGTATCTATATTTGGAATTTTGCCCCTCCAAGATGATCAACGTTTTGGGTTTCATTTGGTATTGATGCCAATGATATCTCTTTATGAGAAATGCATCTGTAGTTCTTCATTGAAAAAAAGAGTTACACTAATGTAGTGACAATGTTACAAGGAAAATATCTCTCCGAAAAAGGTTAAAAAGATTAAAAAACATAAAACGCTAGCATTAGAGGTTTTTTCATAAGAGGCGCAAAATCTTCATCTTACAAAAACATTTGAGTTGGGATTTGAATATCAAAGCAAATTCTTGGAGTAAATTTGGATGGGTCTATTGTAATTTACCAAAATTGATATTTTTTAATTTTTACAAATGTTAGCATGAAATGTAGAATCCTTACATTTTCTAATCACCCAAATCAAGATGCTAACTTACTATTGGCAAGCCACATGGTGCTACAATGTATGCAACGTGAAAAATTTAACCAATTAACCATGTCTGCATAGCCATCCAAACTAAATAGCATAGATGATTGCAATTTGGTTGACTATGCAATAAAATGCTCTTCTATATCAAATCTAGCAATTTTAACAAATAGTTTGTCCAACATTTTGAAAGTAGACATTTCATCAAATAGTTGGAAAACATACTGAAAACACATGAAATAATTACCTGGATTAAGCGATCAGCTGTAGAAACAAAACCAAATGATATGGCTGATTTAAATTTTGTTGAAAATACTTCACCACTTGTATAAAATGTAACTCTGTTGATAAATGATGATAAACTATAAATATTCTAATATAATGAAGTTTAACAACAAATATAGCATGCTCTGTACACACTCCTATAACAATAGGAATGATAACCAATTTCAAATCATACCAATAAACTCACCTTCTAAATACTTCGGAGGCAACAATAATTTGCTTATATATCGCCAAGGCTGCAATCTCTCTTAGGAGAGATATGGTTGGTCAAAGCTAATTAAAAGACACATGATCATTTATTGCTGTCCCCAAAATGAACAGAAGATAGCCAATCATCAAGAAAGGGATTTTGAGCAACAAACACTAGATTCATTTTCCTTAAGTCAGCTCCATTTTTTATAAATTATAATAACTTGTTGTCATGTCCCTGTTCAAATAGGATTTTGATAATAATTAAACAATTAAATATTATTTAAATAATAATAATGATAATAAGATTAAATATTAAAACTAAAATGTTAATATTCAATCTATTACTAATATATAATTAATATAATGATATATAATTATAATAATATAATATACGATTAATATAATAAGATATTATTATTTAACAATAATAAAAATATCAATATAAACTATTAGCAATATAATAGTAATTAATAATAAAATAGATATATTATTAGCAATGTATAATAATTAATATATTAATTAATAACTAGCAATAAATATATGTAATAATAAATTATTGATACAAATAATGTATATCTAAATCTCAAAGCGACTGAAAGAAAGTTGCGACCTTTCCCTCAGCACTCACCCACGTACATATGGAGACTCGTATTCATTTAGGGGAAAACAACTAGGGAGGGAGATTATTTCCATTAACAAAGAATCATTGGCGCCGTAAATAAAGTATTCACACCAACTATTCATATGAATGAATGAATGAAGAATTTTAATGATGTCTGCGAGACCATCAGTCTAAGGGACCACGAAACACATCATAAAACTAACTTCATAGACTTCCGTATCCGATCTTCTGTTGTGAATCTTGACAATCAAGCTAGCCGTCTGCTTGATCTTATCCTCAAATAAACTGTGCATGTTGTCCTCAATCAGGGTGTCCCCATACTGAGCCCGAATGTCAACATAAGTCGTGCACTCAAACAGAAAGTGTCATTCAGTCTCAATCACACCTTTTTCGCAGAATCTGCAAATCCTCTCCTCCCACTCCTCTTGGGCCTTTTCCATCTACCTGTCTCGCACCTGAGATGATGTGAGCCCGTCCTCAGCTGTGCGACCAACACCCTAGGTTTACCCTTAATAGCAGCCCCAAGGTAAGCTTTATCCCCATGCTCACGGGAAGGGTTGAACACTTCTATATAATGCATCTTTTTCTGACCCATGTTAATAGACCACATGGCAGTTTGAAATTTGCCCCTGACAAACTTCTTTATTTCCATATTGGTATTGGGACACTCATGCAGAAAGATGTTCCATTTACTCAGCCATTTTATGTTTTGTTGCATCCAAGTCTTCTTCCTACGAGCCAAACCTTCTTCCATCGCAATTTTGGGCCAGCGTTTGTTATCCATGTTTTCAAGTTTCTTTAAATAACTTATTAACCGAGTTATTGCAGCCGCTTCCAGCTGGAAAGTGCCGGCTTCTGCTAGAAGAATTTCATACGGCACTGAGGCTTTGACCTTGATATTGCTAGTGATTAAGTGTTTCTGAATCCTCTCTAACTGTCTCCACCCACACTTGGTCATGCTGCCCCCCCAACCTCGCAGCCATAAAGAACAACCAGCGTGACCAGCAAACCGAAAAGAGTTTTCTTAGTTTTCCAGTCCCAGAGTTCTGCATTTCTGCACCTGTTCTGAAGCAAATAGAGCACTTTCCAACCACCTTGTATCCTTTTTGTTCTGCAAGTCTCCCAGCTGAGCCTATAATGAAAGTCAATATATTGACGCTGAAGTTTGGAATAAATACCATTTATCTTTAGAAACCGCTCATCTATGGGAAGATTACAGGGAGGGCAGACTGGGACGAACTCATCACCGCTGTTCATTGGAAGTACACATCAGCAGAACAACATACACAGGTCAGCGAATAGAATTGAAGTGAGTACCGGCAACACTGGGAAAAGAGGAGTATCAACGGTATGTTGAAGAATGTCACTACGAACTTTCCACCATATCATTCAGCAACCACAATTTTATATGTGCAGAATACACAACATTTGTCATTCATTGCAGAGATAGTAGAGAGATGAAGATCATATAATGACAATTCAGAAAGGAGGTCATACAACAATATCAATCGGAGAGGACAATGGAAACATCAACAACTTCATCCGTATTGTGGAATGATTATAAATAGCGATTATACCGTATAAGCATGTCAGCGATATGAGTTGGTTCGAAGACGATTCTCAATAAGAGATTAAGCTGCGACAGAGGGAATGATAATAAGGTCTAACGATTACAAGGAAGAGTATCATCGTGGAGATAAAAGGCACGGTGAAATTGAGTTACCAACAACATCGATTATGGATTGAGAATTGGGTAGTCATCTATTATAAGTTCGGTCGGGTGAAGACATACAATTCGTAAGTCAATCAAGTATCAAGTAATCGCTCAAACTAGCTCGAGACAAACAATCTCCTGTATATTCAGACTTACCTCTGTTTCATCAGACTTTACTTGCATAATCATTTGGAATATAAAGTCAATCTTGGATGATCAAGGCAACTTTCACTATATGGTAGTTATAGCATCATCAAGGATCATATCAGAATATTGTATCCTTATTAAGGAGATTCAGATATAGCAGTTCATATGCATGATCAATATACCAATATCGGGTTTTTAGAGGAAGAAGTCTCTTGTAATGGAAGTAATAAGTAAATAGGTCCAAAATCCTAAGAGATCAATTAAGGGGACATTACACCTGTTTGCTATTTTTGGGCTCCAAGAAGAAATCACTAGAATTT
>MU228442.1:2100761-2129662 GCA_018584345.1 Thuja plicata
AGACTTTGAGCTTCAGTATTGGATAATAGATTAGATTACTGATTCGAGGTGAGGACAGGAGACTTTGAGCTCATTGTATCACCTCGTCTTTAGATAAATCAACTGCTGCCTCGTTTGATTGTTCTTATGTCAATCATCGAGTCACCGGCATTACTGTTGCAAGGTGAACTGTATGTGGTACAGTTCAGTTCTATTTGAAGCCACCTGCGGTAAGAAGGGAGCCTCCCCTATTGCTGAGAGGAGAGAGAAATCTCACATACTGCTGCCTAAAACACACGTTTTGCAAGTTGTATTCTTAGTGACTTGCAAAATATTTAGCCAACAAGTAGAGCAAAATATGTGAGATTGGTGTGTTGAAATGCTTGGCTGTGAATGTATATATATGTTATCATTTTAAATTGCACCTTTCAATGCAACACAAAACAAAATAGTTGTTTAGTAGAACTACTCTTCAAATTAGAAGGAAATTTCATTATCAAATAAAAACTAATCTACTATGAACAATATGTACTTACTATTCATATCTTCATGACATATTCTAGGGCAATTTAGAGTATGTAGCAACAAACTAGATAAGAACCTATATTTTGTTTTCTTAGTCTAGAGGACAAGGCAATTCAACACATCAATGAGAGATTTTTGAGTTTATAATAGAGTGAAAGAAGTCTCTATAACAACATGCTTGTGTTTTTCAGCTAAAAGAAAAGGTTGAAAATACATGTAATGATTGGATAGATTAAACACAGAAAAATTCTTTGATAAATTAAATTGAGGATCGACGAAGTCACACTTATTAACTTTGAGCAAACTTGCAATGCAAAGCTTGCAAACTCATTGAAAGCAATTTAATCAACCTCAATACACATAACAAACATTTTAATAGCAATATAAAAGCAAGATAGGCATGATAAGTTCTTTTGAATGAATATAAAATTCTAGATAATAATAACACTAAATTGCAGTTTTTGCAATATACAGGTGTGAGAACTACTCTTATAAATCTAAGTGCAAAATAATAATAATTTATAAATTTACAAAAGTAAAACTACTGCACAAAATAAATAAAAAACTAACTGCTACTTATACTCTAAAAATGATTTGATTGTATAAAATATAATTTTTATTACAAAAATCCTATCTTCTAATACTAAAATTTAAACATTGCAACCTCCAGATAAGCAATACATTCAATTTATGACAAACTATGGCTTAATGCTCACATCTCTTTGATGAGAGATCTGTAGACATATGATCCAAAAACAGTTAACTCTTGGCTATAATAGCTAATGTTAAAAATAGCACAGGCTCCTTGTGATAAAATAGAGATTGCTAAATATAACATAGGGTGTAAATAACACCAACTAAAAATAACCAATCCTAGAACATACACTTTCTGTGAAACAAGTGATGGGCTATAGTGTGTTTGCTAAATTTAGATTTATGCATAGGTGGCTTTGGATAACTTGAAGATTTTCAGTTTTTCCTTTGGTTATGGCTAACTCTGAAGACATTAGAAAAATCCTAAAAAATCTTGAAAATCCTCTTTAATATTTTGAATCCCTTTGATTGATGTGCATTTCTGCTTTGCACATGCACTTCAGCTTTACACATGCACCAATACTATAAAACAAACTCTGAGCTTGCACGTTTGATTGCTTTTGTGCAAATGCACACTTTATCACCAGGTTTGCATTTATGAACATGATTTTTTGGGTTTACATTTATGAACATAATTTTTGAAATTTGAATATCCTTTGGTAAGGTGTGCACTTGCACCTAGTTGCACACCTATATACTATGTTTTTTATAATATTTGATTTTTACTTTATATGGGTGTGCGCTTCATACTCCCCCACACACCTGATAATGGGATTTGGGAGCTAAAATATTTCTTTGAATTGAGGTTCACATTTGATGACTAGATTTCAAGGTTCTTTTGCTGAGTGTGCACAATGATGCCTCATGCACACCTATACACTGGTTTTAAATCTTTGCATTTAAAATTTGAGTTTTCCTTTATGAGCTTGGTTCCACCTTCCCAAGTTTGCAATTGAAAACGGGTTTTAATTTGTTTTTAAAGTGTTCTTTTTTAAAGGTGCACAACTCTAAGTGTGCACTACTATATAGAGGATCCTGATTTATTGTTATTTGGTCTGTGGGATTGCATTCTGCTTGATCATTATGAGGTTACTACTTAAACCTGACATAAATGTGATTGCCACACCCATTTTCTTAGCAGAATTGTTTTCATTAAATACCCCATCATTCTAAAGAATATACCTAGGATGCCGGTTCGGGTTCGAGTTCGAAGAACCTGTTCGCCGGTATGAAAAAATTTTGAAAAGGGGTTTTTGGGTTCGGGTTCTTTAGTACAAAAATATGTAATTTTTTATATATATATATATATACATATTTTGATATTTATGCAGCCTAGAAGCATGAGTTAAGATTAGAATGTCACATAGTGTCATAAAAGTAAACATAATAAATAAATAAATGAGCCATAGGATGGAAAATTATCAGTTTTTGGTTCACATACAATACTATAAAACTTTAATTTTTCAATGAATTCCTTCCCTATTCATACACACAATAATATGTAACATTCGCGTTAAGATGGACTCTATTGACCAGACGCAGACAAAGACTAATTTGAATTTGACCTGCATTGCTTTGATAATTAAAAAATTCAGCTATGTTGTCTGAACAAAGTAAAAGAACCAAGAAGGAGAATAAGAGTGTTTTGAAAAACAATGCCAGGTAAGAGATTTAGATTGTAAGAAGACACAAATAGGGAATTAAATATTTTCATCTCAGTGGCATCACTGTCATCTTAAATTTCAACTGTTGGCATCAAAAAATTGCTAAAGAAAAACAAATTGTTAGAAGATGAGATCGGTTGATGAATCTTAAAAACAAATTCTCCACTTGATAATTTAGTGGTTATAGCAAAGTGAATCCTTACTTGTTCATTCCTTATTATTGCTGCCGTGTCCTGTTCTGATTTGAAACATTTATGATAAGTTCGGACCCTGCCCGGAACTGCCCGGACCCACAGGCGGATCGGACCCGGACCCTGAACTGGTTCGAATTTATCCGGGTCTGGGGGGGTCCAGGGCCGAACTCGGTATCCCAGGAAAATACCACTAGCTGAAGTGGGACATGGGAAGAGCAATTCATTCAACAATGCTCTCAACTACAAAGCTCTGGAGGTAAAACCTTTATTAATAAGGGAAGTATGTTATGCACTTGACCATTATATTAACATCTTCATTTGGTGCAAGTAAGATTGCATAGTGACTGGCATGTGGTATGAAGATCCTAACTTAAAAGAATCAGTCAATGGTTATTTGTTCAGTCAATTAGTTAGGGTTGGAATCGCACAAACACTACAAAGTTCAAACTATTAAACACCCTTGTCTTATTGATCTACAGCTCTTTTAGGAATATCATGTTAGATAATCTCTTGTTGTGTTTTGGCTTATCATAATTGGGAGACATCCCCCTTGAAGTGATCTATAGCTCATATGCATTATAAGGTTCCTGACTAGAAGTGGCATAAATACTTATATTATTATTTTCCTCTACATCTTTCCTAGTTATTTTTTGTGGTTGCTAATTTTTGCGAACTTATATAATACATCCAAATGAGTTTATAGTGTCATTAGTAACTGATAATTGAATATTTTTTAATGGGTCACAAAGGGCATTAACTTGAAATCTCCAAAAATGATTGTTGCTAGATTCAGTCAGTGCCAACATAGTTCTTCATTAACCTTGCTTCTTATCTCAAATTCTTAGTCATTCAGTTTCATCTCTGTTAGTCCTAGAATTACAATAGAATGGTAAAAAGAACGAAATAAAACTGTATCTATTTTGATGTAAAAGGAAGTAAATATATAAGGCAGCGATATAACAATTCAACAGTTATACAAAAACTGCTAAAACTGAAACATAGCAACTAACTAATAAACCCCTAATGATTAATACATTAACCGGCCCCCCTCCACCCTAATCTGAAGGGGTTATCACAAAATCAGGCAGCATTTTGAACTGCTCATAGCTCTCTTAGCCAAGCATTTTTATGGAAACATTTTCTGGCTGATCTGAGGTTTCTTTAGAAAGCATGTTATATGACAGGTCTTAGAATTTGTTTGAACTCGCACTTTTGCCTTGACAGGGTTCAAACTGTTATAATTGAGCTTGTTGCTTTGATGGGTCTCAAATTCTGATAATGAGCCTGTTGCTTTGATGGGTCTTAACTTTTAATAATAAGCCTGTTGCTTTGACGGGTCTCAAGTCGGTACTTGTTTTGTCCATTCTGAAATAGCACATAATGGGTGCACAATCATTGAAAAATAGCACACGGGTGCAACGGACTTGCTTTCTCCATGCTGCAATTTGATAAATTGACCAAACTTTAGTGGTCAATATGAGTAGTCACCAATTATCAATCTCAGCAACTCTATATTATCATTGAAAATAATATTTGGAAAAGAACACATTGGGTGCAATCAATACATTGAAGTGTTATCAATACATTGAAGTGTAATCGGCACACCAATCACAAGGTGTCTTTACTTGAATCTGACATATTCATAATATTCCCCCCCTTTGGCAGATGAGAGTGAAAATTTTTAGCATGATCTTCTTGATGGACTTATTGAACAAGAAGCAACACTGTTATCTCCATAGCCTCAGGCGGAATACATTAGTAAGGACCAACATCATCATAATCATCACAAATTGTATCTCCAATGTTAGCAAAATCATTATCACCAATACATTTTCATCACCAACAATATTGTCATCAACGGTAGCATTATTAACATCATTGTCATCACCAGTAGTAACTTCAATAACGCTTAACACAACCTTAGCCTTATTTGGAGCATCTGATTGAATCTTTTCCAAAGATGCCTCAACTGCAAAAATCTAGAGAAGCATCTGATGTCCTCCATGTTACCTGATTCAAACAAAGGATTAACAAAACATAAAATTGGTTTTTGCACTTTCTTTTGAAAACAATGAAATGAATCATGAGTATGCTGACCACATGAAGAATAAGGGTGTGGATCATAGAAAGTACTAGAAATATGACCTTGACGTCCACAATAGGAACAAACTTGGACATCATTGAATTTTGTACAAATTATTTTTACTTGTTTAGATTTTGAAACTTCACAAGAAGCACCATCAGATTTGGACTTAACATGAGATTGATTCATAAGTCCGCCTGATACAAGTCTTATGGGTTTAGAGTATTCTAGAACATGAGAGCCAACAGATTTTTTGTAACCAAGCCCATATTTTCCTCTAATTGGTTTTTGAGATTCCCAAACTCTCACAATGGGTTTAGTTGAGGTATCGAGTTTTGACTCAATAGATTTCTGCTTTTGTTTATACACAACATTTTGCCTTTCTGACACAACACCTTTCTTCAAAGATTCTTTGGTTTTACATGCTTGCTTTACTGAAGTCTGAAATGCTAGAAGAAGGTACATCTTGCTTAACCTCTTTCTGTTGTGTGATTCTAAACTGATCTTGTAACCTATAAAGTTCTTTTCTCAACAAGATGTATTGGTTACAAAATTGCATGAATAGAGTTTATATTGTTTCCAACATTCAGAGATTAATTCTGCCTCATCTTTTGTGCTTGCATGAATTTGTAGAGACAAGATGTTATCATTGTAGAATGTAGATATGATTGTAAAGAAATAAACAAATTGACACATCTCATAACATCAATTTCTCCCTTATTACTTTGTATACCCCTTCAAGAAAGATGACCATATACTTTTTGACAACCCCTCTCTATCTTCCATGCACTATTACCAATCTCAGGAGCAACAAGTTAGGATCACAGTTAGATAGGACACCTTAACAAATCTTCATACAACACCATGTCTTCAAATTCCTTGCTCCCCTCTCTCACCACAAGAACACATATTTTCAAAGAAATAATTATACAATGCTCAATGAACAGCACGTGAAACTCTGACCCCTTTTTATGTATATTCACATTAGAGATGCAACATAGCTTTGGCAGTAAACAGTGAAGCAAATGAACAATCTCAACAAATGGAAGTGTAAAAAATATTATAATCTAGTTGCCAAATGGATTTCAATGTGGAAGAGAACCTTCTACAACATTCTGCTCTAACAATGGTGGTAATTAAATCTCAATCATTCAGAACCTTTATAACTGTACCTGGTCATATGCATAACAAATGGTCTAATAAAATCTGGACAAAAATCTTCATTCCTTATGCATCAGGTTTCATGGCTTGAGCACCGGCCCTTCCATTTTCCTGTGGGAGCACTGTTGCTTCTGATCTCCACAGCTTTTATCAGCATTTTGTAGTATCATCAGGCCTTTATCTCAGCATCTATATACTCTCTTTAAATGCCTCTCATGTGTCTAAATGGCACTTGGCAATCACGATCTTGTCATCATTGCATTGAACTAAATCTCCTGCATCACTAGACAGGCGCTTACAACTCTGATGGACAGACATCTCCTTTCACCATAGACGTCAGGACATTGTCTCAGGCAAAAAATGTGGCTCAGATATTATGCCATCGCAGCCCTATGTCATGTCTCCTTGTTGACCTTCCCTGATATCTTCTTACTCCTCTCCCTAGCACCGCCACAGCAATTGGTATTGCTTCAATACCACCGTTAGGCAGAGAATTCCAATAGAATGGAAAAAAATAACAAAGTAAAACTTTATCTGTTTTGATGTAAAAAGTAGATGTAGAAGACAACGATATAACAATTCAACAGTTATACAAAAACTGCCAAAATTGAAACATAGCAACTAACTAATAAACCCCTAATGATTAATAGATTAGCACATCTCAACTTCCAATTTTTTTATTCTCAACACGCAATAACCTTTACATTGCTTTTTGTTGAACATCTCTATTGTTCGAGCCTTTGTAAGGACCCTTCAATTTTTTCCTCAAGTCCTCAAAGGAGGGTGAGAGAGATCGGGAGAGGGAGACAAGGAATGGAAGGGATAGGGTGAGAGTTTTGGGTGTTGGTGCTAGTGGAATAGCAGATGGTAGTAATAAAGAAGGCCTCGCTACAGACGCTAAAGATATTTACATGGAGTTCATTTTATAGTTTTTTTGTCATTAATGGCTATGAATTTATCATCTTTTGGCTTTCCCATGGGCCCATAGGGGTCAAATTATAAAGCTGGAATAGCAGGAAAAGGGAAGGAAACAACCATCCTGCAACCATTCTTGAGGATCTATATTTGTTCAGTCTAGTAGAATCGAGCCTTTTTAGGTAAGTCTATTGTGGTATTTTTATTTATTTTTGCCTTAAACAGTCCTCAAAGAAGGGAGAGAGGGGTGGGGGCGAGGGAGACAGGGAATGTAAGGGATAGTGTGAGAGAGAGTTTTGGTTGTTTGCGCTATTGGATTAGAAAATGCTAGTGATAAATAAGATCTTGGTAGGCATGCAGAAGATATTTACATGGAGTCCGCTTTATAGTTTATTTTCCTGTCATTAGTGGTTATGGTCTTTCCAATGAGCCACAGTGTTCAAATTATAAAGCTGGAACAGCGGGAAAATGGCACGAAACACCCATCCTGCCACCTTTCTCGAGGATCCATATTTGCTTAGTGTAGTGGAATTAAGCCTTTTTAGGCAAGCTTTGGCTTTTCTGGCCAAAGTTAAATCTTCCTCCTAGAGGTTGAGACCTTGACTCTTGGTGCACACCAGAAAATGTGATCTTTTCTACCTTAGGAAGAGACGTTCTTCTATATCCTCTTCGTGAGTTTGAATGTAAGTTTTTCTCTCTGAAATAGCATAAGATGCATTTCTGTAAAATAGAAGAGTTGAGTTACATAATGAACTATTTTGAGGGGTGTTTGATGTTTAAACTGCTAACTGGTAATTAAACTCTCATGCCTTGAACTGCTTCGAATATGTATGTTGTTCGCTGACAGTCCACATCGCCCCTTCATGGGATATCAATCGGGGACATTACACAAATCTAATTATAGTGAACCCTCCCTTATTGCTACTTTTTGTAAAGAAGAATATTATGTTATAATATTGTGCGTTAGTCTTACATTTATGATCATTATATTAGCTATTCCAACAGTCATCTTACTATTCTGGTTTTCTTTCTTACAGGACAATTATCAACGGTATCTGTTATCTGGCTACTTGTGTGTTTGCTGTTAACTCAATCGGTTTGACTCTGTACTCGGGTCAGCTAGCATTGAACTTTTGGATGGATATATTTCGTGGTGAATCAGATTCAAAGCCTGTCGAAACTGAAAGTAAAGTGAATGTGGAAACCAAAGATGACAACCAATGAGTTCTATTTTCGTGATTATAGATCATAATGAAATTCTTTTTGCGCATGTTTTCCTTGTAATATTCTAGTAGTAGTAATAATATATATAATCAACGACCTTACAAGTTGACTAATATGTACATGTTCGTAGCATAGAAATCCACTCCCGTGGAATTAAAGCATTCATAGAAAAATGTAGAGTTTTTCATCTTTGTCAGCTTGATATGAAATGAAGTTTTTATAATGAATGGAAAGATACACCAGTATCAAAGGAATACAAGTCTAGTGCTTTAAAGCTGTTGTAATAACAATTCGTTATGCAAATTATCATTATGCTTGGAAATACTATATGAACATCCAACAGTGGCAGAGTTTCAACCTTTTAGGAGATACTATCCACTGGGGGAACTGCATTGATCCCAGGCTTCATTTACTGCTTCAGGCAAATTAACAAATGTGCGGATCATAATTCAACTGGACATTATATCCAATATAGAGTGTTATCTGATACATGTAACATGTTTAAGGGAAATATGCCTAGCAATTTTATTTGAGATTGTCAAACTAAAATTTGATTAAATCTCTATGGCTTCCTCCCTTCTCCTGAAGTAACAAATGAAAATACTCAGAAGACCTTATGCAAAATTGTCTTCGTCAAACTAAATTTTGGTTAAGTCTCCATTGCTTGCTCTCTTTGCCAGAAGTAACAATGAGAATCCTTGGAAGATTTTATATAAAATCATTTCGATTAAGCACCACTTTTTTTATGTAACTAGTAGGGATGGAGGTGTGATAATGAGGATCCTTGAAGTTGCCTAGAACAATAATGGAAATTTTACAAATATTTCAAATGGCATAAGTACTCACTGTTTTGACGCATTTGACATTGTTGGTCTTACATAGCAGTAGTTGTGGTTAGCTTTATCCTGGTAAATGATGGTCTTGAAATTTTTGGCGCGGTTTTGATTTGCTAAAAGTGGCAGTTTTACCACAAGCAGAGACTAGTCATGGGAAACAAACAATAATGCCCTTTGGTATTCTAGTTCATCCAAGAGGCATCAAGTGCGTAAGAAAGGTTAGAGAGTGACATTAATGAGGTTTGGAGGTTTGAGCGTTAGATTGTATGCGATTTGCACAAGAACTCAATTATTGTATAGAAGGAGCTAGATGGTGAGCATAGAAACACTTTCTTTCCAACTAATATGTTCAGATAGATGAAGCATTTGGCTGCCATCACTTGGTTTTTCTTCGATTTTGGAGATTTCCAAATTGAATATTATTTATTGTTGTTTTCACTATCAAATCCTCTTCCAAGCTAGCTTAAATCCTAATAGTTGCAAATTAGAAGAATTTCCAAATTTTAATTTTCTTGGGTTCATTGACAAATTTACAATTTTGGTATCAAAGTAAGTTCCAATCATGGAGAAATTGAATGAATTTGAACTGTATGACTATGGAAGTGTTTTAGAGGATGATAACTTGTGATTCAAAGATAGGAAAATGTTGGTGGATCACATAAATAAGAATGGAAAGTGTTTGCTATGTAAAGCTATAGGAAACAAGTTATGAAAATTTGAATATGGCTATTTTAACAATACAAGCATGTGACCCGACAATCAACCCAAATTACTATAAATAAGGGAGTGAATAAAAAGAATAAAATGGACATGTAGAAACAAAATTGGAACAAAGAACAAAGAATTACAATCAAAGCACCAAATTTATAGTGGTTCACCATAAAGGCTACATCCACTTTTAAGCAGGGAAAACTCTTTATTGATCTTAATTTTACAATACATTTATACAACAACAAACCAATCCAATATATAAGCATTATTGCATTGTCCAGATTGTGAATGGTAAATAGACCCTTGGAGTGATAAGTGATTGATCATTGGGCTTCAAATATCCAATAATCCCCCACTTGAAGTCCAATGCCTGCTGCAAAAGAGACTTTCTCTTGTTTTTCTCTTAATGTAACAACTTGGGAACATCAAGAGAAGTCCTATAGAATTCAAACTTCTCCCTTGGTGCGACCTTTGTCAATGCACTATCTTAACTCCATCGTCTCCCTCCTCTATTTTGGGTCCTTACATCCCAAAACCCACATTTGATCCTTCATCTCCTTCAAATTCTCCTCCTCCACAACTCCACCCTTCAAGGTGTGTGCCAATGATGATATTTCCAACTCCCTCATCCATCTTTCCACCAATCCTTCCCCATCCTTCCATCCCATTAATCCAATCATATGCATAAATCATTATTCCCCATCCATTTAATCTCCCTTCCACAATCCTACCAACACCTATGAACATACATATAAAACTCTTTGATACATTATAACAACTAATAATAATAATAATTATGAAGGGATACAATCTGTGGAACTAGATGCTTGAGTCCTTCCACCATCCTCCCATCACATATCCATTTTCTTAAATCCCCTTATATATCCAGTCACTTATACTCACTCCTTGCACTCTACACTTGGGAGCAAGCTCCATCAATACTATGCTATCATACATATATTCTACATCCCCTATCTACCATCCATCATCCTATCTCAGTACATCATCCTTCTCCTATCTTTTATCTTGACTATCATATCCACTCCCTCCATCCATCCCCCCTTAATATCCCTTATCCCTTATACCTCCACTATCCATTATCCTTCATAAGTCCACCCACTTTATCCATATTTGATCTGTACATCCTATCAATATCCTCCATCCCATAGTCCTTATCCTATTCACTTTCTCCATCCATTATCCATAATCCTATATAAGTCCATCCTCCTTTCCCATGTCTTTTGATCTTGATTATTATGCATTTCTTCCATTCCATATTACTTATACTATCCATATCTTCCATATTATATCCCCTGTCCTTTTCATACCCTCCATATCATATCCCCTATCATTTTCATACCCTCCATCTCATATCCCTTATCCATCTACCTTCCACTTTCATACCTTTACTCTTGATTAAAACTAGAGGCAATAAAATACTAAAATATCCATGCATGCTTTGGACAATTCAAGCCTTCATTTCCACCATGAGTATCCATTACACACCATATTTTCATCTCATACATTTTCATCCCCCATCTTTCCCATCCTTCAATTTCCTACCTTTAGTGTGGGGCATTTTAACTCCTTTGCAACATGGTCTTTGGATCCTCATCCACCTTTTTCCCATCTTTTAATCCCTCATATCGCATCACGCATCCATTCCATCCTTCTATCTTCCATTCCTAAAATCTCACCATCCCCCTTTTCTTTACCATGCCTTGGTTCTCCCTTGTCATTGAACCCAATCCATTCTATCTATGCATCCAATCCTTTCATATCAAATCCATTTATCTTCTAATCAAATCAATTTATCTTTCTTCCATCCTATTCAATCCATCTTATCCTCCCATCTCATTTTATCCAATCAAGTTCCTCCTTCATCATCTAATCACATGCTATTCTACCCATTCTAATCCTATCAAACTGAGCTTTATCCCATCAAACTGAGCTTTTCCAGGCACTTTGACCGCATGAGTTTTATCAAATCAATTCAGCGATCGACTTTCTGAGTTCCTTGTTCATTTCACAACTATTGCTTGTGAATGCTTGTTTCGACATCAATCAATCTTTGCCCATCAAGATGCATGCTTCTGACGTCGGCTTATCAATCCTCCATGACACAATCTTGTTCATGGAAAGAAATTTGGATTGAATGATTGCCTGGTCATGATGCATTTTTGTTGATTTTATCTTTGTGTTTCAATAGACCCTACTCACGATTGCCTCAATCTTCAATATCTTGGTGTATCTTGGATGGTGTATATTGGAATATGTGTCATTTGCAGAATGATCTATTTGTGGGTACTTTACTGCATCTGTGTTGGTCACACAATTATGGTTATGTATGCCTCACTAGGGGCAAGATCTCATGCACTTCCACCAAGTCCCTAATCAAGACTTGGGTGTACTATGGCTTCCTCATGAGTGTCATTGCATTAGTTCCACCTTGATTGTTGATCTACATCTATGCTCCTAAATCCACCTTGTTTGTCTGAGAGTTTAGTCCACGCAAAAGAACCATGTCATGCATGCTATCTAACATGTGATGCAATACTCCTATTGCAAAATAAAACTAGGGTGTGCTCTCTGATATTAACACAATACAATCCCAAAAATCTCATGTAGTTAGGTTGCATCAGTTAGTTTCATTTAGCATTCTTGCAATCTGCATTATGAGGCTCCTATTTATTCACTATTCCCCCATCCTGATTGGGGCATCATGTCCCTGATCTACCCCGACCCCCCCCGAGGAAGAGTCTCGCGACACCAACTAATTTCCCTTTTTTTTTCTCTTCCTCATTCTTTTTCCTCCTTTCTGCCTTTTCTTGAGAAAATTTCACAAAATTTATTTTTTTCCGTTATTTCTCGAGGGGGCATAATCTCCCACCTAAATTACTTTTCTCTTTGGGGCATCTTATTTTCCTTTTTCTTTGACGTGATGTCGTCCTCGACGCTGCGTCAAATAGGGGCAAAATGTAGACGTCTAAAAACGTCCCTTAGCACTCTTATTAATTTAATTTAATTAATATTCCCCCATAACATTATAGTTAATTTTAATTAATTAATTATATTTGTTATATTCTCCTACCTATTTAATTAAATTTATTTAATTGGAGGAAAAATTGCTCTACAACTTGCTCAACGAGATTGAGCAAGTGGCGACCAATTTGGCCCTTCATACGTAGAGCGCTTTCGATGCTCACCAACTTGCCCAAACAATATGGGCTCGACGTCAGACGGGTTAGTTACTGGGACCATTTCGACAGGAAGAGGAGAGGAAGTCTTCCCTAGAATTGTAAATAGCGGCAAGGCGGAGACCAAATCCTTCAGCCAAGCGGTGGAGGGTGTCCCTATCTGCAAGAATGGCGCCAAATTCATAAAAAAAGAACAAAAAGAAGACGTGGATGGGGGACCAGGAGGTAAGGTTTTGGGCTCCAAACACTTTGTCATTTCTCCCAACGTAGATATGTGCAATGTGATTAAAGCAGAGAGGTGTAGGCTTGTAGACACTGCTATCTTCCTTGCTGCTGAGAATGTCGATAGGATTCCTTCCCATGTTATTATGAATAGCTGACTCCAATCGGTGTGGGGGAAGAAACTAGGGTTTAAATTCTCCTCCTGTTGAATGATTCAAAAAGGATTATTCATTATTTTCTTTTATGATTCTGCCAGTCAGAAAGTTGTAATTGATAAACAATATTGGCTCTTGTAACTTTCGTGCCCTAGGTTGATCAAGTAATTCCAATATTGAAGAAATTATGGCACCATCGTGCCCTATATGGTTAACCATTAGAGGTATCCCTCCTTTTCTGTGGAATGTTCTACTAGAAGCCCTAGAGTCTTTGAGCAAAGTCATTCGTGTCAACCAGTCTAATACCCTACTCCCACATATGGATGCTTGAGTCTTGGTTTCAATTAAACCCGGTGTTGATATACCTGAAAGTCTTATTTTTTTATCTTGAGGATGGTCTCTTCTCATGTCCAGTGGAATTTTTGGGAGGAATGAACTCATGCTTCCTGTGCAAGAGAGATGGTCATAGGAAGAGAAACTGCCTCTTCTGGCTTCTAAGTCTAAACCCCAAAGCATCTCCAAAGATAAAGGCAAAATTGACCTACCTAAACTTCCTAGCTCGGTCCAACCCTCATCCCTTGTGAATCAGACTGTTGACCCTCCCAATGACTCTTCCACCAACTCTGGTGGTTGCAACACAATTGTTCCCGACCCTATTAGGTTGAGCCTTGATCAACTTTCCATCTCCCTTGGCCTTGTTAGGGATTCAGTGGAGACTCCAGGGAAAACAACTCACAATGGGCTTGAAGATAAAAACCCTCATGTACAACAAATTTGAAACAAACGCAAATTTAAAAATGCCCAACAGTTGGCTATGGATAAGATTAGGAGAAGAGATGGACCCTTCAAGAGAAGGAGATGAAATTCCAATGAATAGATTGTTGAACACACCCCCCTTCTTGAAAAATCTCTCCGAGACAGGAGTGACAATAAGATGGGAATTGATAGAGGAAGTGTGCAAGAAGAAGGGGAGTTGGGAACAGTGAGTGTTGTGAGGATGACATGGATACCTCAAAAATTCAGATTGGTAGTAATAACAAAGTTCCCTCCAGTAGAAGCTCATTGAATGACTATGAATTGACTGTCATTCCTATAACCCCCCTGTCCCCCCCTCTTCCTTCCCTTTACCCACTCCCTCTACCCACTCGCACCTTAATATCCCTTTTGGAGTGGAGGAAGGTAGCAAGGGGGGAGAGCTTGCTGCATCTTCTCAGAAGGTTGATCTATCCCTAAAAGAATTGTTTAGTGAAAGTGGTGTGGATAAGGATTGGGCAATCATCCCATTTGTTGATAGACCATGGGAGGTATTGTTCAACTCTAACAAAATCAAGAGGAAACCCATAATTACTAAATCCCTTGTTATCTCCGAAAACCCAATAGATGGAGATGACAGAAATGGACCCAAAGAAGCCAAGAGAAAAAGGGGAAGGCTAATAGGCTCAGTGAATAAGGAGACCAAAAACAATAATAGCAGTAACTTGCCTAAATTTTAGTCAAGCTTTAGGTCTAGCATGGACTCTTCTGCTTAATTTTTATGGACATTAAGATAGCATCTTGGAATGTGAGAGGACTGGAACCCTCATATAGAAAGTATATAGTTTAGATATTTTTGAGAACAATTAAAGGATTGGAGTTTTTGTTGGTACACGAAGTAAAAGCTACCAAGTTCACTCTTGACATCTCCCTTGAATGTATTTGGAGAGAAGCTACCACCTTTTCTACCTTGCATAGCAGAGGGAGAGGAGGCACATCTATTCTCATTAGCCCTCTTTGGGATAAAATTGTCTCCAGATGGGGAACTTATCCATGTAATAAAGCTGTTTGGTTGATCCTTGAACATAAAGGTAAGAAATTTGGTATATGTTCAGTATATGCCTCCAATGATCATAAGGAGAGAAATGACCTATGGAAATGGTTGTATAAACTAGCGGAAATCCCCTGGATTCTGGGAGGATATTATAACATGGTTGTGGATCCTCAAGATACGCCGGGGAGTAATAGATTGGAATGGAAGGGCAGTGAACAATTCTTTTGGAATAAGATGATTGGAAAGCATAGACTACTTGACTCACTTAGAGGGTACAAAAATGACCATAAAGACATTTGGTGTACTTGGTGAAACTTTGAGAAAGGTGGCAGAAGGGTCTACTCTAGACTTGATAGATTTTATTTTAATCATAATTTCTTCAATTGTTAGAAAGATGATGCATGCAGACTAGTTATAATGATCCCCTTTACACTTTCAGACCATCACCCCATCGTTGCAAAATTCACTCCTATTGGTTATGCTGTTAAGAGAAGCCCTCAAGACAAATTGTTCTGCCTCAACACCTCCTTGTTGGACAAGGCAAGAATGTCTAATGCAGTGTATATGATCAGATGGTACAACAAAGAAGTTGTGAAACATAGTAATGCAAGGAGTAGATGGGTCCAGAACACCAAAAGTTGGAAATCTTTGTTTCAAACAATTGGGGTGAAAAGGGCTAAGGATGCTAGATGGATGGAATAAAAAATTCATGAAGATCTCTCTAGGACAGAGGATGATATGCAAGATGATCCGTCCTCAGAAGAGATTGCAGCTAATTTAACAAAGACTAAAGATTCCCTCAGAAAAGTGCTCAACGATAAGCTCATAGGAGCCAAATCAGATCCAAGAGTAAGTGGGTGGAACATGGTGATAGGGGGTCAAAATTCTTTTTTAACCTACTTAAACATAAAAAAGATAAAGTCGGGATTGAGGAGATCTGGGAAGATGGATCTAAAATTGAGGACCAACAAAATATTGACGAAGTGTTTGCACAATTTTACCATAAACTCTTCACTTCGGAGGATGGTGGGAAAAGGGTGGTTGAGGCCAGAAATAAGATCAAACAAATTGTACCTAATAAAGTGAGGGAGGATGAATTTTCCCTGCTCAACAAGCCTATAAGTATAGAGGAAATTAATGGTGCTAGAAAGCAAATGGCATTGGATAAGGCCCCTAGACCCGATGGTCTACCTATAGAATTTTATAAGAAAAATTTGGAGTGGATTGGACAAGATCTGCTAGAGGTTTATGAGGAAGCATTTGTGCAAGGATCCCTAGGTGGAGAGATCAATGGTGGGCTTATCAAGCTTATTTCCAAGGAGGGTGATAGATCCGTGATTAAAATTTGGCGCCCTATCACACTCCTTAATGTCTCTTACAAAATTTGGCTAAAACCCTGGCTACTAGGCTTAAAGAAATCCTTCCCAAGATTATAAACTACAATCAGATTGGGTTTGTTAAAGGCAGATACATACTGGAAAACTTGTTTACATGCTGGCAATCCATGGAATGGGCTAAAGAAATAAACCACCAAGCATGTATGCTCCTCCTAGACTATGAGAAAGACTGACAGGATTGAGTGGGTCTCATCTATTTGATGATGGAAGCATTAGGCTTCCTAAAGGAGTTTGTTAGAATGGTCTAAACTTTGATGACAAGTGCTCTGGCCAGGGTAGAAGTAAATGGTATTAGATCAGATAGCTTTGAATTGACTAGATCTATTAGGCAAGGCTGTCCTCTTGCACCAACCCTTTTTGTGATAGCTGTGGATGCAGTAAGCTATCTAATCTCAGATGAGTTACTCCTACCAAGAGTCAAGGGAATACAAAATCTGGAAGGTAAAGAAGTCGCCAATATACAATTTGCTAATGATACAACACTAATTTTGAGGCTTGAGGTTGAGAATCTGATTACATTTATGAATAACATGGAATGGTTCTATACAACATTAGGTAGTAAGACTTCATTGGAAAAATCCATTTTCCTAGGATGGACAGAGGAACCTCCCCAATGCCTATCACAATGGAGATTTAGATGGGAGGGGCTAAACTATCAAGTCAAATATCTGGTCATCCCATTCTCCATAAGCCCAAACTTGAAAATAATGTGGGAATGGGTTAAACAAAGAGTAGATAAGAAATTAAACAAACGGGATAGGCGATACTTATCCACGGCTGGAAGAGTGCAGGTTTGTCAAAAAATCCTTTCTTCCTATTCAATCTATTACTCCTTAGCTTGGCTTTTTTGTCACTACTAGTTTAACACTCTCCAAAAAAGTATTAGAGACTATCTTTGGTCTAATGGTAGGGGTAATAAAAAGGGCATGCTAGGGGTAATAAAAAGGGCATGCTGTGAGATGCAAATGGTGCACCATGGAAAAAAATGGGGGAGGGCTGAAGGACCTAAGGATTCAAGGAATATCTCTTGCCACTAAATGGATTGTAAAATCCATGGAGGGAGATGAGCCATGGAAGATTTTGATAAGAAATAATATTATCAGAGGGTATCCTAAGAAAGGTAAGAAATGGAAGAACTTATCTCTTAATGACATCCTTTCAGGAGAAGTGGATGTTAAAGTGCAAGGATCAACCGTGTTTAAATTATTATGGAAAATCTGGGACTATGTTAAAAAACATATAACAAACAATAAGGTGAATCACCGCAAGAATTTGATTTGTGGCAACAGGTCTATATGGTGGAATTTGAAATACAAGGAGAAACCTCTTCACTGTTACAAGGATACTCAGCTAGACTATGGAATGAAAAAGGAATATCCTATATGGATGATATCATCCAGAATGAAACACTTATTGGATGGGAAGATTTGATAGTTAGATTTGGCTTACCAGCCTATCAGTTTAGAACCTACTCTATTTTGTCTAAAGCCTGTAAAGAACTTAATCTCCCTAAAGATTGTTATGTTGACAACAACTGTCACCTTACTTTCAAATGGTCAAATGACACCTTTCTAACCCAAGATCAAATCTAAACAAATGTATGCCCTCCTGTCTAATCACTCTTGCATCTTCCCCCATGTAAACGCTTGCTGGAACCTCTGTCTTGATTCCCTTGAATGGACCATAATCTTTTGTAATTTATGGGCCTCCCTTGTTGAACCAAAAATCAAATGGTTCCTTTGGCGAATTCTCTTGCACAGGCTTCCTCTTAGAATCCCCAGTGGCGATCCCTCTACTTGTAGCTTCTGTAGACTCCTAGAGTCTGTTTCTCATGTTTTTTACTTCCCTTTTGTTGCTGAGATCTAGAAAATCTTTGGCTTCTCTGATAGAGTTATCTTCTCCCGCTTTGAGATATTATCTGGTAATATTAAGGGTATTAAGCAATATTTTAATAATTTTTTTGGCCTTTTCTCTGCCTTATTCACGTGGCACATATGGAAATTAAGAAATGATAATGTTTTTGGCAGAATTTCCAAGAACCTTACCAAGTCTCTGAGGAGGCTCATATTTCAAAAAATTGATGTGTAGGCAACAATTGTCATAAAGATAAAGAAGAAGAAGCTCAGAAACCTATTCAAAGATGGTATGGTAAGGATTGGATCTTGGGAAGTCTCTCATGGATTCACTTGGACAAGGGAGAGTCATGAACTTTCCCCTTTCGAGATATCTCTACATGGTTTTATGGAGGAAGTGACAACCCACAAAAATGGTGAGAGACAACGGAGAGCTCAAGGCATTAGAGTTGTTCCACTCACTGCTATACCATTAGCAGAGGTTCCTATTTCTAAGATTCTTAGACACCCGTATGAACAACACATCAGGGATGACAGGGTCCTTAGGCAGATGAAAGGACAACATGGATGGATGGCATGGTTCCTGTTGGATTGCCTCCAGTATCCAAGTTTTAAACTTTCAAAAACCAGCCCCATGGAAGGAGTTCTTAAATTGTCCCAGTATCTTGTGGGTTTTTATTGCTAATGATGCTTTTGTAAAGCTGAAGTTGTGAAGAAACAGCATTCCAAGATTGTTTTGAACTTGAACTTTGAACTTCAAAGTTCAAAGCTCAAAATTCAAAATTCAAAAGTTTGAAGGTTCAAGATGTCGGGTTCAAATTTGCATCTCTTAAAGTGCAAATCCAAATTAAAGGTTTAGAGTTCACTATGAGGGTACTAAAGGTTCACTTTCCAGATTCAGAAGCACAGGTTCAACTTCAATATAATCTATGAAATTATGTTAAGAACCCGATATCTTTCAAAAGGAGGAGAGTAAATAGTTTTAGAAAAGATAGTCCCGTCAGAGAGCTACATCTCAAAAAATAACCTTTGGATCTGGCTGTATTTTAAATATGTTGTTAATAGCCAAGTTGCAAAGCTTTCCACCGGAGCGATCGAGAAAATATTGCTTGGCCCGAAAGTTATAAAGGACTGTGTACGAGTCTATAAAGAAATCCAACAAGTATTTAATTTGCAGAAGAATTTCTTCCAAGAACCAAAGACAGGGGAAGTTAATAAATACCATCAAAAGGTAGTGGATTGGGCCACGATGAAATGTTTTGAAGCCATATCAATAAGGTAAAATGCATCAACATCCAATAAAGATGGTCCCATAGGTGTAGTGATTATAAAATACACCATATCGAGGATAAACACCAAAGTCAGAACATGTAAAGTTAGAAGGTTAAAATTATATGCCACATGTCCAAAGGGGATATGTGAACTTTTATTTTAAACATATCTACTTGTGTCCATGTAATAAGAGGGACTAAAATCAAGGATGTAAAGAAAGAGCTTTCATAACAAAAAGGAGATGTGGTTGAAAGAATCAGTTATTAAAACTGATAAAAGTCATCCGAAAGAAATAAAGTTAAATATGAAACTGAAAGCCAGAGGGAGGCTACTTCTTTCAGATGAGAGCCTGGTGGCTACTGGGGGAAGTTGAATGCTTTTTGTATTGAATATAGTGGAGAAGGATGAGGGGGATTTAATATAGTTTATTTTTTGAATAGTTTAGACATCTGTATAGGGTTGTAGGGAAAAATAATCATGTGGTTATTCTTGTTATGTGTTTGAAGTAAAGAGAAGGTTATTCATTCCATATCTTGTGGTCTGATTGTTTATTTTTATGTTTGAAATCAATCTTGTGGTTATTTCTTTCTTATTCGAACACAATTCGGTAATAATGTTAAGCCAATAAACGTTTTGGTTTGTGTATTCATGTTTTGTGGATTAAGGTATTTAAATCACTTTGATTTGTCTGCAATAGGGAGAATTTAGTGGATGATCTTGTGGTCATTTCTCTTTTTTAGTTCTTCCTCTGATTACCTATGTTTGAAAATGCATTCATTTCATAGTGATGAGTGAATGTCAAAAGCCTTCGTGTCTTCTGGTTAAAGACATAGCCGATTGTAATACATTGAATATCTTTTAGAAGGGAGCTGAGCCTTCGTATCAAAACTCAGAGAGTTTTTGCACGTATCATTGCAAATAGCTCAACTGTTAGTTTGGTTGTCTTTTTGTTATGGGCATTTAGAGGTCGTTTGTAAAGATATTTCAAGAGGACAAATCTATTTACTAATAGTTCCTATGTAGGGAGGAAGATATTTTGTGACAAAAAGTTTGACGACTCTGACATATTTTGTGACAACATATGTTTGACATATTTTGAGCTCATATTTTGTGACAACGGTGATAAACTTCTTGATATGTAATTTATTGTCCGATATAGAAACCTGATAGGTGCTGCTAGATAGTTATGTAGGATAGTTTAGACTCTAATTTTGGTCATGTAAAATTTTGACATAATTGTCTATGGTATGCTGGTATTATTACAACACCTGTTGTAATGAACTTTTTATGGTAACATATATCCTTAATAGAAAAAAAAATTATTTAATTAAATTTGGTTCATCTTCTATGGTATCTAAATTTAATTTAAATACCCTTTCCCCTAAATATATTAAATTTTATTTAATACAATCCCTCCATTAAATCCCCCATTAAATAAATTTTAATTTATTTATTCCCTCCACATTCTAATATTCTACTAAACTATGACTAATCTAAATCTAATTTGGATTAATCCTAAATCTAGCCTAGATTCCTAATCTATACCCATCACTATCCCCCTAAGCCTACTCCTCTAATTAATCAGACTAATTTTATAATTCCTACAACAATTAACCTCCTAATGGTGCTCACACGTGTGAGCACCCCTCCTATGAGAGTTGTCCATTCCTTTTGCCTAAAATATCCCAAGCCATTTCTCTTACATATTGTCTCCCCTTTCTTCTTTGGAAGATGCCTAACATGTGACTCACTTTGGGCCTCCCACCCTTTTACACTTTTCATTGAGCCATCATTATCAAGAGTTTCTCACACATGTGTGAGAAACTCTCCTATGAGCAACTTTCCCTCTTGCATGACCACTCCTTTATCCTATGTGGATGCCACATGAGATCCACCTCATCCAAGCCCTCCAAAAATATACAAATAGGAGGCCTCACTCTTTGAAAATCATCTCTCATTTTATGCATTGTTAGCATGTTAGTATTGCTCTAGGTTTTCATAGTTTATTTTCATGCTTAGTTCATTGTTGAATCTAGAAATCACATGCTAGTTTAATGGTGAATGAATCTTAGTTAGATCTTGCTTTTCATCTTAGTCCAATAGTTTGGATCTCCATTTGCATCAATGGTGAAAGCTTGAGACAAGTTCTTGATACTTTTTCTTGAGTTCTTAATCTATCTATTAGTTTGCATTGTAGGATCAATCACCTCAAGCAAGCAATCAATAGTGAGATTAGTAAGAGAAAATCAAAAAGTCTTGAGTGCACTTGTTTGGCTCATTGGAGGTTATGTTGGAAGCTATTGTGTAGTTGAAAGTTTTATGAATGTGTTATATTAGATTGATTTATAACTAATGTTTGTATATCTAATCTTGTTCCACACGGGTATATTTTCATCATACGCAAGAGAAGATCAATTCATTTGTAATAGGAATGAGTTGCTGAAGTAGGGAATCGTAGCATTTTCATATTACAGATGCATCATTTATGATAGTTCAATTGTCACTCTTTGTAAAAGACATGTTGTCTTAAGGGAGTTGCAACTTCCACTGGGCTGTAGCCTATAAAGTATAATGTACTCTTATTTTCACTTGTGAAGATGGATTTAGACAATAGATCTAAGCAAATTTCTCATCGTGGTTTTTCCCCTGTTGGATTTTTCATGTAAATCTAGTGTGATTGTGTGCAATGATGTTGTGTATTTATCTTTCTAATTATCTCTTTGGTAGATCAAGTTTTAAGTTAAAGTTGTAAATTGAATTGTTTGAATCTAAAAAAAATGATTCATTTACCCTCTCAATATTCCAATGTGCTCAAAAATTGTTATTAGAGAAAGGTTTCTTTTAAACAACCTAACATCTAAGATAGATCTTGGAACTAAACACATGGGGTCTAATGCACTACCTAATCCTCCAGAAGATGACAAGGACATATTTGAGTTCAATGGAGAAGATTGTGAGGTTGACATGGAAGAGGAACTCATATCTTTACTAGACGATCTAGATGTTGCAAGTCAATAAAATAGAGATTAAGATGGAACTCAAGGAGTTAGAAGAAAATATCACCAATTTGAAAACTCATATTGAGGAAGAAAAGAAAGTTATAGATTGCCTAAATCCCTAACTCATGGAGTTAGAATAAACAATCACCAATTTGAAAGTATAAGTTGATGAAGGTAAAATAATTGCAAATTGCTTGAATGCTAAACTTGATGGAAAATTAGTTGAATGTTCCAAACTTGAAGAAGAGATTGCCTCTCTAAGGAAAGAGTAGGAGAAAGAAAAGATCTAGGTTGATAAATGCCTAAAACTCAAGAAAATCTCAAATTTCTCTTGATGAAATAATCTACAACCGAAAGTCCTAGAAGGATAAGGATGACCTTGGAATTGAAAGAGGTTAGAACTCAAATTCAAATGCTTCTAAAGAAACTCTTGAGATGAAGAAGATTGAAGCTTATGTTGAGGACTCTAAGAAAACCAATGATAACAAGCAAGGATTGGATACTGAGCATAGAAAGGTCAATTATCAGAAGAAAGGCCTCAAGAGATCCTTCCCTAAACAAACTACTAATCCTAGGTATTCTCAATCCTTTTAGGGTTATTATTATCCTTGCAATAAGTTTGGCCATAAAGCCTTTGATTGTAGAACCAAAATGAGAAGAAATGATTGCATGGATAGGAGATTAGACATACCTCAAACATACTAAAATATGATTTTTTTTAAAAAAATTAAAAAAATGGTGATCTCCTTCCCTAAACAAACTACAAATATTTATGTTTACAAACATTAAAATATGAATTTATTAAAAAAATAAAAAAAATTGGCTATCTCATTAGTTGAAGAGTATCGAATCATCTTTGGGACCTTCACATTGTTCAAAGTGAAAAGTGCAATCTAAAATAATAATAATAATAATAATAACATATACAATGCATTAGAATTCCTTTTTCTATTGCATAAAAGTCAATTTACATTGTTCTACTTGTTTTCATTTATCTTGTAATTGGGTGATATAACACAATAGATTTAAAACTAGAGCATATTATGTATAATATATTAAAAATGAATTAATTTAATTTAATATATTATTGTAGACACCCTAAAATGGACATACTTGCAACGTTACATTAAAACACTAATTTTCATCTATTAATTAATGATTTTTTAATCATTAATTAATCATCTTTTTCTTCTAAAATCCATTCCCCAAATCATTTAATCATATCCTCAAAATTAATTAAATAATTAATTTTATTTAATTAATTAATTAAATTCAATTTTCTAAAGTTTAAATTTAAATATTTAAACTTATTAATTTATTCTTCTAATTAAATAAATTTTATTAAATTAATTTAATTTCACTCAAAAATTCTATTCAAATCAAAAGGCAATTCAATTATCTCATGTTTGAATACTTTAATTTCAAAAATCAATTAAATATTCAAATAAATCTTTTCTCTAGTTCAAAAAGGAAACTCTTGATCAACTTTTCAGTTAACTAAACACCCCCTCTTCTCTCCAAGTTGAAGAGGTGGAGTTTACTGGTTGCTTTTCAGTTAACTAAACATCCCCTCTTCTCTCCAAGTTGAAGAGGTGAAGTTTACTGGTTGCTTCTCAGTTAACTAAAACATCCCCTCTTCTCTCCAAGTTGAAGAGGTGGAGTTTATTGAGTGCTTCTTCAGTTTCTTTTGATCTCAACCATTCCTTCTCCAATTTCTGGGATTGATCTCATCCATCCATATCATTTCCATATTCTATATAATCAACCCTTCTTAATCATTTGAAGGATCCAAGATTTGAAGCTTTGTGCACACTTACTCTGCAGGATTCTCACGAAGCATTAGGCATTCTTGTGATCATATCAATATCATTTTCTCAACACTCCCAAGTCACAGACGTTGCCGATACCAATACTGAGCACCATTCATCCAGCGTTTCAAAAGGAGTAGAGGGAAGCAATAGAATCTTCGAGCATTGTGGTTTGCATTCATTTGTTTTCCTCTTTTATTGCTTGTTATTTTATTGTCCATAGATTCGTTCTTAGTAGTTTTGGATTGCTTTCCCCCATTTCAAATCGGTGCTACTAAACTCTGTTATTGAGTGCACAGGATTGGACCTACACAATTATGTATCACTATTTTTCTTCTCTTGATTCAAATGATAAAAAATAACGAACACTTGCACCTTTGAGTGTTGCAATGGTTACGCCCATAGTTACAAGACTTTGCGAGTCTGGGCTCTAGAGCTTTTTTGGTTCTGGATTCAGACTCGACCAAGTCTAGCAGAGTCCTGCTTGGACTCACTAAGTCCACGGACTCGGTGGACTCGCCGAGTCCCGCTAACAGAACTGTGCTGCGACCAACATCTTTAAAAGGCAAAAAAACAATATTTTAATTGGTTTTGATTTCTTTTTGAGGTTTATACATTTATTCTATGACCTATAAAGGTCATTCCATCACTTGCAAACATAGATATGAGAGAAAAAAGGCTTGAGAGAAGAATATTGGGGTTTTAGAAAATAGATTAGCGAATCGATTGGCTCTCATATATCGATTGTTGATTGTTTGTGCAATTTTGTAGCTTACATTCAGACATTGAGAGGAGCTAAAATAAGCATTTGGAGGAGGCCTCTTCAAATTTGAGTTGCATTTCTATTTTTTGATCAATTTTGAAGGGGTAAGTTACATTTTTTCTGTTGGTTTTTGAATTTTTTACATTCATGAACCATATTTCGGTTGCCATTTTGTTTAAAACTTTAAATTTTACATTTGTTTGTTAGATATATTTGTTCCATTTTATGTTTGATTTTTTTAGTGTAGATTCTTATTTTTTTCATTTATGATATATTGTAGTAGCAACATAATGTCTCACTCTCAGCCTGAGGGTAGTTCATCAACATTTAAACCTAAATTTTACCCAAATGTAGACCCTATTTTCATAGCAAGGTATAAGGCTTGGAAACATGTCATCCCCGACCCAAAAAAAGAGTAGTTATATGTTGGCATCATGGTGTTAAATATAGTGGGGGAGGTATTAACCGGTTGAAATACTGCCTTGCACATATATCAGGGCATGATGCTAAACCATGCAGAGAAGCACCCAAAGATGTTAGACGTGAAATGCAAGCTCATATAGAGGGATTTGAAGAGAAAAAAGAATTAAGAAAGAAGCAACAAGAAGAAATGGAAAGCTTAGGTGGGGATACCTCTTCATCTCTTCATTCTCCATTAGCTCCATCTAGTAGTGGTACTATGAGAGTGACCATTGGGCCTCGGATTCGTAAGAATAAATCCACACTATATTCCATTTTTGTTCCACACACGACTCCGGGTGCCCAACCATTGCTTGAGAGCATGGTTTGGAATAAGGAGAAACATGAGGCTGTGAAAATGGCACTTGGAGATTTTTTTTCTACAACAACCTTTCATTTAATGTAGAATGGTACTTTTAGTTGTTATTATTTTAATTTCTATGTCTTATATTTAAAGTGGAAAGTAAAACTTAATAAGTTAATAGTACTATACTAATTCTAATTTCTGTTTATTTAATTTGTTTTAGATCTCCTTATTGGAAAATTGTGATAGATGTTGTTACTATTTGTGGTCCGGGGTTCAAAGCCCCTAATGATGAGGAGCTAAAAGGTCCTAATTTGACCCAAAAGGTGGATAATGTAAAAGTTGAAATTGAGGAGCAACGTGAGGTGCGAAGGAGGAAGGGTTGCACCATCATGACTGATGGTTGGACCGACAGAAGAAATAGAACACTGCTGAATTTTCTTGCCTCCTCATCAAGTAATTGTAGACAACATAACTTTTACTTACTAAAGTATTGATTTACTGATTAAGAATTTAAATTATGATTGTACTAAAAAAAATTTCTTAGGTGCCACAATGTTTTTGAAATCAATTGATGCTTCAGGAAAAAAAAATGTTGAATATCTTTATGAGATAATGGAGGAAGTGTTGAAGGAGGTGGGCGAGGAGAATGTGGTACAGATAGTTATGAATAATGCATCAAATTATGTTGCAGCAAGTAAAATTCTTATGGAGAGGCACTACCACTTGTTTTGGACCCCTTGTGTTGCTCATTGCATTGACCTCATGTTGGAGGATCTTGGTAAACGTCCTTGGATAAAAACATGTGTAGAGCATGTAAGGAGTATTTGTAAATTCATATATAATCATACTTGGGTCCTCAACCTTATGAGGAAGTTCACAAATAAAAAAGAGTTGGCTCATCCAGGGGTCACCCAATTTGCAACAAATTTTATCATGTTGCAATCCTTGCTTCAGTCCAAGACTGCTTTGTGCATGTTTGTAAGTGAGGAGTGGATCACATCAACATATGCAAAGACCAATGCAGGGAAATATACGACTGTTTGGGTTTTTGATGAGGGTGGATTTTGGCAACCGGTCATGGAATTGTGCAGGTAATTTTCCTTTTTGCCCTCATTTCCATTTCATTTCATCATTTTTGTTCACACTTGTTTCTGCTCATTATTCATTTTTAAAAGTAAAACTTAAAACTTAAAGCTTAATGTTTACACTTTAATGATGATTGCAGTTCATAGAGCCTCTTTTTGTTCTCCTAAATATTGATGATGGAGAGAAACCCTCAAAGGGATACATTTATGAGGGCATGGACAGGGTGAAAGAGGCCATTAGATATTTTTATGTAGGAAATCAAGATAAATATGATACTATATGGGATGTCATTGATCGATGATGGCACAATCATCTTCACAGGTCTATACATGCAACTTCCCACTACCTTAAAATCTGACATTTTAATTCAGCCTAGGTTTCAAGGTTGATGATGAGGTGTGGAGTGGGCTTTATGATGTTGTTGAGAGAATGTCACCTAGTGAAGCAACTAGAGAAAATGTAGTCTGTGAGATAGAAATGTATAAGAATGCACAAGGAGTCTTATTATCATTAGACTTATGCAAAAAAAATTGGACATTACTGATGCCAGGTAAAAATCTGTGATTCTAAATTCTAATTTCTAATTCTATTACCCTTTTACATTGACGAAGTCAAAGTTATACAATTGATTTTTAAATTTTCTTGTTTCAGATTCATGGTGGGAGATGTTTGGTACTATAATGCCAAATCTAAAGAGGATTGCAATTTGTATCTTGAGCCAACCATGTAGTTCTTCAGGATGCAACACAAGTGGAGTATGTTCAAGCATATACACTCGAAGAGGCGCAATGGGTTGGCAGTGAAAAGGTTGAATGATCTTTTTTTTGTTCATTACAACCTTCACCTTTTTCACAGACAGATCTTGGGCACTGACACAACTCCTATCAAATTAGAGGAGGTTGATCCACAAGCATAGTGGAACACTAAGATTGATGATCTTGTCTTTAGTGATGAAGACCTGGAATGGGTTGATCAAGTGGATCAAGAGGTAGAGGTAGTAGCGATGGCACAGGGGGAGGCTAGAGCGCGAGGAGACCCAATGGAGGACCCTGAGGCTGATAGTGAGGGATCTGACTATAAGGATGATGAGGATTATGAGGATGAGGATGATGAAGATTCCATTGAGGTTGAGCCTCAGACACACGGAGAGAAGATGGTTGCAAAATCTTCTATGACCTATCTTAGGCGTACTCGTAGGAAGGTAGTGACATATACTACTATGAGCCTTAGTCTTCTAGGCTCTAGCTTTTATTTTGATATATGTTTTGAACTTTGGATTTCATGGATTTCATATTCCATGAATATTATAGACATTTGACAGTGACACTATTTATATTTCTAATTTGTTCTTTAGTTTAACTTATTTCCTTTAGAAATTCACATTCATACTTATGTGATCTATGTAAACTTGTGTATGTATGCAAAGTAGCTTCGATTTATCTCAATTATTATGTATTTGATGTTAATTGACTAAATGATGCATGAAAAAAGCTTTAAATCCTTAAAAAATATTTGAATTTCTTGGGTTTTTTTAAATTTTTCGAGTCCTTGCCGAGTCCAGACGTTGAGTCCGAGTCTGATCCCAAACCTAGCTTGCCAAGTCTGAGTCTTGTAACTATGGTTATGCTGAAATCTTTTTATATATTAAATAATATCGTATTGCTAATGTAGAAAGTTTGGTCCTAAAATC
>MU228442.1:2142538-2156484 GCA_018584345.1 Thuja plicata
ATATGAATATGTATATACACATATGTGTATATACATATTCATATGTATATATACATATGTGTATACATTTGTATATACACACATGTATGTATGTGTATATACATACATGTATGTGTGTGTGTAGATATGTGTGTGTGTGTGCATACATGTGTGTATATACATGTATGTATATACACATGTGTATATATACACACATGTATACACACATGTGTATATATACACATGTATGTGCGTGTATATATACACACACGTGTGTGTATACACACACGTGTGTGTATACACACATATGTGTGTGTATATGTGTATGTGTGTGTGTATATATGTGTATGTGTACAAAAACAAAATTCCAATTCCAATTCTAGTTGTGTGGAACCAAACACATAATTTGCATCTTCTCAGTCATCTTCCAGGTGAACCAAACAGGACAAGCCCATATTCTAGAATTCATTTTGAGAATAGCACAAACCCGGAATGGATTCAATTCTAGAATTGGCAATTCTAGCATGCACAAATTCCACCAACCAAACGGGGCCTTATTTTCAATATGTACTCTAAAATGAGCTGATAGGCTTTTCTATTGTGGACATCGCCCCGAAAAGTGTCTGATACCGGAAAAAAGCTTGGTCGGAAATAATTTTCTTGTAAACTTTCCGGCTAGGAAGGAAAAAGGGAACGAGACCATGTCACACCATCACTTGCGACCGTGGACATTGATGTACATTGTTCTTCGGGACCAGTCACACCATCACTTTGAGATGTTGTAGAATTAGCGTATTGAGACGGAGATGAAACATGTAATGTAGGCTTCAAGATGAAATCACAAGCGTCTGTGAAAAATGTGAGTTTAGATAGTGATTGAGTTTGGCATTGTTAACCAACTGTTGCCATCATTTCCCCATGAAATCTCCCATTCCCTCTTATCGATCTCCCACATTTTTCTGCATATGGGACACCTCTATTTTCTTCATACATCGCCTCCAATCGCCAACAAAAGTTTTGATAAATACCTCCCCATTCCCTCCTGTTGATTGGGCTGTTGGAAGTTTTGGTGCAATGAATTTTTTCACTGTGCGTTGCTTTTCATTTCAGCTTTTTAATGATTTTGTTTTCTTTGATTGTAAGCGGTACAAATTTCCTTTTTTGGAAAGTAAATTGAGTTGAAAGAATGGAAGGGGGATACCTTGGCAGTGGGTGTGTTTGAGAATTATGTATCGAGCAATGTTTTTGATAATGGTATGTTGAAAGAGCTTTGGAGAAGCCCTTGTTGCGGCTGCTAAGAGTGCTCACGCTACTTGTGTGGGTATCATATTATGCTTCGTTCAAGATCTATCTGTAACCACTCTAAATTGGGCGACACTAACCGGAGACCCTATTTTGCCTTAAATAAAGATCTTTCTCCCAATTATGCTAATCCGATTATTTGATTATTGGCATAATTCTCTAAAATCAGCAAAATCCCTCAAAGAAAAAATTAACCATTGCTAAATCTATCATTAATTTCTAATTGATTACTTTGGCCTATTTAATTAAATCAACCTCATAAAATCCCTTGGCTAACGTAATTAATTAAAGAAAATTAAATAAATACTCCTAAATTACAACTCACCCCAAAAGGAAAAAATTCAATTGATGGACCAATGGGATTTGACACACATGGATCACCTCACATGGATCAAGCAAGGATTAATCCTTATCACTCCTTAATAATCAATCTCAACCACTCATTTCACTTCATTTTCCATAAAAATGAGTGAATTTTGAGCTCAAAGGATCAGAAAATCTCACAATCTTGCATTAGCCTTATGCTGTAGAAATGAATTCATCCATTCTTAGCTAATTAGATAACATTTCAAGTTCTTAAAGGATCAAATGAATGTAGAATTGTCATGTTTTTAGCTTAAGATGCATATTAATGTTTTTTTGTCAATTTGAATCTTCCATTTTAGAATTGTATGTCACTGATCTAAATCATAATTCTAAGAGCAATGTCATAGTTAGATCAAACTCTTTTTAAATAGGAAGCTATAACTCAATTTCAATTGTTATGTTTTGAATGATTTCTTGTGATAAAAGTTGAGATAATGAGTTATAGAATGTTGTGTTTGCAGATTTGCAGGTACATGTGATTGACACATTAAAAAACACACATTTTTGGTGCCCACCGTGGGGAAGAGTCCCATATCTTACCTCCTTTTGAGCAAATTTTATTTATTCTAACTCTCTATTTTGGAGTGCAGATCCACATCTGGTGAACATGATCACATCTAGTGAACAGGATCACACCCAGTAAATCTTGGCTCGCATCCCAAAAATCCAAGATCACATCTGGTAACAATTGCATTTAGTACATTTAGGATCACATTTAGTATCCTTAGTCACATTTAGTAAATTCTTGATCGCATTTAGTAAATCATCACATTTGGTGAGATTTCTAGATCACATATGGTGTTTTAATTTGCATAATTAGAGGATTTATAATGACTAATGGGTGTAATAGATGCATTTGATTGATTATAAGAATCCTAATGTCGATTGTAGGATGCTTGACAGAGAATACACAGGCCAAAGATTGCAAGAAAAACACTCTCCAAACAACTAATGTGTAGTTTTGCAGGTTGCCTCAAAGAAATTGACTGAACATCATACTTGTCTTAATTGATTTGTAGGAATTTATTTAAATTTTAGTTCAATTTCCAATCTAACTAGAGGATTATGCTCTTTTCCCTTTGGGAAAATAAAAAACTCAAAACTTAGATTGTAATTTGAGGTCAAATTTGAGGAAAATTTACAATTCATGATATGTTTGAAAGGAGAAAACTGTTTGGATAAGAGAGTATGCTCTTCTTCCTTGTGAAGAATTGGAAATCTAGACTCCTAATCCTCCAATCCTCTTTATTATTTTAAATTTAGAGGGCCTGTCAGTTGAGGAAAAAATCTCCTGGGAACAACCCAAGTGAGGACAGGTGGATGCCAGCCCTTCCATCTCACTATAATCAAAATGCTTCCTTGAGATTAAAATTTCAGAAGACGTAATCAGTTTTGTCCTTGGAAAATTGATGATCATTCCTTGGAAATGCTTGGATTTTGTGTAGAGCGAAGCCGATTCAATATTTCTTGTAGGAATACACTCATCTAGGTACTCATAGGGCTATATGCCTCAATCTTGCCTTGTGCAAGTCTATGGGAGATGATTATGAATGAATGCCCGAATTAAACACCCTCTACTAGTGACCATCCATACTACCTCTGAAAGGTTAGTAATGCTTGTGCAAGGAAAATAGTAATTGCCCCAAGACACTCATCATATCAATCCCTCCTTGACGTTACTACTCGACTAATATAGCCTCCATCATCCATTGCATATTGTTGGACTGTCATATTCTGAGGATTCATTGAGTGTGTTCCTAAGTCAATGAGACTTAGGTCTAGTTGTAGGAGATGGGTGTGTTTGACGTCTTAATAACCTTGCTTGATGTGCGTGAATTCAAAACAAAAGATAATCACCTCAATCTATCACCTCTTAGACATTTACAACCTTCAAACTCACATAAATTCAACAGACAAATCCTGACATCAGACAATTTTTCCTCATTTTCAAACCAAGTGGAAAACATAAACAAGTCTATCAGGAAGTCGCATTTGGGATAAATAGTCACAATCAGTGAACATACTCACATTCTATTAATTCAAGGTCGCATCCTATAATCTAGGATCGCATCCCCTAAACGAGCTTTGTTTAGGATCATATCCTATAAGTTGAGCTTGGGGCAACATTGCATGATTAGGTCTATTCAGGGTCGCATCTAGGGTAGAGAGTTTTTTATACATGCCCAAATCTTGATATTTACTATTTTAGGTACCCTTTTTGTCTCTCAGTCAGCTTCAGTTGTCATTCTTAGTTAGCCTAAAGGTTTTCACCAATCAAGTTGCAAGTGTACCTCACATACTTTTGAGGTCTTTTAACAATCATTTCCAAGTTGTTTTGTCGTTTCACTCTCAATCCTCCTTGGTTCTTAGCTCACTATCAAGGCATTCTAACCCTTTGACACTAGAACTTATCACTTGGTTCTATCAAACTCACACTCACCCTTATTTGGACAAACACAGTTGGATGGTTTCGAACCCTTTTGGAACATTGAGACACTTTGATGAGACTTCTCTTATGCCTTAATGGTTAATACAAGACACAATCAATATCATGTTGATAATTTAGAATGACCTCCTAGATTGATTCAATTCCATCATGGAGGCACATCAAGAACAAATTGTATCTTCAATCAAGACTCACCCTCAACACCTCACAACACTAGACAAAAAGAACCACCCACAATTGATGAAACTCATGGATGGAGTGTTGTATTTGATGAGTATAATGACGAAGACAATTGGGATGAAAGAGATCATAATATTCCCCTGTTTGATTCTGATAGTGAAGAAGAAATAACTGAGGAAGATTACAAAAAACTTAAACAAAGCAAGAAATTTCAAAGAATATTAGAAAAAATCATCAATGAGGATAAATATAAGTATTTCCTTCACTTATCTTCTATGGGAGTTAAGCTCCCTAAATACTATGATGTTAAATGATTGAAAGCTGAGGAAGTACAAACACCAATTTCAATTCTCTCGAAGCAACTATACCAAATGCAAATGGAAAATAAAGATCTCAAAAGAGAGAAGGACAAACCAACAAAGAAGTACTCGTTAGAACACATATGTCTATTCCCATTTGATAAAATCTTGAAATGGTTCCATTTCCATAAAACATTGGAAAATCTAAGTATAAAAAATACATGGGAGAAACGGACCCTCACGACCATGTGAGAGAATTTTGTGTCTTGAGTATAGATTTCATGCATGAACCAACATACTTAATGAGATTGTTCCTAGGGAGCTTAGGAGGACAAGCCATGTAATGGTTCTCCAAATTTACACCAAGCATCCAAAATTTTGAATAATTTGTTCAAATATTTGTCCAAAAGTACTCTTACAACATACAAAACACTATCACCATGATGAACTTGTGTAACACCAAACAACGCAACGGTGAACCCTTCATCAATTTCTTATAGCAGTAGAGAAAAATGTTCGCAAGGTATTCACGACAAATACCTGAATTGGAAAAAATGGAGATCTTCATAAATAACTTGGTTCCTAAAATGAGGTATGCTCATTAAATGCAAGATTCTCCTAATTTTGATAGAATGATAAAAAAATGCCATGCAGGTTGAAGACGCCATGGTTAGGAGAGGAGAGATCACACTCTACAAGGAGAATAAGTCCTCCAACAACAATAATTATAACAACAAAGACATACCCAAATGGTGGAATTAAAACAAGAGTGTTTTTAATGATGGATTTGTGAAGGCATCCAATGCTAATATTAAACCAACCATGTTTAATCTTACGAGTAGCCTAGAAGAAAACAAAGAGGCTAAGGAAACATCATTAACAATTCCAAGAGCAAATAATGAGGCGAACAAGAATAATCCTTGGCTGACTAGACCAAGGCATACATTCACTCCATTGGGAGAACCCCATGATACGGTTTTAAAGACTCTTTTGGACAACAAAATTATTACACTCTTAGAGTCAAAACCACAGGAACTGGAAGTGAAACCAAGATGGTGGAATGATAATTACTATTGCGCCTTCCATCAAAATAAAGGACATAAGACAAATGACTGTGTAAAACTTAAGCATGTCATACAAGATTTGATAGATGGAGATAAGATCAAAGTGGAAGGACATACTTTGAATGGTCATACGACGTTCACAAAACCCTTTCCAAATTATGAAAAATGAGAAGCCTCTACGTCAAAAGTAAATGAAGTGAACTACACCTATTCTAATAACAATAATGTGATCAACATGTTGGAAGTAAAAGATACACCAATAAATATAATCACCATCAAAGGTGTAAAAGACAAGGTTTCACACTCAAATGTAGTAATGCGTAGTCAAGCCAAGGTAAGTATCAAAGAGGTCAATTCCTCATCAAAGTAACCACCGTCATCCAAACCATTTGTTATCAAAATTCCAAAACTAGGAACATCAAGACAAACGGTTCCCTCACCATCTGCCAACTACAACTTGGTAAACCAATTGCAAAGAACCTTGGCTCAAATAACCATATTTAAGTTACCAAATATCTCTCCAGTGCACAGGGAAGTTCTCGAACAAGCTCTGCATACAACCAATGTCCCAAAAGACATAGATATAGACAAATTAAAGGCTATGGTTGGTCACATAAAATCTCCCCACTATCTATCTTTTTCAAAAGAAGATGAAAAATCCTTAAATAATCCCCATAATCAAACTTTACACATTGAGGTTTTGATTCACAAAAATTAGGTAAAATGTGTATTGTAAGATGGAGGCGCATGTTTGAAAATTTCTACCTTTAGTTGGTAAATGCGCTAGGGTTTTCAAAAAATATTATCGATCCACAGAGGAAGATAACCATTAAATCCTATGATGAGGAAGAAAGATCATCCAAGGGACTAGTCGTGCTGCATATCAGGATATGCCCAATAGAACTAGACATGATCTATCCAGTTCTTGATTTACCTCTATCTTAGAATATACTATTGAGTAGACCGTGGATACATGATATGTAGATAGTTCTATCCACTTACCATCAATGTATTAAGTATTGGAAGATACAATTGAAACAATTGTTATATTGTCATTGATGTCAAACCTTAACTGGTAAGATAGTTGCTATCTAGTAAAGTACCATATCAATTTATTGATGAAGAAGATTTGAAAAGAGGAGATATAAAGAAGACCTAGTGAAATGGTGGAGTTATGTGAATCTAAAATGGGTACTTGATGAGATTTCACCTTGGAAAGGTAATGTGTTATTTATCTTTAACACCAAGTGAAGATTGGAAGACTTAAAGCTTAGTCTTGACCGAGCAAAAGAGTATAAAATTAAGGAACATAAGTTCAAGAAGTTTGTGTCGAGTGATGTGAGTGTCAACCGAGATCCAGTACATGCTTAGAAAATTTATTGTCGACTGAGCATCAGTATTTACTGAGTGGAAGAACACAGTGATGACCAAGTGCCAGTATTTTGATAGTTTGAAGAATATTTGAGATCCCAGCTGACATAGTTGAATTCTTGGGATATGTAAAGTGTATTTAAAATAAGGATGAATGTTGTGGAGAATTTAATGAGCATTTAATATATGTTTAACCATTACTATGTATGGATTCAAGAAGGAGTTTGGAGATGTATTCTACAAGGTAGAAGGAGAATGAAATGTTGGAAGGATTTGTTGGATCTAACCAAACCCTAAGATCTACGGTGATGATTAAGCAACAAAAGATATAGCTACCAAATTAAAAAAGTATAAGATTAACCTAATTGCAGGTTATGTGTAAATGAGGTTGATTCAGTTGATTGGAAAATCTAAGTAGAAGGATAAGAAAGATGAGAAGAGCATTATAGGAATTCACAGTGGTGATTTCTTGATGAATTTTGAAGTAGATCAGAGTGATAGAGATGTCAATGGAGGCCAGTCAGTGAATTAGCATTTGAGCTAAAGTGGATCTTTATTTGCAAAGTGAGTTTTATGTTTGAGATCAAAACTATTGTTACTTTCTAACCATTATATCAATCAAAGTCCTTTTAATCGAGGCTGACCTAATAGTCATTTTGTAAATCATTTAATCAAGGTGACATTCTAATGGAATCATCTAAGTCCTCTAAAAAGGATCACTTTTAATAGAGTGATAAAATCCTTTAACAAGGTCACATTTAACAGTGTGTATTGTAATTGTTGAGGTTTAGAATTGTCACCCTAACTAAGGCATTAAGGTTACACAACAATTCCATCCTAACAATGGAAACCTTCTCTAGCTGTGGGTATACTATGTTTGAGAAGGAGTCTCCGGATTCTAGGCCGGTTCCTGTTGAATTTGGGTATCAACTTTATACTATCTTCTCCTAATTTTGGGAAGGAAAGAGAGAAATTCTAACTAAAATTGCATGAACAAAACTTGAAAAAAGGTGATACACCAAATTGATTCAGATCTCTCGAATCCTCAAATTGACATCCGCTTAACATACCCTAGTGATCTCTGCACTATTATTCACTATTCAATACATAGGCTAATTTGAAGATCACAACTAGGGTTTAACCACAAGTAGTAATCTTCCTATTAACAACATGCACACTCTGCAAAAGGCTTATATTCTGGAATCTAGAATAGGGAATTATATAATCCACTAATCCATACTGTAGATGAATTACACTTGAATGCAGAAAATTGAAAAGGATTTGAACAAATGATCACCACAAAATGTATGAAAAAGTGGGGCAAATATATTCTTCTCAACATCTGTATGCAGTTACATGTATGAATTTCGGAATAATGGCAAGGAATACAAGCATCCTCTTGCACAAAATTGAAACGACAAGCATGAACTAACAATGGATATAAAATTATAAACAGATGGCTATAGGAACAAGAAGTTCACTAAAAGCTCTTCCCTCTACAATTCTAGAACCCCTCAACATGAAGCAAATGATCCATTATATAGCCAACATGGCTTATTTCAAAAATTATCGCCCCCCCAAAAGCCCTCCATAATAACATGATACTAAACTATAAGGCCAAATAAGTTCCCTAATTTAAAACCCTAAGTTCAGCACCCTAAAGTTGATAGATAATAATACCTCACATTATACACTTTATCAACTTTAACTTATTCCAATACATGACATTCGAATCCTAAATGTATGGAAAAAATTTAAAAAACCCCAAACACATAACTTCAAAGGGATGAAACCCCTTTCAACTCGGCATTAACTCTGCCGACACCATACCAAGGTAGTTGATGCAGCTGTAGTTTGTTTGGTCACCATGGTTTGTAGTCGACTTGACTATCTCCATTGGAAGGGACAGTTGCTATACTCTGTGGCACTAATAGTACCATCATGGCATTATGGGAGAGATGTTGATCGACTGGCAACTGACAACATTTAATTCACTTGTCAGCGGACTCCAGACTTGGGTAAAACAGAGTGCATTTTGTTTATCGATTCATTTTTGCATCCTAGGGTTTCTCTGTGGCACTTCCATGTTGCATCTGAACCATGATATTCTACCATGAAATCTTCCTCTACTCTATGATTCATGAGCTTTATGAGGAAGAAAGATATAGCTATTGATCTGCCACAACACTTGGCATGTTTTTTTTTCTCTTTTGAAAATGCCGCGGCTTTTGGTCTTCTATTTGGCTCAAACTCTGCTTCTTGTGATGAGTAATCTCCAGCTTGATGAATATTGGAACAACTTGGAGATGTAGTGTCTTTAAGCTAATACAAATGGCACTGCAATCTTTCTTGTAACTCAGGTTTTTTTTTTTGGTTTGAAAAGGAACACTTGGTGTGAACTCGGGCACCACTGCCTATCTTTGTCTTTGACCGTGGGTTAATAACTTGGTCTTCAAAAGTTCTGATTCCATGATATATGGTGCTGCATTCATGCTTCAACTTGTGGTATGAGAGTTGTTGTTTGACCACCCTTCATGAGCTTTATGAGGAACAATGCCATGGTGTCGAGTTACCCATGAAACTCGGCCTTGAACTTGCAGTTGACTTGTAGTAAAAGAGAACACGGCTTGTTTGTGGCCACCACTATTGGTCTTTGGCTTTGACTGTGACACTTGGGTTTTTAGATAAGTATCTCCTCCTTTTTACTGTAGATTTTGAAATTTCTTGTTACAACTGTTGACAATAATGTTGTTTCTTTGATATTTTCCTTACTGTTGACTCCACCATTATAGTTGTCTTGAATCACAAAAATAAATAACACCCACCTGGCATTTGGTCGAAACACTTGTAGATTCTTGTCTTAATTGATTTTGTAATACATACGGGCTCCATGACTATTTTTTAAATGCCTTAAAAACAAAACATTCCTCTTGTTGTCTTCGAATACTCATTGTAATAAGCATAAAAAGATGCTTCCCTGTTCAAGCTGAAGATCCATTCTTTTGTACTATCTGAAAAACATAAGATATTCTTTCTAGAAATCTTATAATGTTTAAAAAAAAACCCATATCCAGTACACAGTTTCACTGATAACATCATGAGTATATTCAATTAAAATGGAAACACAACAGGTTTACAACATTATAAAATGTCATATTCTCATTGTAGTCAACACACTGCTTTCTTAAAAATGCATATGAGAAAGAAACCCATGGGGTTTGAGCACAGGCTCATGACTCCCATGGGTTATACTCAAAATGGGAAACCCTAACTGGCATGTATGTTTCATTATCATGAGTATATGTCCTGCACTTTATCATGAATGAACATCATTTCTTAAAACAACAATATAATATGTATTTGTTTAAACACTCTGCATAAAGATATCTTCTTTTGAAACTTTGCTTGAAGGTATGAAACTGTATTCTTTCAGAACCATTAAATATGACATCATCTGATGAACCTTTTGGATAATCTATGGTATTTTATCCACAATGTTTGTCTTCTGTGTATGTTTCACCATTATGAATGTAACCCATGCTGGTATTGAGATTGTTGATCACTGTTCTTACCTGTAGCTTTCACATTTCTTGTTATGCATATTTCATTTTGCAAATTCAACTTTTAAATAAACATAACAACATCTTTTCATGTCATAGAAAATATGCTCAATCATTAGGCATGTGGTTTTCAATCTGGATCTTCAAAATGAACTTTTAAAAGTTGTCTGCATGATATACTTACTGTAACAACATCTCTTGAATCTTTTTACTTGCACGAAGATAGTGAACTTCATATTCTCAATTCTGCATCCTTCTCTGATCATGTGTCTCCTGTAGCATCTTTTGAACTTTTTCATGTATCTGCATCTTGTCCTTCTTATGTATGTGAGTAGTAACCTCCTGAGATGTAAACCATCTTTCTTGCATGTAATGGCTTATGTGAAGTTCGAGCACGGGCTCGTGACATCCACTGTATTTCCTTTTTGCTTCCTGCATTTAATCATATGATCACTTTTTGCACATATATCGCCAGTCAATTTGTTAGGACAACAGATATAATAAATCCATTAATGTTTGTGGGTGAGTGTCATCCAGGATGACACTCATTCATGAATGTTGGTGGATTCATTTGTATTTATTGTCCTAACAGGTTGATCAAATTTTGAAAAAAGTTCTTAGATGGAAATGTTAAGTCCCTTTTATTCAGTTTTACAAGAATGACATACATTAGGATGACCATCTATAGTAAAAGTTTTCATTGTTTGGAAAACAAGTCCCTTTAATACTATCTTTTCCTTATTGTTGATCTATATTTCATTGTTGCATTGATTTTGTTAAATAGATATGCAGCATTTAGAAGAACTGATTGTATGCTATTTGTGTCTTGTGCATTGCTTAGATCCAACTGGATCTAACCCATTTTTCTCTCTCATGATGCAGGTGAAACCGTAAAGACCTCATGAAAATGTAGATGAAACCCTAAAAAAATTATGAAGATGCAAACCTGGACTTGGGGACCTAGGACTTGACTCCTCAACCAGCTGACTACGAACACACCTCAAGGCAATGCATGGGACCCCTACTCCATACTTTTCATGTTTTTCATTTCTGCAAATGTAATCTTTAAATTGATGTGATACATGAAAATACATTTGTATATTACATTTAGTTTGAATGTACAATGTAATTAATCAATCATAAATTTAAAATCTGGAATGTGATCAATACTTAGAGTACAATGGTAATATTTGAAAATCAATGTAACAATGAAATGTAAATTCTCAATACCTGAAAGGTAATATCAATTGGACACCTAAAAAATGCAACCTTTTTCTGTTGGTGTTTGTCCTTTTGTATGTCGTGACTTTTTGAGTAACAATTTTGGTGAATTCTGTTGGATGTCTGCCTGCTAGACATGACCTATGAACTTTATCCTTGGGCAACAGATTTAGGAACCCCGAAACCATGAATGCAACCATTATTGAAATGGAAAAAGCAACTATTCTAGATTTAGGCAACCTAAAGACCTATGTGCTTGGACAACACTTATTAAAAATGAAACCTAGACTAGAACCTAAACCTCAAAGCAAAGCTTGAGGTGTATTCCATTAACTGGAATTTGCAAAACTTCTCCATCAGTTGTGGATAACTGATAAGCATTGTTTTCCTTGCAGGCTGTAATAACAAAAGGGCCTAACCAAAAGTTATCAAATTTATCACACTGCCCTGGCCTGCTCTTTAGTACATCCCACTTTAGTACTAGATCACCTTCTTTGAAATCCCTAGATGTAGTCTTCTTGTCAAAAGACCTCTTAGCTTGCGCTTGCATAAATTCCATAGTTTCAAATGCCCTTTTCCTTTCTTCCTCCAATTTTAATAAACCAACATATCTCAAGGCAAGGGGATCTCCTTCTTCAAAAAGTAGCATTTGATCAGCTAGCTATAATGCTGGAAATTCTATAGATATGGGAAATCTCACCTCTTTGCCATAAACTAGGACATAGGGTGAATTCCCAATAACCTGCTTAGGTGTAATTCTATCCAGCCACAAAGCTGCCTTCAACTTAGAGTGCCAATCCCTCTTGTTCCCTTATAGAGTCTTCTTGATAATTCTGATTAGATTTTTATTGGTAGACTCTACAAGACCATTACCCTGTGGATAGTAATTAGAAGAAGTATTTAAATAAATACCATTCTTGATAGCCCATTCTGTTATAGATGATTCAATAAAAGCTAAGGCATTATCTAATACTATTGACTGAGGAACTCCAAACCTTGTTATAATATCATCATAGAAATTCAGAACAATATTTCCAGAAGATTCCTTTAGTGCAATGGCCTCAGTCCACCTAGTAAATTAATCTACAACAGTCAAGATCCATTTATGCCCTGCACTAGAATTAGGGTTTATTGGACCTATAAAGTCTACTCCCCACTTGTTGAGTGGCTGATCAACAATGACTGGTTTCAATGGCAACGCTGCCAACCTTTGTTTTCCTACAAACATAGCACAATTTTGGCATCTTCTTGCCCGTGAATGAGCATCTTTGAATAAATCTAGCCAATAATATCCAACTCTTAGAATTTTCCATGCTGTATTTTTGGGGCTGAAATGCCCTCCACAAGATCCATCATGGAATTCAGATAGAATCTTGCTTTGATCCATATAATCTATGCATTTGAGAAGCATACCAGAAAAATCTTTCCTGTAAAGAGTATCATCAATACGAACGTAAGGAATAGATTGTAACCTAAAGTACCTTCTCTTGGCTCTGTCAAGATTCATTGGGCATTGACCAGTATGCAGAAATCTAGTCATATCTGATAACCAAGATACTGAATCCTTAATTAGTACCGAATTACCTTGGGGCAAGAAGGCCTCTTTAGTGGCTTTAAATTGATCTTCTCCTTCTGCCATCTGAGTACATAAGCCTTTGCCCCTAACCAAATTGGTCACATGGATTTGTACATCATACTCCATGAATTTAGTTATCCACCCTGCCCTTTTCTCACTGACATCCTTGTTTAGTAAAAACTTTTTAATGCTAGGGTGTGCTATCATTAGATGTATTCTGTTTGCAGCAACCAGATGCCTAAACTTCTTTAAAGCTTTTATAACAGCTAGTACATGTTTTTCTATAAATCTGTATTTCTTCTCATAATCATTCATACCTTTACTAAAAAAGGCTACTGGTTTCTCCTATCCTTCCTCATTCTTTTGCACCAGCATTGCTGAAACAGTGTCAATACCACCATAAGCATATAAAACAAAATCCTTGGAGAAATTAGGATTAGCTAAAGTAGGGGCTAAAGATAAGGCATGCTTAATTTGTTCAAAGTTCTCCTTTCCCTCAACAGTCCAGCTGAAAGGCACATCCTTTTTTAACATAGAGGTCAAAGGTTTCAATAAATTTGCAATATTAGGAATAAACCTTCT
>MU228442.1:2164295-2182612 GCA_018584345.1 Thuja plicata
TGAGATGTAAACCATCTTTCTTGCATGTAATGGCTTATGTGAAGTTCGAGCACGGGCTCGTGACATCCACTGTATTTCCTTTTTGCTTCCTGCATTTAATCATATGATCACTTTTTGCACATATATCACCAGTCAATTTGTTAGGACAGTAGATAGAATAAATCCATTAATGTTTGTGGGTGAGTTTCATCCAGGATGACACTCATTCATGAATGTTGGTGGATTCATTTGTATTTACTGTCCTAATAGGTTGATCAAATTTTGAAAAAAGTTCTTAGATGGAAATGGTAAGTCCTTTTTATTCAGTTTTACAAGAATGACATATATTAGGATGATCATCTATAGTAAAAGGTTTCATTGTTTGGAAAACAAGTCCCTTTAATACTATCTTTTCCTTATTGTTGATCTATATTTCATTGTTGCATTGATTTTGTCAAATAGATATGCAGCATTTAGAAGAACTGATTGTATGTTGTTTGTGTCTTGTGCATTGCTTAGATCCAACCCATTTTTCTCTCTCATGATGCAGGTGAAACCCTAAAGACCTCATGAAAATGAAGATGAAACCCTAAAAACCTTATGAAGATGCAGACTTGGACTTGGGGACCTAGGACTTGACTGCTCAACCAGCTAACTACCAACACACCTCAAGGCAATGCATGGGACCTGTACTCCATACTTTTCATGTTTTTCATTTCTGCAAATGTAATCTTTAAATTGATATGATACATGAAAATACATTTGTATATTACATTCAGTTTGAATGTACAATGTAATTGATCAATCATAAATTTGAAATTTTGGAATGTGATCAATACTTAGAGTACAATGGTAATAGTTGAAAATCAATGTAATAATGAAATGTAAATTCTCAATACTTGAAAGGTAATATCAATTGGACACCTAAAAAATGCAACCTTTTTCTGTTGGTGTTTGTCCTTTTGTATGTCATGATTTTTTGAGTAACAGTAACCTTTAACAGGGATGGCTCCTCACAAAGCTCACGTCAGAAGAGTGAAAAATTGGTAGCATGTTACTGGTGGTTTTTCCCATATTGGGTTTCCACATTAAATATCGGTGTCATACTTGTGTGAATTTTATTTGATGTGTTTACTATTAAGAGTTTTATATTATGCGAGTTGATTACTTTAGGATAGTGGACTACAAGTTTATGTTACTGATTATATGTTATAGAGACCGAGTGGATTGTTGAGTAGATCTAAGTTGGTTGAAGTGTTTGAAAGTTCAATTGGTACATCTGGACCCAAGGATAAATGATTCACTACATCTCAATTATTCTAAATCATTCTAACAATTGGTATTAGAGCGTTGTGGTGCTTGTAAGGAAAATTTGAAGGTACTTGAAGCTAAGGATCAAGATGTATAAAAAGGAGGTACCAAGGCTTAACAAGGAGAACTTCCCTGCATGGAAAACTTTGATGAAGCTACACCTAGCTGGAATTGGAGAAGGAAAAAAATACTATGTGGAAAATTATTACATAAATGTGTTGACAGTTCAGCAGATGAAAGAAAAACAAGAACACAATCAAGAAATGTTGGAGATTGCATCAGCCCTAAGTTATCCTATTTTGAAAACATAAAAGATTGTAATACTACAAAATAAATGTGGGACACACTGGAAACTATCTATGGAGGTGATAAAAATGTACTAAGATCCAAATTTGAAAGCCTGAGAGGTAAGTTTGATGAAATGAGAATGTTAGATGGTGAAACTATTGTTCAATATTGTAGCCAAATTTAGGAGGTTGTGAATGCTATTAGAGGAGCTAATGGAACTATTGATGATGATACTATTATTAGTAAGGTATTGAGAACACTACTTCCTATTTATGCTATTAGATTTTTTGCAATACAAGAACTAATATGTACTCCTGGTAACAAATTAACTCTAGAAGGTTTAGTTGGTAGACTTACTGCTTTTGAGTTATCAAATTTTGATAATTTCATCCCTCATAATGTTGATTCTGCATTTAAATCACAATTGACTCTTCATAAATCAAAGAAAGGAAAAGAAAGACATGTGAATAGTGACAGTGACACTTTTGATGATGATCTTGATGAAATTGAGGCACTTATGACTAGAAGACTACCAAGAGGAAAAGGAAAATTCAAAGGTAAACTTCCTATAATATGTTTTTTATGTAACAAAGTTGGTCATATTGCAGCAAGATGCCCTGACAGGAATGACAAGGATGAAAGAAGAGAAAGTAAGTACAAAGACAAAAGGGATGACAAAGATTTCAGAAGGTACAAGGAATATGAGTATAAAGGTAAGAAATCCTGCTATATTGTTGAAGAAGAAACTGATAGTGAATTTGATAAATTTGATGACCATGATATAGAAGTTGTTTATGTTGCTATGAAAGATGATTCTGATGAAGATGAGAAAACTGCACTTATTTCATATATGATTAAAGGTGATAGATGGATAATTGATATTGGTTTCTCACATCATATGACTGGTGATAAAAGTAATTTTGAAACCTTAAATCATTGCAAAGGTGGTAGTATTAAGTTTGGTAATGATACACCATGTCTTGTGAAATGAAAATGATCAATAAAATTGACTGGTAAGATCACATATGACAATGCTTATTGGGTTGAAGGACTTAACTGTAACTTTTTGAGTGCTTCTTAGTTGAACACTTCTGGATATCGAGTTGAATTCCGTCACAAAAGGCTAAAATATTTGATGCTACTAGTGAACTAATTGGAAGTGGAGAACATATAAGAGGTAATTTGTTCTATCTAGATCTATCTGATGAGACATGTTTGTTTGCACAATATGATGATGTATGGTTAGGACATAAAAGGTTGTGTCATGTGAACTTTGACAATTTGGTAAACATTAGCAAGATGAAAAGAGTAAGAGGGTTACCAAGATTGAAGAAACCTGATAATGTGATGTGTAAACAATGTCAGTTGGGAAAAATGACAAAGTCTAGTTTCAAGAGAAAAACCTATACTTATGATGATATTTTTGAATTGGATCATACTAACCTTTGTGGACCTATTGGTGTGAAAAGCTACCGTGGTGATAAATATTTCATACTGTTTGTTGATGATTATTATAGAATGATAACTATGATGTTTCTCAAAGAAAAATATGATTCATTTTAGTTGTTTAATTGGTATTTGGAAAAAGTTGAAAAAGAGACATGTAAGAGCTTGAGATGTTTGAGATCTGATAGAGGAGGAGAGTTTATATCTAATGAGTTCAACTTATTCTGCAATGATAGAGGAATCAAAAAGATATGTCTGCTCCAAAAACTCCCCCACAAAATGACATAGTTGAAAGAAGGAATAGATCAATAATGGATTGTGCTAGAACACTAATGATAGAGAAAAATGTTGCACAAAAGTACATCGGTCTATACCTTGAACCGAGTACAAGTCAAGAAAGGTACTAATGTTACACCTTATGAGTTATGGTATGGTTATGCACCTAATCTAAAATACTTTAAAGTTTTTGGAAGAAAATGTTATATACTGAAGGACAATAGAAATGGAAAAATTGATGCTAAAAGTGATGAAGGCATATTCCTAGGTTATTCCACTAAGAGAAAAGCGTATGTGTTTGAATTCTAACACTAACAAAGTTGTGGAATGTGCAAATGTTAGAATTAATGAATATGCAGAAAAGAATGAAGTTGAATGCAAGCAAGAACTTGAAGATTACAAAACTTTCATATACATGAATGAAGGAGAGCCCAATAGCTTACCTGAACTAGAGAAAGAAGCTACCAAGCAATAGAATGATGTTGTCGAGAAACAACAAGAAAATGCCAAGTCACAGAAAGAAGTTGTCAAGCATCAGGAGGTAACTGCCTAGCAATATGAAGAGAAAGCAGAGACAAAATGAACCTGAAGTGAATTTGCAAGATGAATATGAAGAACAACAGGAAGAGGAAAGGAGACCAGAGCCTACACTATAAAAATATGTAAGAATACATCATAAACTAGATCAAATCATTGGAGAAAAAGATTTGGAGGTCATGACAAGAAGAAAATTGAAAAATCAAACATGTTTATTATGTGAATTTGAGCCCAAATTAGTGAAAGATGCTTTGGATAATGAATATTGGATACATGTCATGAATAAAGAAATTGAGCAAATAGAGAAGAAAAAAACTTGTACACTAGTACCTAGACCAAAAGAAAATAATGTTATTGGAACCAACTGGGTATTTAGAAATAAGCTGAATGAGCATGGATAATTCATAAGAAACAAGGCTAGACTGGTATGCAAAGGATATGCACAAGAAGAAGGCATTGACGATGGTGAGACATTTTCGTTAATTTCTAGATTGGAAGGAGTTATAACTCTACTGGCTTATGTAGCTTACAAAGTATTCAAAGTGTATCAGATGGATGTTAAATTAGTATTTTTGAATGGAATACTGGAAGAAGAGGTATACATTGAACAAGCTGAAGGATTTGTTGATTCAAGCAATAAGAATATGGTCTGCAAGCTACACAAAGTGTTGTATAGATTGAAGCAAGCCCCCAGAGTATGGTATGAAAGATTACATGACTACTTAGTCAAAATTGGTTTTACAAGGAAAAATGACAACAATAATCTATACTTGAAGACTGAAAAAGGTAAAGGGATATTGTTAGCTGAAATATTTGTTGATGATATCATATTTGGAGGATAGGATGCTTTATGCCAAACATTTTCAAAAGAGATGCAAGCTGAATTTGAGATGTCTATGTTTGGAGAGATCAAATTTTTTGTTGGTTTGCAAGTATATCAGATGAAGAAAGGTATCTACATTACTCAATCTAAATATATCAAGGAGATATTGAAAACCTTTGGTATGGAGGAATCCAAACATGTAAGTACAACCATGGCTACTAGACAGACACTATCAAAGACTAATGAGATAGTAGATGTAAATCAAACCTTGTATAGGTGAATGATTGGGAAGCTACAATATATTGTTCACTCCAGACCAGATATTGCATTAGAAATTGGGATTGTTACAAGATTTTCTGCAAATCCTAAAGATAGTTACATGATGGTAGTGAAAAGGATACTGTTATATTTGAAAGGAAGATAGGATTATGGATTATATTATAAGAAGAATGAGAAGTTTGAACTGAAAGTTTATACATATGCAGATTGGGCAGACAATGTTGATGATAGAAAAAGTACAAGTGGTGGCACATTCTTTCTAGGAAAGAGATTAGTATCTTGGAAAAGAAAGAAAAAGAACTCTATTTCTCAATCTACAACATAAGTTGAATATGTTGCAGCACCAGTTATGTTGGAGCTCTAAATTTTTGGCAAAATTTGGAGTCCTATAAAGTGATAAAACTCTAAAAAATGACATCCTAAACTACATGACCAATAATTGATGATATGATGGAGTACACAAAATGGGGTAAAAAATTATATTACTTTTCAATTAAAAGTTGAGGGATTAAGGAAGGAATCTCTATGACAGGAACAATCAAAATTCTGTAAGCGAAGGTTTCAGTGATGTTGAAATTTTGACCTTCTGTAAAAATGATGTTGACAGATAATGAAAATGATCAAAAATTGAAAATCTAAAACAAACCCAGTTTGGAAAATCAAATTTCCTATCTCCAATAAAATTCTCATGTTCATACAATCTATTTTGTATTTTCAGCCAAATCCAAATCTGAAAGATAGGTAGTTATTAGTTAGTTTGTTGATTAGTTTTTTCAAAAGAAGTTTTTAATTTTTAAAATAGGGTGGTGTCTCTTCACCCTAAAGGGGTGTGAAAACCATTAATCCAAATATATATATATGTGTGTGTGTGTGTGTGTGTGTGTGTGTGTGTGTGTGTGTGTGTGTGTGGTGTAAAATGTAAACAAATAAAATATAATATAATACAATTTCACATATTTGGATAGTTTTGGATCAACAACTGTAACATCAACTTGGATGTGCCATTTTTTCAAAATCAATAAAGATAAGTGTTTTTCCTTTCATATGTGGGAATTGACTCCACTTCATTTTCGATTAGTCCCTTGGATAAAATATTTAGATTTTCTTCAAAGTGATAGTTTGATGATGCATACTTAATTGATTAAATTTACAACTTTCATTATCAATTGGTATTTTCATCTTGCATGGTTAAATTCAATTGATTGTGGCCACAATCAATTAGTCTGTCATTTGAGGAGTTAAACTCAATTGAAGTAGTTGTAGATCTATCTCAAGATACATGATCATTTGAATGCCTTTGAAGTGATATGTTTCTTGCAAACTATCTATAATATTGTACATAGGGTTGGGATGATTTGACTCTATTTCCCATGAAAAAATAAGGCACTGATCTATTCATTTATTGGATTATGGTTATTCAACTCATTTTTTAAGTTTTGTGACATTCTATCCATTTGTTTCATTTCAATTACATACCTATCTACTAAATATTATTTCAACTACTCAAAGTATTTCATTTTTGCAGATTATAATATATTGTGTTCAGTTTGATTTCTTTCAAGTTCTTTTTCCATATCTTGAGAGAGAAGTTTTGGAATGTGTTCTATCTGCTATAAAAATCCTTAAGACTTGAAGGACAGTTTAAGGTATAGGCCTACCAGTCTTAGTTCTATAGAGAGAGAATTGTAGAAGGTTCAACCTTGCCTTGGTTGAATCTTGTTAGTTGGCCAAGTGATTTGGGTTTCCCAACATTGGATTGGAAAGACCATAGGAAATCCAATCTGTTGATTTGAGCACCAACAAGTTAATTGTTCAAACATAGTGTGGATCAAGAAATTGTTGAAAGGTATGAAGGAAGAAATCACTGAACCAATTTTTATTTTCTATGATAACACAAGTGCTATCAATATATCAAATAATCATGTGATGCACACTAAGACCAAGAATATTGCTATCAAGTTTCATTACTTGAGAGAGCTAGTTCAAGATAAAGAAGTGAGATTAGAATATGTGAATACAAAGGAATAGTTAGCAGATATATTTACTAAGGTATTACCTAAGGATTCTCATGAGTATTTGAGAGGTAAATTAGGGGTTATTCCCCTAGCTAAGGCTAACTAAGATCACATGGAGTGATTGCATTAAATGTACTACCCATAATATATGACAAATTGATGCAAAGGATGTCACACTTTAAGAGTTGCCTAAAGTTGTGAAGAATAATGCACAAGATGTTGATAAGTCATAAGAAAGATGACAGAGTGAGCATAGAATTCAGAAAGTTGACACAAAGATATCTACATGGTGAAGATGAATGACTTTGGCATTGTTGTCAAAGAGGGAGAATATACTAAGAGGGAGAATAAAAAGGGAGATAAGCACAAAGAGAAACCTATCCAAGAGGGAGCTGATATTTGTGTTGGAGAGAATCAGAATGAAGCTACGGACATTAATGAAAATATGTTAACATAGAACATACTTTTTGGATTTTTTAGTAACCTTTCATGTGTTGTTTGCATGTGTTTTCCATCAATGCCAAAGAGGGAAATTGTTGGAAGCTACAATTGAAACAATTGTTATATTATCATTTATGTCAAACCTTAATTGGTAAGACAATTTCTATCTAGTAAAGTACCATATCAATTGATTGATGAAGAAGATTTGAAAAGAGGAGATATCAAAAAGACCTAGTGAAATGGTGGAGTTATATGAAACTACAATGGGTACTTGATGAGATTGCATGTTGGCAAGGTAATGTGTTGTTTATCTTTAACACCAAGTAAAGATTGGAAGAATAAAAGCTTAGCCTTGACTGAGCAAAAGAGAAGAAGATTAAGGAACATAAGTTCAAGCAGTTTGTGTCGAGTGATGCAAGTTTCGACCGAGTACCAGTACATGCCAAGAAAATATAGTGTCAACCAACCATTAGTATTTACTAAGTTATCTAGTGATGACCGAGCGGAAGAAAACAATGATGACCAAGTGTCAATATTTTGATAGTTTGAAGAATATTTGAGATCCCAGCCGACATAGCTGAATTCTTGGGATATGTAAACTGTATTTAAGATAAGGATGAATGTTGTGGAAAATTTAATGAGCATTTAATATATGTTTAACCATTACTATGTATGGATTCAAGGAGTTTTGAGATGTATTCTACAAGGTAGAAGGAGAGTGAAATGTTGGAAGGATTCGTAGGATCTGACCAAACCCTAAGATCTACGGTGACGATTAAGTGGAAAAAGATATAGCTACCTAATCAGAGAGGTATAAGATTAATCTAATTGAAGGTTATGTGTATATGAGGTTGATTCAGTTGATTGGAAAATATAAAAAGAAGGAAGAGAAGGTTGAGAAGAGTAGTATAGGACTGCACAGTGGTGATTTCTTGACAAATTTCCCAACATATCAGAGTGATAGAGATGAAAATAGAGGTCAGCCAGTGAATTAACATTTGAGCTAAAGTGGATCTATATTTGCAAAGTGAGTTGTATGTTTCAGATCAAAACTATGATTACTTTCTAACCATTGTATCAGTAAAAATCCTTTTAATCAAGTTTGACCTAACAGTCATTTTGTAAATCCTTTAATCAATGTGAAATTATAATGGAATGATCTAAGTACTCTAACAAGGCTCACTTTTAACATGGTGATTAAATCCTTTAAGAGGGTCACATTTAAGAGTGTGTATTGTAGCCTTTAACAGGATTGGCTCCTCACAAAGCTCACTTCAGAAGAGTGAAAAATTGGTAGCAAGTTAATGGTGGTTTTTCCCATATTGGGTTTCCACATTAAATCCTGGTGCCATACTTGTGTGAATGTTATTTGATGTGTTTACTGTTAAAAGTTTTATATTATGCAAGTTGATTACTTTAGGATAGTGGACTGCAAGTTTATGTTACTGATTATATGTTATAGAGACCGAGTGGATTGTTGAGTAGATCTAAGTTAGTTGAAGTGTTTGAAAGTTCAATTGGTACATATGGACCTGAGGATAACAGATTCACCCACCCTCTCAGTTATTCTAAATTATTCTAACATCAAGTTCCCACACAATAGAGTGGAGGTTACTATTTTGGCTGATTCAAGCTACTCCTACAATAATGTGAAAACATATAGCATGATTCCTTACAACAAGGAAGTTCCTAAAGAGTTTGCACCTGGAACATCCAAGGACATGGTAATGTGAAGCTTTGGGAAGACTTTAAAAATTGAAGAAACCAACATGAATGAATACAAACTAGATACATCACCATCATTGGAAAATCTCCCCATGTCTCCAAGGTCATATGGTCGACCATCAATGTCCTTTCCACCTACAACATCAAAGGTATTATCTATTCATGAAGCCACATGCATGATTAGAGATACAAACTCTCAAGAAGAACAAAATGAAGATAGATTTGTTTATCATGGCTATATAAAGAGGAAAAGGGAGAGAGTGAATTAAAACAGGTAGAAATATCTCCTAACAAATATGGAAAAGGATATGTCCTCCTAATACAAATGGGTTACAAAGGAAAAGGACTTCTAGGAGATAAAGGTAAAAGACTCACTGAACCAATTCACATGGATTTCAGGAACACTGAAGACAAAATAGGGTTGGGTTTTAATGAATCAAAACATCCTGCCATAAAAAATAGTCCAATATTCGATAAGGGAAATGGTGAAGAAGAAGAGGAAGTAGAAGGAATACCATGGACATACGAGAGATTGTTGCATTTAGGAACTAAAAATCCTGAATATCAAGGAGAATGGTACATACAAACTCACATCAAAGAACAATAAGAGAACCATGTACCCTTATTAATACAAATAGAGTGTCAAGAAGCAGAAGAAGAAGGAGTGGGTAATTCTCAAGAAGTTCAACAAGGAGATGGATACCATGAAGAAGCACATCTGGAACAAGAAGAAAGATGAAGTATTAGAGAAGAAGAAAGTAGCTCAAACCTCCTTGAAGGAGTATCCTCTATAAGACAACAAGAGAGTCTCCATCCAAATTGGGGGCAATTGGTCACAATCATCCATGTACTTGATCTACCACACTTTGATACACAAATAGCCAATAGGGTTAACCAAATAACTATTGTTGAGTATCTAAACCAATCTGACAATAATATCTCAGAATCACATGATTATGAATGGGATCATATTTCTGATGCTACCATGGATATTGAGATTGATGTGATCCATAAATTTGCGCCTTCACAGGAAAGAGGGAAAAGTTATAACACTACCAACATTTCAAATATTGTCATAGGATTGGTTGATTTGGTGATCCGTAGTATAATTGATGAAGACACATGGGTCTTAATAAGACAAGAGGAACATCAAAGGATATTAGAATCATTTGATTGAACAAGAGAAAGAGAAGAGGGAGAAAGCACAAATGTTAAATCACAAGAGTTAGGTTCACATAACACTAACAACAACACTAATAATGTTGATCAAAATCTTAATGATCTAAATACTATAGAAGCTAACTTAACAAAACTTGTCTTGTTGGTTAATAGTATTGACACTAATGTGGTGTTGTTTATAGAATCCTCTAAATCCTTATCATTGATAAACCTTGAGTTAATTGACTGGGATGAATCAAAACCTACCAACATAATGAGCTTTCACAATGACTATACCTTGTCTTGTTATCTAAATGCTTGTGAACCCTATACCTCTTCCACCAGTGCAAGGAGTGTAAATATGACAGAGGAGGATATCAAGTTTCTTAGTCTCAAATTGAAAAATAAAAATAAAAAAAGTATGGTGAAAACCACATTGTGGCAATATCAGGTTCTAAAAAAGTAAAAACAAAAGATGTATCTGATGGTGAAAACCTCTCAAAGGCAGCAAAAGATGAGAATCTTGATATCCTTCCCAAACATTTACAAGAAATATATTTAGTACTGATAGAACCAACACAACCATTTAATCTTGGAATAGATGAAGCTTCACAGATGGTTCACATTGCACAATCCTTACTAGAAGAAGAGAAAACACAATTTAGTGAGTTCCTCATGGAAATGAAGATCGAATTTGCATGGTCTTATTCTGACATGTCTGGATTGGATCCTGAACTGATAATGCATTAGCTATCTATAGCTCCTGGAATAAAACCCGTGAAACAAAAGCTGAGAAAAATGCATCCACATGTGGCATTTCTAGTAAAAATAGAACTGGAAAGTCTTTTGAAAGTGGGATTCATAAGAGTCATCACTTATGCAGGATGGATTTCTAACATGGTATCTATGTCTAAAGTGGATAAATCCATAAGAATTTTCATAGTTTTAGATATTTTAATAAGGGTTGTCCCAAGGATGATTTCCCACTGACTAACATTGACATGATTATAGACCTCACGATAGGATATGAAGTCTACTCATTTATGGATGGTTTTTATAGGTACAACCAAATAAAGATCGCCCTTGAGGATCAAGAAAAGACATAATTTACCTATGCATGGGCTACCTTTTGCTGGAATGTAATTCCATTTGGGATAAATAATGCTGGAGCTACATATCAAAGAGCTATGATGATAATTTTCCATGACATGATGCATAAATACATGGAGGACTATGTGGATGATACTTTAGCTAAGTCAAGGAGCATAAAAAATCACATTGAGGATTTGAGAAGAATATTAGATAGAATGGAAAAATTCAATTAAGACTCAATCCAAAGAAATATGGCTTTGGGGTTAAATCAATGAAGCTCTTAGGATTTATAGGCTCAGTGAAAGGAATTGAGGTAGACCTATAAAAAGTGAAATAAATCATGGAAATACAATCACCTCGCAATATAAGTCAAATGAGGACTCTCCAAGGAGTGACTTTCACATGGGATGAACATTGTGAGGATAATTCAAGGAATTAAAAGAGTATCTAGAGAATCGTCCTATTCTAATGACGCCTATTCATGGAAAACTGTTGTTACTCTATATCTCAGCTACAAAAAAATCATTAGGGGTCTTTCTAACACAAGAGGATTATACCAAGAAAGAAAGATAAATCTATTACATTAGGAGAACATTGGTCTCCTATGAACTTAATTATAGCATGATTGAAAAAGCTTGTCTCAAACTTGTCTTTTCATCCCAGAAACTGAAACACTACATGCTTCCACACACAGTGAGGCTGATTGGAAAGATTGATCCTCTAAAGTACCTTCTAAGTAAAACAACACTAACAGGAAGGCTAGAAAAATGGGTCTTAATACTCAGTGAATTAGATATAGAATACGTGGATAGGAAAGCCATTAAGGGACAAGTGATAGCAGACTAACTGGCTGAATTGCCATTACAAGATGAAATACCATTGATGATATAATTTCTTGATAAGACAATTATGCACTTAACATAACATCTATGGAAAATATACTTTCATGGTTCATTTACACAAGGATCAGAAGCAAGGGTATTGTTTGTTACTCCTCAAGGTTATAAGATACCCAAGGCTTACAAAATGATGTTTCCATGCACAAATAACATCTATAAGTATAAATCTTTGGTAAATGGTCTCAAGCTAGCCATAAAATGGAAAATCATAGAGTTACACATATATGGAAACTCACAGCTCATTATCAATCAAGTAAATGGGGAGTATCAAACAAAAGATGAAAAATTGATGCCCTACAAGAAAATGGCAGATGACCTAAAGAAATAATTTGTATTTGTGACATTCCAACAAATTCCAAGGATGGAAAATTGAGCTACAGATGTAATGGCAACACTGGCTTCTATGCTACATTTGGAGGAACACCAGTTTTGCTATGACTTTCTGGTGGAAGAGCTATCCATTCCTAAATTTAATGCACCTAAATCCTATATAATTTGTGCCCTTAATATCCAAAACTCATCCAGATATAAAAATATATGTGCATATCTTAAAGATCAAACCTTACCTAATGGCTTATCTAGAAATGAGAAACAAGCCCTAATTAGGACAACATCATGTTACATAACCATTACTACTGACTTATATAGACATGGTGTTTAGAACTTGAAGAGTCTAAGCCTACATTAAAGGAGGTCCATGAAGATGTGTGTGGATCTCACTTGAACAGTCTATCGCTAGCTAAAAAACTCTTAAGGGTTAGGTACATATGGCCTATAATGGAAAAATATACTATATAATATGCTAAAACATGTCAAAAATACCTGACTTACAGAAATATCATACATGCTCTAACCAGGGAGTTGACACCATTTATCACACATTGGTCATTCCAACAATGGGCCTTTGATCTTGTTGGACAATCTATCCCAACTCATCAAGTGGACATAAATACATCATCACGGCCACTGAGTATTTCACAAAGTGGGTTGAAGTAGTGCCGCTAATCAAAGCCACTGGGAAGCAAGTATCCATGTTCATCTTGAACTACATCATTTTTAGGTATGGGATACCCTCATCTATTGTAACAGATGATGGGGTCAGTTCTAGAATCAAGATATTGACAAACTATGTGCATAGTTCCATATCACCCAGCATTGTTATTCAATTTATTACCCTCAAGGTAATAAATTAGACAAAAATAAAAGCAATCATACATCCATAGGTGCATCCATACATTTATGTGCATAAAGGAAAATACATAAAACATACATGTGCATATCCATATAGAATCATCTCACACATCTATATATCAGTGAAAAGTAAAAGCATATAATGATGTCATCACATGAGTATCATTAGTATCATCACAAAGACCAAGTACATCATAAAGCACAAATCCATCTAAGAAGATTGTCCTAACTCTATTAGTTTCTCATCAAATATGTCAGGAACACAATCGAACATACGGAACTCATGTTATTTTAATGCAGTAATAATTTCTGAAGAGTTACCCACGTCCTACAAAAAATGTAGAATTGATCCAAATATGCAGGAAATGTTCCAGAAGGCTAGAATAAACATTTGGCATTGTTCCTAAACAAAAAGACATATGATATGTAACCCACAATGACCCTTTTGTTTAATGTTCCTATCAAGTTGAGAGTCAGTACTATCAGCTCTTATTCAATCAAAATTAGAACTGATATCTTCTTACTGACCTTCGTTTGATCAAATTTGGAGTCAATACTACCAGTCTTTGTTCAATCAAGTTCAAAGCGGATATCAACAATTGATCTTTGTTTAATCAAGTTCAAAGTTGGTATTATCAGTTTTACACTAGTACATTTAACCCTTATTTTCGACTTAAATTTTTGACAAGGCATTATATTTATTTGTCGTGGTCAGATTTAAGAAGGAAATTTTTTATTTTTTTTAAAGTAATGCCCATTTTCATTGAAATTACAATGAACATGAGTGTTCATCATAATTTCAATGAACATGGGCATTACTTTTAAAAAAATAAAATATTTCTATTCATTATGTTTCTTTACGTGCACACGGAGGGCACAAAGGGCATTCAAAAGTCAGGGCATAGAGGGCACGAAGGGCAAGGAGGGAACAAAGGTAAGATCTATGATTTCTAGACTCTGTCTATGTCTTTCCATTAATTTGGAGTGTCTTCATTCATCCCACAACATGTATTGGGAAGGTTCTTATCGATATTGGACATTAAAATTTAAAACTTATCAATAGCAATTCTCCTTTTGGATATAAATGCCCACCTTTGTAATGTAAGAGAGATTCATTGATCTAACATTTATATATTCATTACAAAACTTAATGTAAGTGTCAGTCGCAGTCATGCGATAAGAGTTCCTCAAAACTATAACAGTCATATAAAAAAATTCCTCAAAACTTAAAAATCTCTACAACACCCACTCATATTTTTCTTTGAAGCACCCAACATGAAACCGCAAGCCATCTATTGGACCACAACCTTAGAGTGTGTCAGATAAGGTAGGTCCTGTGAACATTTAAAGTATAATTATTGTGCCCTTTCATTTGGAAAACTCTGGGAAGATGCAGAGAACACCCTATGGCTTTGTGCTAAGGTAGTGATAGGCCATGGTCATGCAAGTTCTAGGTTAGTCATTCACAGTTAATTCTCCTTGTTCATTTTTTTTGTTAACGTACTTTTATTCATAGTGAGGGCTTTTAGTTTATAATTTTGTATTGGTGTAGAAGCTTGCTCTACTGACATGAAATAGCCTTTTAGTTGCCCTCTATGAGCCCACTACCACATGGTCATTATAATCAAGAACTTTCAATTATTGTCATTTAATTATGAATAGAACGAGAGTAGAACCCTACTCCTTGTATGCTTATAAATAGAAATAAATAAATAAACATTTTTTAAATATTTTAAACCACCTTTGTTGAAGAACCATATCAGTCATAATTGTGCATTTTTTTGAAGGGCCCTATAGCTCGTTTAATATTGTCTTTGTGGATGACAAAATACCCATCTAATTGAAATCTGTAGGAGTTTTAATACTACTAGAGAAGGCAAATTTCCTTCATGCACCTTAGTGGTTTAAAATTATTCCTCTGATATACTTCTCTTTATTATTGCATTACCTTGATATTCTATTTTACACCTCAAAAGTTTGGATCACATACTCAAGCATTGAAGTCAATCAAAATACAATTGCAAGATCCTCTACCATTCATGTTGCAATTACTTAGATATAAATTGCTTCTATCACTGAAAGCTTGAAAGGAAAAAAAAAATTTAATTGAAGTTTGGTTAATCTTTACTTCGGTATTTACCTCTTGGAGGTAAATGCAATAAACATATCCTTTAATAATAGTCTATTATTAACTACTATGCAAAAATAAAGGCATGAGAATTTATGAGCACAAGGAGCATTCTTCATTCCTAGTTCCATGAAATTGATAAAAGTTCTTTACTGGCTCACATGGCAAGAGGGTGGGTTTCGCACATGCCCAAAATGGTGTGAGATTACACTAACATATTATATTCAGTTTATGATGAAGTTAGAGCCATGTCATTCACCTATCTAAACAACACATAGACCACAAAATGAGATTTACCAAATATGGCCTTTTGGGATTCAATTTTCTAATTTCAACATCTAAGTTCGTATCTTTTGATAGGTTGAATCTGATATAAAAGAAATAATTATATTTATATTTTTAGCAGTCGTGTAGGCCTCAAATTGATAAATATTAAAAAAAAATTAGAGTATAAAGGTTCAACAAATGGTAGTAAATGATACTGCTGCCAAAGAATGTAGTTGATCATTCAAAGGCTACTATAAATATTCATTTTACAGCACAGAAGCTGTATTGAGAGATTGAGTTGGTCTATATCACCTATTAATTCTATATGCCTGCAAACATGACTGCATGCAAAGAGTCATCCCAATATGAAAACTGAGTTTAAATATAGTATTTTTGAGCAACCTGCCCAAATTATCTTGCATTCAAATAATAAGATAATTTAGAGGAATCAGTGAAGGTAGTATGTCCTTTAGATATAAATGCGCACCTTGACTTTCTTCAGCAGATCTTTAGCTACTGCATTAGTTTTGAAAGGGTTGCGTACAAAAAATACAAAAACTTGTCTAACTCTAGGTCACCTGCAATATTTGGTTCAATACCTTGGAGAGAGATGGTTTGACATCAGCTGGATGCAATGCTCTTGCTGCATAATCTGTTTCTAAATATTTCATAGTAGCATAGGTCCTAGTAAGAAGATGCAATCAAAATCTGTCATATAACACATGCAAAAGCTTGAACACTTCTCCATAAAAGAAAATATGAATAACAAAGCATTCTTTAGACACAACTGAGCTAAATAGAGACCAAACAGAGAGATACATCCAGAAAGAAAACATGTATATGCATAAGAAAAAAATTACAACAATGAATGAGAAGCAAATGACAAGCATGCAGGAAAACATGAACCATAAAATAAAAGTTGTGGGAAATTTGTAGGGTATCTAGTCGCAAACATACTTACTTGTTACCACCATTTTCTTCCGTGCGCTGTACTTCAAACTTTTTAAATGATGGAAAAATAATGTATTGAATGTACTCCAAGCATGGATTCCCTTCAACTACCTTTGGAGGACAAAACAATTTTTTTATCTTCACATTCACTTCTGCTTGAAAGAAAATTTGTATTAAATATTGTATTTAATATAAATCCATAATTCTTACAGAAGAGATAAGACATTTTGTTTTTACTTCCTCCAATTTTCTTTTAGCCTAGTTGTATATGTAGCATATCAAATCTTCCTATAACATTCATTTCTTTTCCACTTGAAGAGAGGCTTTCAAATAATTCGGCATTATCAAGGTGATTCATTTGAATCTGCAAGTTGTTTCCCACAATAGCCTTTGCATATGAACAAAATGTAGAAGAAATGGATCTGTAACACTTTCACAGTAAAATGGCTTGGAGGATCTGTGTGTCCTTATAAAATTTCTGATAGATTGTAATGAAAAGTACAAGTTATTAGTTAAAATATTTATAGTTAGGAAATTATGTAGAAAAAAATGAGTTATTAGTTAATTTCAAGTTTTTATATTAGGTAAACTGTCTAGAATACAATGAGCTATTAGTTAAGTATTTACCATAATGTGTTTGTACATTTTAAATCAAGGATTTTTAAGATTTCAGTAATCAATTCTTTAGTAGTTCTTTATTTATATGGAGAAAACTTTAATTACACTTGGAAATGAGAAACACAGTTAATATGTAATGACTAAGGCTAATTTTCCCGTTGGGTATTGTTATTTTTACCCCAAGTTTGATACAACTATCTAGCATTACCTTTGTTGAACTCAAAAAGAGAACTTATATAGTCACAAATAATTGGTTCTAAATCCTTTAGCGTCTTAATGTTAATTTTTCTTTCAGTTTAAAGTTTGCAAGCTTTACCCTATTGTGATTGTGTTGTAAATATTATCACCCATAATTTATGGATAATGGCTTGAATGCAGGTGTGGATTTCAAGTTGAATTTTCTGACTATAGGAGGGAAAATAATTAAGCTAACAATTTGGACACAGGTTGGTGTTTACTACAAAAATATTACCCACTGTCATACCAGTAGCAGGAGTTTTCTTGTTCAACATTTCATTAATCCTCATACATATTTTATTGTTTCATAAGTTACAAACATAGTTTCTAGATGAGGATTTATTGTCAGAGGATCGGTCATAAATAAGAAGACAAAATACTGATTTCAAAGGGCTAGCTATAACAGTTATATTCATTAGTTAGAGAAATAAAAATGAAGATTTATATAGAAAAATAGACAGTATAGAACCATAAAATCAAATGTATAAGACAATGCTAAGAGAAGGAGTTGGGAAAGAACAAATCAGTGCAATATAGAGTAAAAGTTTTGTAGCAGTGTAAATTCAGTCACAATAATATCCAAATAATTGTTGATAAAGACACATGAATTTGAAAGAGTTGTTAGTAATAACTAAGAGGGGGGGGGGGGGGGGGGA
>MU228442.1:2209355-2222072 GCA_018584345.1 Thuja plicata
GAATGTTTCATGGAATATCCTTTGAAATATCAATAAAAATTTAGAAATATGGAAATAAATACATGCGAGTAGAACATTATAATCTTTAATGACCAACCACTATTTTCAAAAGTCCTGGTGCTAATCAGGAGCCTACGGAGGCAGACTGGAATTGTCTTTAAGCATTTTTCAAGCGTCAAAGAATCCATTGGCTCCGCATGCACTCTTTAAGCCAAACCCTCTTTCGTTAGCTGAAATGGAATGTATTTTTCCCTAATTGTAAGTTGGGGCACGTCATATGCATTAGAAGGATCTCATAAAGTTTACATTTGTCACAAAAAATATCAAAATTTCTAATAACAACAACAATACAATGACAAATAAAATAGAGTTCCAACATCATTTTAAACAAAAATATTGTATTTAATGAAATAGTCTCCAACATTTCTCACCACAAACTTCATAGGCATCAAATCTTTAGAATGAACTGTTAACAATGTCGAAGTGGATATTTTATATTTTATATTTTAATTTTATTTTCTTACCATTTCTGTCAAATATGAATAGCACTCCTATCAAATATGAATTATGATTAGATTAAATGTACAATGCTTTGCAATCAAAATCTATTTAATGGATTTACGCTAGATTTTATACAAGATAGTATTAATTCTACTATGTTTATATTTGATGGATTACAATGTTAATATCTTAATTCAGAGTATGGGAGACAAGTTTTTGGTATCATTATAACCCGAATATTTTCCTGTGAAGAAAGACCATGTCTGACAATATGAACCTAGAACAAAATAAGGAGACAATTGCTAGATTATGGGCTAATTTTAAAAGAAAAGGTGATGGAAAATGTTATTGTCCCTGCAAAAATTGCAAGGGCTTAAAGACTCAAAGACTTCTAGTCAAAAAAGTTGAGAAAAATTGTAGAGAGCATGGTCACATTGAAGGGGCCATGATTTTTGTACATTGGTAAGTATTTCAATATATTGTTTTAACAATTTATATACATAAGAATTCAATTGATGATGAGATCATGGTCATGGTTAATTTAATGTCATCATTTTGATATAGGTTAACCACCTTGGGTTACATGTTATGGACCATAACAATCCGGAGAATGTGAATTTTCAAGTGGAGGAACATGGAGGTGTGAATATCCAAGGAGAAGATAATTATTCCATGGAAGAAGATGATCCTGCGACAGAGAACACAATTGAAGATGATGGTATTGTTCCAGTTGATCATGTGCCAGAGAATACTATTGAAGATGATAGTAATGGCACAGCTAATCATGATAATGAAAATGAACTTGATTTACCTATACTTGAGAAGGCATGTGAGCCCCTATACGAAGGCTCTCAAACAAATCTTTTATCCGCTGTATTGTTGTTGGTGAACTTCAAGGTTTTGAATGGTTTATCCAACGTAGCAATGTCACAAATATTAAGGTATGTCATATATGTCATCTTTTTCACCTATTTTAGTCCTAATTTCCTTATTGTTAATAGAGGGTGAATCATGTATGCTAATTATATCTTTTGTCATAGGTTGATAGGTGAGTGTTCATTACCACCATCAAACATTCTACCTCGCTCGTACCGGGAACTATCCGCCATTATGAAAGATATTGGGATGGAGTATCAAACAATACATGTATATCTCAATGATCATATTATATATCATAAACAACATGAATTTGCAATAGAATGCCCTAATTTTCATATTAGTAGATATCAAAAAAATCAAATAAAAAAAAGGTGTCTCACAAGGTTCTCCGGTATATTCTCATTATTCCACGTCTGCAACGATTATTCAGGTACACTACCTTGGCACAATTTATGGATTACCATGCACACAATAGAAGTTGAGATGACATTATGTGAATGCCTATGGATGGTTCTACATTTAAGGACATAGAGGAAACATGGTCACACTTTAAAGAACTTTGTAATCTCAATATTTCATTGGCAGCGGACGGTGTCAATCCAGTTGGAGAGATGAGATCTGTTTACTAGGTGTGGCCTATTTTTGTTATCAACAATAACATTCCTCCTTGGATGTCCATAAAGAGGGAGCACATAATATTGGCAATGATTATTCCAGGTTTTTTTTTATTCAATAGTCATCTAAATTTATTCATAAATACTGTATCAAAATGACAATAATTATGTAATGTTTCTGTTCATTCAACCAGGTAAGTACCAAGTTAAAGATATGAATGTATATATTGATTCCCTTATCGACGAGTTGTTGGATTTATAGAATGGGGTCACTATGTATGAAATCTCTAGACCAATAGGCCAAAGACAGTTTCAATTCCATGCATTTCTTGTATGGACAATACATGATGCCCTTGGGCTAACTCATTTTTGTAGTATGTTCTCTTGTTAACACCTCTTTTTTGGTATGTTATAGTGGTAACACATATTTTTTGTATGTCTAAGTTTGCGCATGATAATTGCAATTATCAAAATCAACATATTCAATCCAATTATACACAATCTTGTAAGTCTTCAGATAAAGGGAAAATTTGCATGTCCAGTTTGTCATCCAAAGATGAAATCTCATCATTCAAAAGTTTAGGAAAGCAAGTGTTCGATGAGTATAGGCACTTTCTCCACATAAATCATAAGTATCAAATTACTAAAAAATGTCTTTTCAATGGGAAAGAAGAGACTCATCAAAGCCACAAAGAATGACACCTTGCAACCTATGGAAGTTGGAATACAATAGAATAAATAGACAAGGTAATGTCATTCAATCTAATGGTTTTTGTTTGAAATTTATATTTTGATATTTTCTTTTGTTTATTGATGATGTAATTGATGCTCGTGAAGGTCATCAAGACATCAATGACCAACTTCCAAAAGGACTAAAAAGTTATCCTAGACAATTTAGCAGGTTGTACTACGAGCACCTCCCAATCATGCATTTGTTTGATGCTATGCATATTGGAAAGAATGTAACAGAGACATTATGAAAATTATTGGATGGAAGGCGTGATAAAGAAAAAATTATCAAAATTTGTAGTGACATTGAAGATTCTAACCATGCATTGAAAAATGTCATTCGATCAAATAACAATGGAGACCATATTGATATAAGTGCCCTTCCTTGGTTATTATTGGAGCAGCAAAGCAATGCTATAAAATAAGTCATAAAAAAAAATTTGATTTCCCACAGGGTTTGTTGCGAACATAAATAATCTCATATCAAAGAAAATTGAATTTGGGCCAGGGATGAAAACACATGATTGACATACCTTTATTAAGGTAATTCATGTTATTTTGTATACTGCATGTAGTTTTCATTGTATTATTCTATAAAATACTGAAATGATCATTTTATAATTATCGCAGTACATTCTACCTCTATCTCTCCCACACCACTTTGATAACAGTGTCAAACAAGTTATATATGATCTTGGAAAATACACGAGGTTAGAAGCATTATTTGTTAGATTTGTTGTATAGATATTATACTTGTGACTTGTTTTACTTTTTCAGTAATTTATTGTATGTTGTTTGTAAAGTATCATTTATATGTTTTTGCATGTTGAATCGCATCTAGGTGGTTGTCATCGAAAGAAATCAATAAAGAATATATACAATATTGGAAGAGAAAAATTCCTCATCTTATATGTGAAATGAAAAAGTGTTTACCTTCTACTTTTTTCAATGCACAAGAACACTACTTCATATATCAAGTTGAGAAGATTGAATTGTGTGGACCTGTACAAACTAGGTCAATGTGGATGGTTGAGAGACACCTAAATTTTTTGAAGGGTTTGGTTCGAAAAAGAGCACATCCTGAGGGTTCTATGGTGGAGGGATATATGGTATACTAGACCATGGTGTACATTAGTGAATATCTTCCTAAGTTTACAACAAAGATGTATGTAGATCGCATTTGGGACTCCAACGCCATTAACGAATTTGAAGGGGAGTACTTAATGGGGAAAGGTAGATTGAGAAAACTGAAAGGTAATTATAAGATGTTATTGTAGTTAATTACTTCTTATAAATCTTCAATTCAATTTGTTTCTAAGTGGTATTTTTTTTATACAGTTGGTCAAGAGTGGGATGCACTACATTTGTATATTGTGAACAATCTTGATTGGATGACGGTATGGATTGAAATATGTCAACAAAATGGTCACTCATTAACATGGTAAGGTGTTTCTTCATTGGTTAAAGAAGCTCATTGTAATGGAGATTCCAATGTTACGGCAATGGTAATTGATCTAGCAAATGGTTTAAGAGGTAGAAAGGTACGTATAAATTTATTAATCATGACCCATATGCTTAATATCAACTCACGACGCAAATGATTTTCACATGTTTAAAAAATTGCAAGTCAAGCACCACAAAGCTATGTACTACCATGGCCATAGATTTTGCATTAAAAAGTTGGACGACACAAAGAAAACTTGTGATTCTAGGATAACTGAAGTCTTTGAGGTCACTAATATTTCATTTAGAAATGACATGCATCCTCAAGAATTTCAAAACTGATACTATGACATTTTGGATGATATACTTGAGTGCGACTTTGAATCCTTCAAATTAGTTCTATTCATCATCAAATGGTACAAGCTATAACTAAATCAAAATGATCCTGATAGAACTGTTATTCAACATGATAATGGATTTACAATGATTAATACAAGGCCATTTGAGCCAGTTGGAGATGAGCCCTATGTTCTTCCAAGATAATGTGAGCAAGTTTTTTACATAGAGCTTCCACAGAAATTGGGTTGGTCATTTTTTGTTAGACATGATCCAAGAGGAAGGCCATTAAAGTATAACGTGGTGGAAGAAGAAGAAATAGAAGATGAAGAAGAAGAAGAAGAAGATGGTGGTGATGGTGGTGGTGGTGATGATGATGATGATGATGATGATGATGATGATGATGATGTTGGTGCTGATGATGATGATGGTGATGATGATGATGATGATGATGATGATGACGATGGCAATGATGGTGGTGTTGGTGGTGGTGGTGGTGATGATAATGATGATGATCATCATCATCATCATGTTGAGGACGATGATAACAATGATGGTCATGATGATGATGGTAATATTGATCTAGTCATACAAATTTATTTGACTTATATGTTTTCATAATTAATTTATTATGTATTAAACTCTAATGTCGTGGTACAATTAAATTAATGTGTTCATTTCTAATGATTACAACATATGTGATTTATGATACATGTGTTTTAGTTATTACTCATAGATTTAATGTATTTATTGTTTAACAAATTACCAGTATATTGCTTATGATGCTCAATTGTTGGTGTTGATTACATGCATATATTTTGTGTGATTGTAACCCTTTGTGGAAATAGGCAATCGACTACATACATCGTCACCCCTTTTGTTTACAATCCTGCATAGCACACATAAAGTAAAGGTAAGGAATTAAAAAATATACAATGATTATGATGAAAGCATATTGTTCAAGTTGTCTTCTATGTAATTTTTAGCATAGGTATCATGTAATTTTTGGCTAACTTGAGATAAATGATTCACATATGCAGGAAATTTAACCCCTTTTACGAGGATCCTACATAGTGACATGGATGGGTAGGTACATATAAGTCAATACACTGTATAGATTACATCAACATTACCCTCATTTAGCAAAATATCTTGCTCCTTACCAACTATATCTATCATTTGATGGACTGCAGAAACCACCTAATATGTACTTGTCAGGTCTGTCTTCCTCGAGTTAGGGAATTGCTAGAATAGAATATGAAAGTGAGACATGTAGTAGGCCTAAAATAGGGAAATCAACTAGAGGTAAAAAGATTAGAAGAAAATTCAATAAACACATGCAATTTTTACTTTCTGAAGGAGGGTCATGTTCTTATGACGATGAGACCATAGATGACATTGAGGTTCCCTTGAGGTACACACATCTTCTGAAAGACTGGGTACCCAAGGAACTACCTCTAATTAACACTGATTTTTATGTTAATGAGGGGATATATCGTATAGCTCCATCATCATTACATGGTTTGGGCCTATTTTCCATGGATGGCATAAAGGTATGTTACAAAAAAGTTGTTGAATTGATAGAGTTTTTCGGACCTTGTTATAATTACAGTAATTGGATGCAGATTGTTTGATATAAAAAATATATGTGTAGGTATGCATTGTCAGCAAATTATATACAATGGAAAGAAAAGGATCAAAGTAAAGGATTTTCTATGTACATTGATGGAAGGCCAAAAGCAACAGGGAATATTGTGGGTTTTATAAATAGAACGTGGCCTGGGTCAACTAATAAGAGTCCCAATTGCATATTTGAGGTGCGTGAATCATGTTTTTGTATGTGTGATAAAATCAATTAGTGCAGGGCAAGAACTGCTAATAGATTACCAGTTGAAATGCGTAGATACAAAAAAAGACACTATCATGGGGGTGGTAAGTATTATATACCATTTAAACTAACCTCCAATTTATGACTCCAATATACCATTTTATTAATAAGTTTTTTTGTTAAGTCTATTGCTTTCATTTCGCTGAATTCTTTATATTTAATCTTTGTCATAGGACGACATGAATCCACCATGTGATGACGGAGGCAGGGATTTTACTCCCACCCATTATTCAGCAAAGGTAAACCTTATTGTAATTGTATAAATAATATAGAAGAAAAATGTTATATTATTATGTTCTTTTCTTTAGGGTTTTGGAGTTATTCTCATAGTTTTACTAATATTCCTATCACAAATTGATGTTCAGGGAAAAGGAAAAGTGCCTGCAGCAACGACGCCCATAGTGGAGGATATGGATGATGCCATCCCAGATAGGCCTAACCCCATGTATATTGTCAAGAAGCAATTAAAAAAAATTAGTTCAAAAATTCTTGGCATTTTGCTCGATCCAGATCAAGGTGAGGAATTGTTGGCGAGGAAATATTTATTGGTAAGACAAGTGCGTAATTTGGATGTAAGAAGTAGTGAATCTTTAGTTATAACAAATGTTCAATAAAGTTTTATATTTTATACTCTTTTATGTCATGAACTAAAATATGCATGTGTTCTTATAGGATTTTTTGACTGCTCAAGCAACTCCTCATGGACATCATGGTGAGGTCGATACTAGTACAGGTCCCATAGGTAAAATAATCCTTAATTTAATAGGTTACAAACTTCATTGATCTTACTGATTAGAAATCTACATTTTTCAATGGATTTACTAGTTGTTTTATTCAAACTCACATATATATCTTGACTACTCACTTCAAACTGTACATTTAGGTCATGATGTACTCCATATACCTCCTATGAGGATGTCATTTCCAACTGCAATGTCGGCAACAAGGAGCATTCAAACATCCATGTTTGCACGGTCTATACCTGGTAGGTTCTTGTTTTTCTATATTTGATTATGTGTTGGTTATGGTTTGATTTGTACTTTAATCTTGGATGCATTTTAGAGTGGAATAATTTTGTGTAGTACAAGATACACCTCCTCAGTATACAAAGACTAGTACTGGTGATAATTCAATGTGGTTCCTGGATCTACCTGTGTTGCTAGTACAGGAAAATTGCAGACGTCATTATTGTTAAACGATGAAGATATGATTCCCTTAAAATTATCTAATCTTCTAGGTACTTTAAAATTATTATTATTTATATTCTAATTTTAATTTACTTATTCATAACTCATTTTGGATTGATAATCCCATGATGTGTTTGCAAGGAACGTTGTTTTTTATGAAAAACTTAATGAGATGACATTGTCGCTATTCAGGCCCACCATACGTACAAGGTGGAACATCATATGTTAACTAACCCTATCCCACTGCTTTGATTTCATATAATTGCTAGAATATTTTTCCTTTCATCTATTTATTATACTATATTCAAGGTACGTAACTTCAATTAATTTTTTTAGCTAACAATTTTGTTTTTCTTAAAAGGTGGAACTTACAGGATAAAAAATTAAAAGATCAGCTCATAAAAGCTTTAGAGGAGCTCTTTGGAAGTAACATTTTTTACAGTGACAATGTTCTTCAGAGAGCTTGCAAACATCTAAAGACTGTGAGGGATGCATACAGAAGGAATCTAATGAGCAACCCAAAGTACGAGCGTCCTCCTGTGATTCTAGAGAAGGTGTGGAAGGAATTCATTTTGGATGCAAAGGAGACAGCGCAAAGCCAAAGAGGAGTTGCACCAGTAAATGACAATAGAAGGTATGCGATAGTATTAAGTAGAATGTAATTATGCACTAATTATTGATCTTTATATTTATATAATCTAACATATTTTGAACTTTTCATAGACTGCAGGACACATCAAAGGCTACAAAGGCCAGAATAGAAAAGATTGGCCAACACAAACTTGGCTCTGGTGGTTATCTGAAACTTCAAGCAATAATTGTAAGTAGCAGTAAATGAAATTTTGAATCAATTTTTTTATAAATTGCAAACAATTTTGTTTAATCAAACAATACCTGCACAATTGACGATATTAAGCCAAAAATGCAGGGCTCAAATTTTAATGTAGCACCCACAGAAGAAGAAAAAAGATTAGCTTAAAGGAAGGTTATAAATATGTGGTCGAATGCCTACGCCAAATCCAACAGTCTCCTGCATCGGTTCACACATAGGTAAGTAGGCCAAATAAAAATTAGTTCAAATTGAATACTTGAGCGATAATCTATTTGATGTTTATTTAACCTCTTTAGCACATGACATTGCAATGCAGCCTTCTAATCCTAGCACATAACCTCTACATGACGAAGGCCTTGATGTGCATCACAGTGATGGAGGTATTCATTTTCTATTGAACATTAACTGTGTAATTTTTAATACAAGTTAACATTTTAAATTAAAATTGGTGTAACCTTTCTTGTGTACATTTTAGAGCATGTAGAACGTCATGGTGAACAAGTGGAGGATGATCCAAGTGTTCACCATATTCGAGATGATGTGGCATTGTCAGTTAAAGAAAATCTTTGTTATGTTATTTTAAATTTTTTTGATCGGTTGTTATCTTCTTTTAATTAATGAAATACTTGTAACACTAATATAAAATATTGTGGATCTAACCCATTGAGTTGTTATTGCAGCGGACCCCCCTTTGGTGCACCAGCGTCCTCTTATGTCACACAGGAGGAGGAGGCATATATTGGGTTCAAGAGAACAAGAGGACAGGGATGACAAAGATCTTGATACTCCGCTTAGACATTACATGCAAATACCAATTAAGAAACCAAAAAAGAAAAGATTGGAATAAACCTTTTTTGATAATATATTTATGTTGTTTTAATGAATGTAATTTTGTGCTACTAAATGTTGATGAATTATTGATGAATGTCCAATTGTTAATTAATTTTAGGTTTATTGAATGTTATATTTCATAAATGGATGAAAGAATGAATGAATGTTAGATGTTAATGGGGAATTTAGAGTGATGTTAGGGGGGTGGGGCTAAATGAGCTTCCACCTTCATGTGGTTGGCCTTGTTAAGTAGAGAATATTAAACTATTCTTGAAACCAAGTGAAGCTCGAGATAAACTGATCCTATAACCCATAAACATCTCGTGCCTCCTTGAGCAATTCAACAAAGTAAGCATTCTACAATAAACATCCCCTGCCTACTTGAGCACTTCAACAAAGTAAGCACTCTACAATAAATTTATAGGAACAATAAAACATTCTTGATCATCTCCTATGTAAGACTGTGAGAAAACCTTAAGGAGCTACTTTACTCTTGCCTAGCTATGGCAGATCAAAGGGTTCAATTCTATCTGGATTGTTCTAGGAGATCAACCAGCTTAGCAATATCATTATCTTCCTCATTCTCCACAAGCATATAATTCATTAGCCATTCCTCCTCTAAGTAGGCAATAGTGTGAGACAACTATTTCAAAAAGAGAAGGCTCAACTCCATATCACCCCACCTAGCTTCCAAGAGACCTTATTAATGAGTGATTTTTCAACACCCCACCATAAAAATTGATCAAATAATAATTTTATGGCAGAGGCACCATAAGATTATTGTCCACATTGTCTAGAACTACAGCTATCTCCCCCAAGAATTCATGTTTGAAATAAATTTGACAAAGTTTTTTGTCTTTTTTTGGCTTTTTCATCTTGAGTCTGGCATCTAGATCAATTAAGGCACTAGCTCCTTGTAGCTTGTGAATTAAGGAAAATTCTAACCTGTTTCCAGAATTTTTTTTGTTTTGATAAAATTTAATTATGGTTTTTAAGGCTTAGAAATTTTCTTGTTGTTTTTGTGGTCCATTATGTTGTTTTTTAGCAATGATCTCTTCTATTCAATTAGAATATCAAGGCTTACAGAGCTTGCACCTAGTTTTTAATATTTGAGAAATCAATAAAATCTTGTTTCAATCATATAGTGGAGTAAATCAACAAAATGTTACCCAATGTGTAACCCTCTTAACTTACAAACCCCTACAATACTTATTCACCAAATCCTTATGAAAAAATATAGGAGCCTTGTTTGTTTGTGCCAATATTCTGACCCAAAACTACATCTAATATTATATAGGCTATAGGGGAGATTCTACAATAGAAATGCTAGAAATAAATTTGTGAGCTTTCAGCTCCATTTAAAGGTTTTAGCTCCAATATTTGTGGGTAATATGTTAATTTTTGAATTGTGTTATGTTGTAACGAATGTGGTAAGATTTTTTTTAAGAAGATATTGTTAATAAAATATTGGTGTCATTTACAGTAAGGTAATGGTCACATTAAGAGTCAAAAATATTACTATTCTCAAAAGGGAAAATTTAGAGCTAATGAGTAAAATAATAATTTCACCTTTCAGCTATAATGTTGAAGGATTCGTTATTTAAGACTGTCACATTAGCTGCCATTATTAAAAATCTTTGCCAAAATTTATCATGTTGTGCCACAAAATTCTAGTCTCCTTTCATACTCTTCATTCAAAAGATTCATTTATCCTCAATTCATGGAAAAAAATGAATTTATTACAACAATTGTAGCTCCTTCCAGAATATTGTTCTAAGAGTGTCTTGTGAGACTAAATATTCAGCTTTCTCCTATAGTTTTTCATCATATCACAATTAATATTTTTGGGTGCTATTTTATATTTGGTCACTGGATTTTTTCTATTTTCTAATTGGTCACTGGTTCTATTTATTACAAAGGTATTATGTTGCAATTAATTGGGCTAACCATTATTTTGCAGGACAGTGAGTGGAAATTTGGTTAAGAATATAGTTTCTCTTCTTGTAAAGACTCAAAATGTATGCTTTTCCAATATTTGGATAGTATAATTCTTGTGGGATAAGTTCTAGATAGAAAATTCATGTTTATATGATATTTTTGGGAGTGGTAGTGGATTAACTTTAATGTATTTCATGTACACTAATTAGTTTGTAGTAATTTGGAAGGTGGGGTTCCATGCTTGTAGAATTATAACTTTACAACTTCCATTTATGTTTATTATTGGCTCTAAAGTCAATACAATATACATGCTCTATTCCAGTACAAATTTTATAGTAACTAATATCTCTTTAATAATCTTGAAGGATGAGAAAACCCATGGAGAGATAGCTTCAAGCATTGAGTGTTACATAAAAGAAAACCATGGTTCTACAATGGATCTTGATGCTTTAAATTATATCACAAATCTTATTGAGAAGGTATGTGATATTACACTTGAGGACCATTGTGCTTTTATGAACTATCATTGTCCTTTCCATTTCTCTTAAACTTTAGTCTTATGAAATTTGTTTGTCTTCCTTATGAAGAATATTGCATTTCCCTTGCCCTTGATATTCTTTAGGGAATTTGATGGTTGCTGGCCATTTTTATCACTCAATTTTTTCACATCCATTGGTCTACATGGTCTACTATTTTTTAGTTACTCTTACTAAAGAATTTTGTCATTAAGACACTAAGATTAATAGAAGAGCTAGTAACTTATGGTGACCAACATGATCCATCATTTTTTGAGTAAGATGTTTTTAGCAAATTTATCTATTTCCATCTTTTGATTTTCTTTTGGTGGATATTTTTGGCATACAAATATTTGACATTTTTTTTTATGAAATTCTAGTTTTGGCATTTACTGCAAGCAAATTTTTTATGGAGAAGCAGGTAATGGCATTGTTCCTTTGTGTTCTAAAGATCAATAAAATAGAGAGCATAGTTGTCCAGTTACTGCAGTCACTAAGCATCATGATTCATAATTTGTAGGGTGAGCAGACAATTTTTAAGTTAAAATTAAGAAGCTTTCTCAAGGGATATATTTTTATTCGTAGCTTTTGAAACTATTTTCTAAAGTAAGCTATCTGTGGAAAACCTTTGAATATTCTTTTAAAGTATAATTTGTAAATCTATTCAGATTATTTGTTCACCAATGGGCATGTTAACAATCTCATCCTATATCCATTTAACTTTGACATCGATGAACTACTTAACTACTTACTATATATACTTTTTGAGGTATGAAACCTGGTTACGGTTCTTGTAGATATTTTGTTATATATTCTCCATTTATTAAAAAGGGAATATGTTGCAATTAATTGGGCTAACCATTATTTTGCAGGACAGTGAGTGTAAATTTGGTTAAGAATGTAACCACCTAATTTCGGTCTGTCGCAACTATAGACCCTATTTGCCCTAAGTGTGATCATACCTTCGAGTTATGTCCAAACGACCCTGTTACTGTTTGGCATAATTCTTCTAATCAATTTAATG
>MU228442.1:2246276-2266808 GCA_018584345.1 Thuja plicata
GTGTTCACCCATGTATCATAAGGCTCATCATTTTGGTTGTCATGATGCAATTGTGCTTCTTGATAGGCTCGTCGCTTATCGCTTTCAGCCCTTTGGTGTGCATCCATATATCTAGTTGAGATAAGGGGTGAGATTGATCAATGTCCATGAGAGGAACGGCCAACTGGAATGGAAGCTCTATGTTTCTCAAATATTTCATCAAGGCATTTATCCATATCCTCCCTATCTCGTTGAGTCAATGTGTAACTCATATCCATATCCAAATGAGATGATGCTAAGGGGGTACTCAACTCACTAAGGTGACTCTTGGAGTCAAACCAAACTTTTGAATTGTTCCTAGATGATTGATCAAATGTGGGTTCTTTTCCCTTACATTTTTGGCGAGTTTGAACTAAGGGTAATTGGTTAAAGACCACTTGAGGTCATTTTCCTTGATTTACTTGATATCTTGTTGTAACTAGCATGAAAGAAAAGGTGCTAGGTGATAAGATGACCCTAAGAAACATTGGTACCAAACTAGGATAGTAAAAGCACTCACTTGTCCAAAAGAGAGGTGATAAGATAGAATTTAGCAAGAGGTATAAACCAACACTGCCACAGAGGTGCCCAATAAACAGGTGAATACCCTAACACATATGGATCAAGAGGATGATTTACCCAAGTTATATTGATTGAATTTGATTTTGTATTGAAGTGAATGGAAAAGATACTACTAAAACTCTCCAAGTGTGTTATCAAAGGATCTAAAGGTTTATCTTCTCAACAAGGACAGTTTCTAGCTCACCAATTCCAAGAAAGGTCACTTGTGAAACCAAATATTACTAGTTCAAGAGGTTAAAATGCAAGAATCCAAAGTGTAAACAAGCTTCTAACATCAGGCTAAGTGACCTAATCTGATCTGGATCAACCTAGGAAGACTAAAAATGATAGGATAGCAAAAATGAGCAAGTTGACAGTTTGACACTTAAGAATGCAGATTTGTTGATCATTTTGGTGTTTGGATGTATGTTTTGATCTTTCACTCACGCAAGACACATCAAGCAGATTGTTTATTGTAAAATAAATAGTCACATCACAACCTAGGTAAGCCAGGACAATATTTGTTGAATTCCCACTTGAACTGAAGTTCAGCCACGCTTACTCATAGTGGACAACTTAGAACCTTGGAGGCATGGGCTCCTCCTTACACATGCACTCACTTCTCAGGCACACCAAGCTTCGAATCCCAAGAGAATTGCTTCACAAAGGACTATTGTCTCTACTAAGAGCCATGAAAATGTGGGATGTCTTAGTCGGTCTCTGACCTTCCACGCCAACAGATAGAGGGTTTTTGGTCACTAAAACAAAGTTTGTAGTCAAGGCATCCATTCAGGTGGTTGTGATCAAGTCATTTTTCCAGTTAAGGGGGCTCTCCCAATCCTTTCAAAGAAAGGTTTTCACCTTAACAACATAGGGGCTTTAACGCACCACTAAGGTATTAGAGGAGATTTTGGTTGCCACAACGAATTCACACCTGTCCACTATGAGACTAATCACAATGGCATTTTTTATATACCAGTTTGGAAGGGCTTGGCTTTAGCCTGTTACCGGTTGGGAAATCCACTCTCACTGGCTTTATTAAAGTACTTGGGAGGTAGCCACACTAAAATAATTATATGAGTTTCTCTTACACCCAAGATCTATGAAGGCAAGGGGAGAGGATACATTCATATAATTCTTAGGATTACAATCTAAAAGACACTTCAAACATATAAGAAAATGACAATAATGTTTTTGAATTTCTGATCATCCCAAAAGGGCAAGAGCATAGTTTCCTGACATTATTTTCATTCCTAAAAATACCAAATAGAAGTTCATTTTAGAAGTCTTACATGTGGGTTCCTATTTTAATAAAATAAAACAAAATGCAAGCACAATATTTAGCGTGCTATCGATCAAGGCAACCTGCAAAATGATTCATTAGTAGTCTTTGTTTGATTCTTTTTTTTCAATGTCCTGCAAACCACTGTTAGGCTATAATCAAAGATAAGCATCAAGAACAACAAAGCCAAAGATTGGTCAGCATTATAAAAATCATAAAATCAAAAATCTGATTGCATATTCAGAAATTAGATGACAAATCACACACTTTCAAAAAAAAATTCACTCAAAAATGTTACCATATGAGCCTCTACAAGGCTTTGGAAGCTACAAAATAGAGGATTAGATAGGTACAGTGATCAAAACCTGCAATTTATGATAAATCCATGACTCAAATCTAGAAACTAAGAACAACCCAGAAATATTCAGACAATTCTACCCAAAATAAAATAAAAAATTGCACTCAATTTGGACCTAAAATGAGCAAGATATGATCATTTGAAGTTAGACTGCAATTTCAAAAACTCCAATGGTGAAGGCAAAGACTTTTCAAACCCTGCTGATGTCAGCAGACTGCAGCATTAAAATTGACGGGCTGGGGGCCGTGACAGAAGACCCAGATTTTGACAGTCATATGGTCATCAAATTTAACATAGTAAAAAAATTTGATTTTTGATTTTTGATTTTTGATTTTTTTTTCAAAATTTTGCCTCAGGCTGCGTGCAGAGATGATCTGAAATCTGCCTCAATTTTCGTGCAACCCTTCTTGGGGAAAAGTATTTGTCACAGATTTGACTTTCGTCAAATATGGACAAGTTTATAGTCATTTTCAACCAAAACGGCGATCTAGACGCAATGGTGGGGTCAAATTTGGCTCAAAATGAGAGCTTTAAAGACACTGAGAGAATAATAGATAGAAGATAGAAGGAATTTTTGAATGTGATGACAAAAATAGATATGCTGCCCCATGGTGGGCGCCAAAAATGTGTGCTAAAAATGTGTGACACTTCTATAAATCATTATATCCAAGATCACTCAAGAATGAGGTCTCAAATGGTGACTCATAGCTCTTTATTCATGGAGTGCAAAGGTGTGTGATGAAGGCCCTCAGATTGACCTAGTTTGTGCCCCTGCAAGTACACCATAAAATGAGAGATTCTATATGATAATGCATGATTTTGTCTATATGATAATGGAATTAATCTATATGACAACAATGCATGATTATTCTATGGAAGGAAATACGAATGCAAAATTAATCTATGAAAAAAAATATGAGTTTAATCTAAAATGCAAATGCAGAAGTAATCTAAATTAATTGTCATGAATGCATGAGAGAAGAAGACAAGAAGAAAGAAGTTGCAATATCCAAGCTCAAGTGCTCAAATTCTCCTCCAAAATTGCTCTCCAATCCTGCAGCATAGCAATAAACTAAAGAATGTGCGTGTTTTTTTTATTATGCAAATGAGAAAGAGAGGCTTCCTTATAAAGAGAAATGGACGGTGGAGATTAAGAGGTAAAAAAAAAGGAAAATAAAGCAATGGTGGAGATTAAATCTTAGTTGATCCATGTGCTTTAAATCTTCAAAAGGTAAGATCAAAGGGCTATGATTAAGAAGCAAAAAGCCCACCACTTAGGAAGATGTAGAGAAAAAAAAAAGATTTTTATTTATTTATTTATTTGATTTATTTCCTTTTTTTATCAAAAAGAGAGCTTTAAGTGGGGATTTTATTTAATTAAAGAAGAATTTTCTATTAATTAAATAAGATAAGATTATTTAATTAAAAGAGGGATATTAATTAAATAAGATAAACTCATTTAATTAAAAAAGGGATATTTTAATTAAATAAGATTATTTCATTTAAGAGATATTTTCTTTTATTTAAATAAGATTATTTCATTTAATAAAAAAAGATGTTTTCTTTTAATTAAATAATATTATTGAAAAATGATCAAACCTTAGGAAATAATGAAATAATTGAATTAATTACAATTTGATCAAGGAAATTGATTTGAATTGAAAAGGTTGCAAAGCATTGATTCTGGTCATTTGATAAATTGAAGAATGGGGGCCCATAGTCTAGGCGACCATTTTAGGGTGCATACACCACTTTGTGGAGGGGAGTTAGAAGAAGTCCTAACCTAGTAAGAGGAAGGCTTGGAAGATCCTAGGAGATAGAGAAAGGGTCTTGGAAGAATTGGGAACAAAGAGGTCCTGGTTGAGTAGTGCAAGCACACTAGAGAGTTTCTATCATATTGGTATCAGAGCCTATAAGATTAGGCTTGTGGGTGAATATTTCAACTAGAAGAGTCAGTTGGAGAATCCATAATGGTGACTAATGCCGAATTGACTAAGAAGGTGGATGAGAAAGAAGTAGAAAATAGATTGCTCAATGAAAGATTGGCTCAATTGGAGCAGAAGTTGGATCAAGTGGATGAAAAGATTGAGGAAGTCAAAGATAAGGTAGAAGGAAAGAACAAAGATGTAGCCCTAGAGGATGAGGTCCCTGAACCAGACCTTGTCCTAAATGAAGAACCATTTTTGAAAGCCTTAAAATCCCTAAGTGGGAAGGCACTAGAGAGAATTCCTATCTTTAGTGGGAAAATGGAACCTGAGGTAGTATTGGATTGGATTGAGGGGCTTGAAAATCACTTTGAGTGTGATGGAATAAATAAAGCCCAAAAAGTGAAGGTGGAAAAAGAAATACTTAGGGGCTCTGCTCTAACTTGGTGGAAATTCATCCAAGATGAGAGGGAGAAAGAAGGGAAGAATCTTATAGCTACATGGAAGGATATGGTGGCAAAAATAAGAGAAGCATATGTTCCAGAGGATTATGAAATCCAATTGCACAAGAAGAGGCAAGGCCTTAGATAGAAAGAGTTAGATGTCAACTCTTACACATAGGAGTTTCAAAGACTATGCATGAGGTCTAGAGTTGCAGAGGATGAGAGTGTGAAAGTAGCCAGACACCTAAATGTCTTAAGGTGAACTATACAAGATGAGCTTAGTATTCTAACCCCTACCATAGTATAGAGGTGCCACCAATTAGCTATTAAGGTGGAAGAAATATTGAAGAAGAAACAAGATTCAGGCAGTAAGAGAGGTAGAGGAAAAGGAAGAGATGGTAGAGGCCATAGAGGAGGTTATGGTGGTAGGAATGCAGAACCAAAGGTACAAGGTGACACCAAATTGACAGAGAAAAATGAAGGAAGCCCAGGTAGAGGAGGTTTCAATAGAGGAAGAGGCTCTAATAGTAGTTGGAGTGGAAGAAATAGTGGACAAGGGAGAGGTTCATACTTTGCAAGTATGAATTGTTACCACTGCAATTAGTTAGGACATCTTGCTTATAAGTGTCTAGAGAAGGGGTCTATATCTCAAGGGAGTGAAAAAAGAGTAAATTATGTTCAAGAGGAGTCAAGAATTAGTAAACATATAGAGGTACCCTTAGAATCAGAAGGAGAGAATTTGATGATTAGAAGGACACTCATTAAAGAGCCAATGAGAGAAGAATCTGGTCAGAGAACAACATTGTTTAGGATAAAGTGTAAAATCATTGGGAAAGTTTGAAAAGTCATTATTGACTCAGGTTTAATTGAAAATATTATGTCAGAGGAGGTAGTTTCCAAGCTCAAACTGAAAAGGATTCCTCATAACAACCCATACAGAGTCACTTGGTTGAACAAGGGACAACATGTCCTAGTTAACGAGAAAGCATGGGTGGAATTCTCTATGGGGAGATACAAGGATAGAGTACTCTATCATTTTTTTCCAATGGATACCTGCCACCTCCTATTGGGAAGGCCTTGGAAATTTGACAGACATACCATGCATGATGGAGCCAAGAATGCTTACTCTTTCAAAAAGGATAGTGTAACTTTTAAAATATAGTCTCTGTTAGAAGAAGGAGAAGTGAAGTCCACAAGGCCTCGTGTCCTTTTGGTAGGTGAGAAAGATTTCTTAGAATATCTAGAAGAAGGAGAAGGAGTAGGATATGTATTGGTTTTGAAGCCAAAGGAAGAAAAGATAGAGAAGATAGAGAAGAAGACAGAGCTTCCCATGGAGGTTCAAGAATTGTTGAAGGACTTTCAAGAAATTGTAAGTGATGGAAAACCAGCTACCCTACCCCCTAAAAGAGTCATTAGCCATCAAATATATTTCATCGTAGGATTTGCACTCCCCAATAAAGCTACATACAAGATGACCCCTCAACAAAATGAGGAGATTGCCAAGAAAATACAAGAACTTGTAGACCAAGGTCTCATTAGGAGAAGTATAAGCCCATGTGTTGTTCCTACTGTCTTAGCCCCTAAGAAGGGAGGTACTTGGAGGTTGTGCACTAATTCTAGGGCCATAAATAGAATCACCATTAGGTATAGATTCCCCATCCCAAGGATATAAGACCTAATGGACTGTTTAGGGGATGCCAAGTACTTTTTACAGATTGATCTCAAGAGTGGATACCACCAAATCAGGGTCAAAGAAGGAGATGAGTGGAAGACTGCCTTCAAGACCACGGAAGGGTTGTATGAGTGGCTTGTAATTCTATTTGGCTTATCTAATTCCCTATCCACATTCATGAGGCTTATGAACAAGGTGTTGAAGGATTACATTGGTAATTTTTTAGTTGTCTATCTTGATGACATTTTGATCTTTAGCAAGTCTAGAGAAGAACATCTTAAGCATCTGCAAATTGTGTTTAAAAAGTTGCATGAGGAAAAGCTAATCATAAATTTTGATAAGTGTGAGTTTATGAAGCAAGAACTAGTATATCTTGGTTTTGTTTTGTCTCAAGGGAATCTCAAAATGGACCCAAGCAAGGTAGAGGCAATCATTAACTGGCCAACTCCTAAGATTTCCACAGAGGTGAGGGATTTTCCATGGTCTAGCTCAGTATTATAGAAAGTTCATCAAGAAATTCAGTGCTATAAGAGCACCTATGTTAGACACCATCAAAGGTGGAATTAAAACCAATTTTCAGTGGAATGAACAAGTTGATCAAGGTTTTGAAGTGTTGAAGAAGAGGATAGCCACACAACCCATCCTAGTTCTCCCCATTTTTGAAAAAAATTTACAGTTGAGTGTGATGCTAGCAACATTGCCATATGGGCTATTTTAAGCCAAGAAGAGAGGCCAGTGGATTTTCACACTGAGAAGCTCAATGATGCAAAGAGGAAGTACTCTTCCTATGATCTAGAGATGTATGATCTAGTCCAAGCATTGAGAAAATGGAGAGACTATCTCCTTCCTAAGGAGTTTGTGGTCTATTTTGATAACAAAGCCCTTGGCTTCTTAAACTCCCAAGATAAGCTCAGTCATAAGCATAAGAAATGGGTGGAGAAATTTCAGGCTTATACTTTTAACATTAAGCATAAGAAGGGGAAACAAAATAAGGTAGCTGATACACTAAGAAGGAGGCTTTTGACAGTGCAAGAAGTTAAGTTGCAAAGCATTGGTATTGATAGCTTCAAGGATTTATACTTTGACGATGGAGCATTTGCAGAGGTCTAAAAGGTATGTAAAGAATACCAAAATCATTTTAATGGTGAATTCTCTGATTATACAATGTAGAATGAGTTATTGTTTAAGGGTCGTCAACTTTGTATCCCTAAGGGGTCAATGTGGGAGAACTTGATTCAAGAAAAGCACAATGGGGCCCTTAGTGGTCACTTTGGGGTCAACAAGACTCAAGAGACGTTAGTGCAAAGGTTTTATTATTGGCCTAGGATGAATCAGGACATCAGAAAGTATGTAGAATGTTGCATTGTTTGTCAAAAGGCCAAGGGAACTTCTTCGAATGCTAGTCTCTACCAACCCCTTCCCATTCCTAGCAGGCCATGGGAATGTCTTAGCATAGATTTTGTAGTAGGATTACCAAGGAAAAAGTAGGGATTTGATAGTATTTATGTCATAGTGGACGAATTTAGTAAAATGGCCCACTTTGTACCCTACAAGACAGTTCATGATGATTGTAAGATTTCTCACTTGTTCTTTAAGGAAGTGGTGAGGATTCATTGCCTACCCCTCAGTATAGTGTCTGATAGAGACTCAAAATTTATGAGTCACTTTTGGAAAACATCATGGCACAAGCTTGGCACTAATTTTTCTTTTCGTTCTACATACCACCCTCAGATAGATGGTCAAATTGAAGGGTAAATAGGAGCTTAGGTAATCTACTGAGATGTCTCACTAAAAAATATGGCCAGACTTGGGATCACATTTTGGGACAAGCATAGTATGCCTATAATGATACAGTCAACATGACCACAGGAAGAAGACAATTTGAATTAGTATATGGATTGCACCCAAGGGGAATTTTTGAGCTCAGAGAATTAAGAAATGGATCTGCAGGGAGTGGGTATGCTAAATATTTTGTCCATTCTATGAAGGAGGTGCATGATTTAGTCAAGAAATCATTGGCAGAGAGTAATATAAAGACCAAATAGAAATTTGATGAAAGGAAGAAGGATATTCAGTTTCAAGTAGGAGATCTTCTGAACAAGGCAAGACTAGAGAAAGGAGTGGCCAAAGAGTTGCAAATCAGAATATTGGGACCTTTTTACCATTCTTTCTAAATATGGGAACAATGATTACAAAGTGGAACTTCCAGAGGATATAGGACTTTCTCTTGTCTTTAATGTAGCTGATTTGGTCCTTTACAAGGGTCCAACTCCTGATCTAGAGAAGATTCTTATAGAGGTGACACAAGAGTTAAAAGACCTTTAGTTGCCTTCTACATCTTCTCCAAAAGCAGAAAAGATCCTTAATTCCAGAGTGCATAAGAAGAGCAGAAAAAAGATATATTGGGAACACTTGGTCAAGTAGCATGGAAACAGAGATGCAGAAGCTACTTGGCTCAAAGAGAGAGACTTCAAGAAGTTGGGGATAGATCCCAACTTGATCAATCCAGTGGTGACTTAAACTCTTTTGGTTTGGGAGAATGCTGCAAAAGCAACTAGGACATCTTTAAGGTCCTTAGTTTTGTTTTTGGATTGTACTGACCCTATCCAAGTCAAGATTGTTTTGAAAGACCTCTTAATGTCTTGTGTGTGTGTTTTTAGGAGATCTAGGTTAGCCTTAGACTAATCTAGTAGTGTTTTGTTATTAAGAAGTAGTTTTGGTTTTAGGTCTCATTGAGGCTTGAATTTAGGATTTTGGGTAAAAGTATTGAAATGTGTGGGAAAGGATGTAATTAAGCCTAAAATAGATTCTAATATTATTTTACATCATTCTATGAAGTTTAGAGGTCATTTGGATAAGTTAGGAGCAAATTTTGCAAAAATTGACAAAATGTTGTCATGACAACTTTTGCAACTTTGCAAAGTTGCATGACAACATTGTCCAAACAAGGACAAACTCAAAGTTTTAGGGAATGGTCAATATTATAACCACCTAAAACTATGAGGAAAAGGTATAAAACCACAAAGAGGCCCATATCCTGAGGTTGGAAGTTTTTTTGAAGAAATACAAATTTACTTCATTTGCATTGTATTCTGATTTTTGTATACAGTTAACATCTTTTGGTTTTGTAAGGTCCTTGAATGGATTTAATCCACCATCAGTGTGTGGGATTAGTGTATATATACTTTCTATCTTTCATTTTGAATTTATTTGATGTTTCTTTCTGTTCATTAGGTTAGGTTTTGTAAATTCTTTTGTAAATAAGCTAGTCTCTAGCCTATCCAGGACTGTGTGCATAAAAATGGCTCCCACATGAAAACCCACCATGGAATCATCAAGGTCTTGAGGGAAATATTAGGGGATCCTATTTAAAGTTTAAATATGAAAGGAGAAGGTCTGGAAGTCAAGTTTTCTATTATTATGAGCAAGCCCTAGGCGAGTCCAGAGCAACCCAGTTAGGTGCTTGCAAGAGTTATTTGGTGTTTGAATGCTGGGGTTCAATTGAAAAGATGAATCCAAATGGATTTTGAGAGTCCTTGGGGTTTTTCAAAGACCTTTGAAGAATATTGGCTCATGACCAATCCATCTGAACACATTTTGAAGCAAAAATCAGTTGACTGGTTCTTAAGAAGCCAATTAGCCCTAAAAGCCCTTAAATATAGGAAGCGTCTATATGGAAGCCTTGGTGAGTTGAGAACTCAAAAATATTATATATTTTTTTAAAGGGTATTAGGATCCTACTTTATTTTATGGGGTTGTTTGGGAAATTTTTCAAAGATTGAGCAAAAACTAGTGAAATAGGGCTAATAGACCTAATAGGCCTAAAAGACAAGATTGCATCAAAATCTTGGAATCGATATTGAAGATATAAAAACCCTAATCTAGAGGGATCAAGTTGATATTTGGAAAGGTGTGAGAAGGTGTTGAATCCCCTAAAAACACTAGCTAAGAAAGTGAGCAAGAAAAGAACTTGGAGGTATCCAAGAAGGAGTTGAAAGATGGAGTTAAGAAATGGCAAGAATAACATGATAGTTACCCTAGTGAGGCACTAATGGATGCCACTTTGTGAAGGGGAATTATTCCTAACCAAGTAAGAGGAGGGCTTGGAAGATCCTAGGAGATAGAGAAAGGATCTTGGAAGAATTGGGAATAGAGAGGTCCTGATTAAGTAGTGCAAGCACACTGGAGAGTTTCTATCAACAACTTCCTCTAAATTGCTTACAATATCAGAAAGTGCAACCTGATTCATAGTAAGCTATTTTGAAAATTTCTCAAGAGCGCTGGTCTCAAAATTTCTCCTAGATCATTGCATGAGCTTATCATGATCTTCAATATAATCATTATTCACCTTTTGAACAATATGAACCAATTGATCTATAATAGGTTTTTTCTCATTTATATCTTGTAAATAAAATACATCAACAAAGATATCCTTTATATCATGTAATACCTACTTTTGTTAATGTTCTCTTTTCAATTTCTCTTGTTTTCTCTTCCTTTTTAATAAACTCTGCAAAAATTTTACTTGCTCATATGACAGGTTATCAGTGTCCCATTTTGGAATCACTATAACTTCATCTAGTGTCACTTCTGTGCTAGGAGACTTGTCTTTCTTCTTTTGTGACTTTTGCTTCTTTTCTCCAGTGTGCTGATACTCAATTTCTGCTCTCCTTGCAATGTACTAATGTCACCACTGATTGAAACTAACTCCTTGTGACTAATAATTACTTGGTGTTCAGGTGTATCAGTAATCTTAGTTTTAGTAAGTGTAAGAGATGTGACATTTGGTAACTATACTAATGCTTGAATAACCTCTTGATACTTAGGCTCCTATGTCTCCTTGGTCTCTATAGGATCAGTCTCCTTTGATTCTTCACCATGAGGTCCTAAGATATCTATTACAGACTTATCTTCTTTCTCTTCCATGCTCTCATCTCCTTCTACATTAATTTCAAAGTTTGCCTTGGTAGGTGAATCTAGAATGTTGATTGTTGATTTACCGTGCTCCTTGGCATTTAAAATTTGTGTGTCATCAACTGTGATTGTGATGGGGTTATGAAGTGTTGAATCCATGGTTGATTCATCCTCAACCTTCTTCCTTATTTCTTCCTCAAGATTATCTGGCTCATCAATGTCTTATTTATTGTCAAGTTCTATTTGTCCAGATGTGCCTTAATATTTGTTTGCATTCTTGTCAACTATCAGTCCAAAAATTGTCTTCCAGATTGATTTTCTATGTTGAAAAACTCCTTCAACATCCTTCCTCAATATAGAATATACTCTCAGTTAAGGAATAAAAATGTTCCTGTATTGGTCCATAAATTTTGTTCTTTGTTTCTGTGTCAAATCAGACATTATTTGGGCTAATGCGCCTTCTCTTATCAGCCTTTTAGTCTTAATGACAAACTGCCATCTCTCATCAATATTTTTGAATACTACATGAGGGACTAGATTCCCAATTTCTAAAGGTTTCATCTTGTATGATGCCAACATTTCCATCATTGCATCCTCTATCTTTTCCTTATCCTTTGTACTCAACATTTCAAATTTAATGAATTTAAATCCTGACAGACCTGCAGAATTCCTGATGTTGTGGAAAATCTCATCCACATTTGTCGGATGCTTATGTGTAGCTACCTTGAATTTGTTGATATCATCTATGTCTATCATCTCCTCATCTTCATCATATTTACCTAATACATATCTTCTTATTGGTTTCTTCTTAGGGTGACTCGGCTCAACCTTAACTTGAACTTGTTTTCTTTTCCCAGAGCTCTCCCCTTCAGCTTTCTTAACTAAAGTTTTCTTTTGTGGCTTGGCTGATGTTGAAATTGTAGATGCCCTTGTTCTTGGTCTTTATGTGGAAGGAGGAGTAGACTTTTGCTTTGAACTTTCCTTTCTAGTTGGATCAGAAACCATCTTTCATTTACCCTTCTTTTGTGCAACTACTTCTTCATCTTCACTTTCTTATGAATCATTGGATTGGTCTTCATCATGACCTTGTGTGATCTGAAATGGTGCATCTTCCTCTTCTTCTTCTTGACCTAACATTTTCTCAAGGTTTTTGACTGTCTTCTTTCTAATCCTCTCCATGGTTTCAACCTTCAAGCCCATGGTTATCTTTGATTTGGCTTCTTCATACCTCCCAAATGTCTTAGCCTTTTTATCAATTTCTTCTGATAGTAAGGCTGCGATTGTTGTTGATGTTCCATTACTATTTACCTCATAGGGAAATGGCCTCAACCATGCTACCCTCGGTACTACAGCTTGTACGCATATAAAATCAGTTTCAACTAGAAAATAACATAATTATTATGTTTCTCAACTAATGATACATGGATTATATTCTTTGACCTCATTTTCTTCTTGAATTCAACAAAATAATTCTCCATAACATTATCAAAGTTCTCTTCTAATTGTTGAATAAACTCATTTATCTACAGTGTCATTGATCGATCCTAACTCCAGACAACATCTCCTAAGGTAGGAAAAGTGTTTTTCATATAGAAAAATATGCAAAATATCAGAGATCTGAACTTACACATTGAGTTCTTTGCCTTCATGATTGATGATAGGTTCTCGGCAAGTTGAGTCATCTACAGCTCGGCAAGATCATATGTATGATCTTTCTTGACTATTTTCCATGCCTCATCAACTGCAATGCAGGGAACACTATCCAATTTGCTTGATTTATAAAACTTGTATGCTATAACTCTCACTGCAAAATTGATTTCAGGATATGTCACTGTGGAGATTGTCATTCCTCGTTTGTTCCATTCATCCAAAGTGTTCACTTCAATCACTTCCTTATGCTGACATCTCATAGTTCTCTTCCCTTGTAGAATAGGGTATCCAATAACTCAGTGAATGATTTCCTTTGTGATTCTTACTGGCCCATTCTCCAACCATAAACACATGTCGTGCACTCTTATCAAAACTATTCAAATCCATTCAACTTTGAAATCGTGAGGGAAGTCTAGGGAACGAACTAACCCTTTGTCAGCAATGTGCTGGTGTTCAGCCTTCAATGCTCCAATTTTGCACAGTTTATTATAAGATTGCCTCATCTCATAGTCTCCAATATTGCTAACTTTGCACATGTAGCATTCCCTCACATCATGAATCATTAAAACCTTCGGCAGGATCGATGACAGGGCTCCCAAAAGATCTCACTTAATCGCAGTCTTAGGTAAAGCTCTAAAATTTGGTGGTTCACATACATCATTCCTGAATAATTGAACATTATTTACTTTCTTGTCTTTCTTCTTCACTCAGAGAGATGAACTAGCTTCCATTTCTGCAAATTAGGGCTTGTAAAACAGATTCTGGATAACTCGGCAACAACGGGTCTACGCTTCATAGTATTTGCCGATGATACACAGTAGAATCTTCATAGAATTTGCACAAATCACTTTCAGTCGCCTTTAAATCACTCTGCAAATTCTGTAATCGCTTGGTGAAATGAAAACAAATGGAAAAATCTATTATATAGACTCAAACAATTGAATTAGGTCTTCAATAAATGCTCCATATAATAGTAGGCGTAAAACAAATTTCTTGGTCCTTGTGTAATAGCTCGGTTGACTCATTCCATCACTCGGTCAGAATAGTGACTCGGTCACTACTAACACTTGGTCAATATATTAGCTCAGTCGATATGGGGGCTCAACAAATACTAATATTGATGCTCGGCACCAATTGTGCATATCAATTCTTTTCTCGGTTCTTGCCTTGGATCTGTCCTAATGCATCTTAACTTATGCAGATATGGACTTTAATACATCTAATGTTAGGAACTGGAGTAAAATATAAAATTTTGAAAAATAGTTCCTTACATACCTTCTTTGTTTAATTGGAAGTAGTGTGATCACCTGATCCATTGGATTGGGTGATCTCAGCTTCATTGGTTCCACTACTGCTTGCTTCTTCTTTCTTTCTCCATGTCAGATTCATCTGGTTCTTTATCTGATCAATAGTAGGTGCCGAGGCTCTAGTCTTGCAGTCTCTTCTAGTATGACCGATCTTGTGACAACTATAACATACCAAACTTCCATTCATCCAACTCTTGGATTTACCTCTAAATTGTGTCCTTATACAATTTTATGCAATATGACCATATTCACCACAATAAAGGCAACTATGCCTTGTATTGTAATCCCAATTGAATGTGTTACCTTTCCTCAGTACATTTCCTTGTTTCTTGGATGTCCACTTAGATTTTGCATTGGAACTGCAATCTTGGGTTCTATGACCATACTTCTAAAAATTGTAACAATGTCCTTGAAATCTAGGTGAAGTAGGTGATATGCTAGTCTTTGACCTGCATTCATGTGTCTGATGTCCATGCTTATTATAGTTAAAGCAATATCCATTGAATTTAGGCTTTGGATTGGACTTACCATTCTTGCTTTAGCAAATGTTTGTTGTGTGTCCTAGTTTCCCACAATGATGACATGTATGTTTGTTGTTCTTCGGCTTTGCATTCCCCTGTTCTCCACTCTTTGATGATTCTCCTTCTTCAGTACATGATAGATGCTTAGTATGGCCTAGTTTAGAGGTGTCATTGGTCCTTCTTGGTGATCTCATTAGTTCCTCAAAGTATCTCAAGGCTTCATTTAGATTTTTTATCCTCTCAATGAGTTCCCTTTCAGATCTTAACTCATTTTTCAGTTGATTGTTCTCTCATCTCAGATATGTAATTTCAATGTCTTTCCTGTTTACCTCTTGGTTTGAAAATAATAGGTGGTTGACCATGTCCAACTGATTGTTTGTGAGCTTCTACACATCACTTGTCCTTTCATCAAGTCTAGTAGCCATCTGTCTCTTATCTTCTTCTATCATTGTCTTGTCTTCCTCAACTTTCTTCTTCTGATCAATCACCTCACATAGTGTTATTTATTGACTTTCTTGTTCTATATTTAGACTTTTGACTCATTCTTTTAGTGTGTTGTTTTTCTCTAATAGATCTGCAATTGTTACATTAATTTCTTTGGAATTTCCATTTTCAAATAGACCTTCAGTGTCTTCTTCTTTATATTGAGTGTCATTCAGTTGAGTTGCCAATTCTTTCCTTGCCTTTAAGGATTTCTTCAATTATTTTCTTGTTGTCTCAAGCTGCTGTAGTGCCAGCTGGATGTCAATCTTCTGATTCTCTATGACCTTTCCCAACTTATAAACCTCCATCTCCAAGATCTTAACTCTCAAGTGGTTAGACTTCTTTTAAAAGAACAGAGCTCTGATACCAATTGTTGTAAGCCTAATATGGGAAAGCAATATACTAAGAGGGGGGTGAATCAGGATCTATAAACCTTTTACACTTTTGAAACAAACTATTCAACATGTATACATAAATATTAACTACAATGTTGTAATAGATCTAACTACTAATCACATCCATGATAAATTCATAACACAAAGATTTGGTAACGCAAAAACCCTTGAAAGGTAAAACTGGGGTGGGGATGACACCCACAAATCTTCACTACTGCAGTAACAAAGTGTGCCTATTAGGGCTACAAAGTTTTGATCACTTCTAATGATCTACCCTGTGAGGGGTCTACCCTATTAAGAGTTTACAGATTTATACAATCTACCTTGACTAAAGGATTTAAACTTACTTCTAAGTAAGCACTATGTTAGGAGACTTAGAAAAGTCTGTTAGGACTACTCTATTAAGAGATTTACCCTGATTCACTTGCTAGAATGTATCAGTACCCAATCCTTCAGTTTGCACTTCAAATGCTGATGTCGGATCTCCTCTTTCCAACTCTTAACTGATCTCAAAATTTGATATAACTCTTTCATGTCCTTTACTGCTCTGCTTGGTCACTCTACCTTGTCTATGCTTCTGATATACAAAACTCTGCTTCTTCTGCATACACAGCCAATCTCTTCTCTTCGCATCATCGAATCCATCATTAGGGTTTTGTATATTTCCTTATATAGATAATTGATGAAGCTTCCAAATCAAGATCAACAATCTAGATTCATCACTTTTGCCGCTTAAGCATTCCTATTTTTGATTGGTTGCATTGCATGCATAGGGATTAATGATCTTAGTCATAGTGCGTATTTAACTCCATTAAATGTCTTACACAATCATTAAATCTTACATAGAAGTCGGCCAAAACGGTTTACCTAAGTGTTTGTGCCATTCAAAACACATATACAAAATTGTCTTGCTCGGCATATGAAAACTATGGTGCTCGGTCAAAACTGTCTCGCTCGGCATATCCATATGTTGTCACTCGGCACTAACTATTCTATGCAACTCGACATTAAATCTACTCGGTAACTATTGAGTAATCGGCGACCATTGACTTGCTTGGCAGTAATTACTGCTCGGTTCATACATTACTCAGCCTTAGTGGGATGGCTCGGTCGTAGTGATGACCGACCAACCTGCCTTGATAATGACTAAGTGTGTGACACTAATAGACAACATAAAAGTAAAAGAGAGGCTCATGTCATGGCCATGGTATATGTTGAAGTTTAAGTTTCCTTATGGCATTTACATTATGTGGAAGATCATTTTCTTATTTAACTCGTACATTATAGCATTTAAATGGCGAGTCAGTTGATCTCCCCCAATCTTCTTTCTCAAAGGTTGAGTGGAGAAAATGTGGAAGCGTTGACAAGGCAATATGACTTGTTTGATAGAATGCCCAAAATAAGTGTGCAATTATTGCAACACATACACAAAATGGATTTATTGAAATACGAATTTTATTATAATAAATATTTTAATTATTTACTCATCTTTTACAATTAAATCTTTCTTAATTTCATTATATAAAAATTATTGTTAATTTTTAAATTAAGAGAACTTATTCTAATTTAATCATAGGTGACATGCTTTAAGAGAGAGAGAGAGAGAGAGAGAGAGAGAGAGAGAGAGAGACGAATATTTACAATACCCGAATTTGGTAAAATACAACTTGAAGGATTTCAAAAATTGAAAGCCCAAATAAAAAGATAAAAATTATTCTTTTTGGGAATGTCTAAATCAACACCTTTCATTAAAGGAGGAGGAGAAAAGCAAAATGAGAAGGAGAAGGAGAAGGAGGAGGAGAAGGATACGAGGAGGAAGAAGAAGAAGAAGAAGAAGAATTCTCTCCCCCTTCAACACCTCAAGATATTAAAGTAGATATATCTTGCTATTGGCGTAACCATTACACCTTTGTTAGGTACATGTGCTAGTTATACTTCAATGACAAAGACTATTCATCAAAAAATATTTTTTATTTATTAAAAATAAATAAGATCATTAATTTAATTTCTAAAAAATTAATTAAAAATATATCTTAAAATTAGCTCTGTCATTTCCAAAAATTAAAGAAGTAATAAATTTCTATTGGAAGAAGCATGCCAAGCCATATGCTAGATGATTTCTAGGGCTTGCTATAAAGAAAAAAACAAAACAATGAAAGATTATTTTTTAATATTAATTTGTAAATCTCATAATAGATATTTTTTAATATTCTTGATGATTCCACTAACATCATTTATTAGCAGCTGCTTTATCAAATATTCTAATGAATATTTTAATATGCAGGTTAGAAGTCCATATCTATTAGATGTTTGAAGAAAAATGTAAAATGATAAATAAAAAATAATCAAGGCATTCAACCACTCTGATTTAATCATTTTATTAATGAACTTTCACATGTCTTTCATCCGTATTTTTACCTTCATTCCTTTTACTATTCTGGGATGTTGTATCCTTGGAATATTCTGTCAGAAATGCCTCACACCAAACAGCCCAAGGGCTTTGTCCTGCCTTGTGGATGATCATGCTCTGTATTAACATCAACATTCCTACGTTAATGGATGTTTATATCTACTTCTATGGCGTCCAATTTGCAGAGCAAGAGAATGTTGGGGAAAGTTACCGTGTTATTCATTATCCCTGCTATTGCCTCCCATTATGCATTGCAGAGGCCACATTTCTGAGGCATCTGTACTCAAACAATAACCAGCATCTTTGATTCGTTTATGGCTGTCTGTATCCATGCTTAAAAGCTCCTATTCGAGCACAGCAATGAAAAGACATTGGTAATAGCCGCTAAATCCTCTTACACCAACTCTTGCAAACACATCCACCAGAGATTTTTCCCAAATTCCTTGCGGGCATATCCTGCAATCAAGCAATTCCACGACTTGACACAATCTTGAGGCATTCTTTTTAAACACTTTGCAGACCCTGCCTGTGCATCAAAACTCAGTATACCATCCCTTTTTATGGATGTCTATATGCCATCCCATAGCCTTCATATTGGCACAGGGCCCGAAAAATGCTAGTTAAGGCTGAGGAGTTCGGCTTTTAGCTGATCATTGCATTAGCTGCGAAAGTTTGTAAAGCTTTTTTTTTTAAATCCATTTTAGTCATACCTCTTTCATGGCTTACTGTGAGTCCACATATCATTGGGGCATTTTGTTTGGAGCAATCCGTGCAAAGCACATCCTGCAACTTATGAATGACAACTCCCGCTTTATGGCTATCCGAGCCCTGTTTTTTATGAATGATATTTGAAACAGACAAGGGCATAGATGAGATCTTGGATGCAAATTCTTGAGCTTTTGGAGACACTTCATTAAATATTTAATCTCAGCCCGTTGGATACAAATCCCACAGATGACCCTGTTTGGATTCGTTTTACAATTTACCTTTCAAATAATACTCAAGGTAATACACAGCAGTTCTATGTCAAGGAATCAATTCAAAATTAGAATAGAACAAAAAAATGAACAAAATTTGCTTGCTTGTGATTATTTTTGAAAATCAAATTGACATTGTCTACATTAGAATATCCATGGACCTTACTCCCATGTATATCCTTTATGTTATCCTTACCACTACTCCTTTGAAACCTCAAGAAAGAGAGATAACTTGGAAAACCTTAGGGACCTTACTAAAACCTAGAGCTGTTCAAAAGATTTCTGATAATTTGATAAACTGCGAAAAAGATTCCATCATGTAGAGATGAACTCAATTCCAGTGTTTGCTACAACATATTGTAGAATTGAAACTTTCTTACCACCAGAATCTCTTCCTTTAAGAGTTCAAGTTTAACAGTGTTGTTGAAATGAAAAATGAGAGAACTGCCGACTTGTGTTTAAAATGAGGCAATACAAAACAGGAAGCACTTACAGGAATGGAGGGATTGGCACTCAGAAATTTGCAGAAGTTAGGGAGAACAACCTCTGTTTTGGTTTGTTCCTAACTTGGGCATCCAATTTAATCTTTTCCTCCTTGTGCATTGAGAAATGGTTTATCCCAAGCCAATGTTGACGCTAACCCTAAGATTCTACATTTTATTCTATATGGGAAAGAAACTCTTACCCTTCATTGGATGTTAAGAGCTTCAATCCAAATAACTTAAAGTTCTTAGACAGGGTGGCGATTGGGTGTGTGAAGTGTCACATATGGACTTAGATTAATACCTTCATTTCAAGAAAAGAAAGTTGCTAAAGCTAATGCACAAGTGCATCCCACAGTAAATAAAGTCCATGAATATAGTGCATAAGGGTACACTCGAGAAAGGAAGTTCTGAAAATGGTTTTAATGTGTATAAGTGCAAACTTCATAAGGGGGTTCTTTCTCTAAGGTTTGAAATCAAATTTCTTGTTCAAGGACATATAAACAAAGCAACATCAAGGTTTGAATACGATTGTTAAGTGCGCATCTAAAAAGGAGAATTTTCTTTCAAATTCAAGGATCAAATTTTACATACTTAAATGCAGCCTTGTATGAAGAGAATAAAGCCTAGAAAAGTGCCACTATCAGTTGTACCCTTGACTTAAGGAAATCTTCTTTGTTAGCAAGCAAACCATTCATGGTATAGATGTATAAGTTAGCTTTGTTGGAAGTGATGACACTCTAAGAGGGGGGGTGAATCAGAGTGTATGGAAATTTGACAAGAATGTGACGTTTAACGAGAACCTTTAATGAGAAACTTCTACCCAGATGAAATAATAGAAAATGAACCAACATATAAATCCAATTTAAGCAAAGTATTTTGCAGAATCATTCATTATGTATGTGAAAATCCTTATTATACTTTGTTGACAATAAAAAAAAAAACTTGCTCAAAACAATAGATAGTACTGATGTAACAATGGCTGAGATTTGCAAAATGTATCAGAACAAGAACTTAAACATGATAAACAAGACACTTACAAAGTGACACCAGATTTTGACGAGTGGAAAAGCCCCAGGCATAAAAACCACTCCAAACTGCAATTTCATTAAATCAAACTGAGCACCAACTCAA
>MU228442.1:2274409-2288359 GCA_018584345.1 Thuja plicata
AACATATGTACCTGGAAGAACCCAAAAAAAAAACTGAGAAGGAACCAACCCAAAATAATACCATTTGAATCGTTCATGTAGATCATCATATTCAAAAAACCAAAACTGCAATCCAAGCATCAAGTCTATTGTGACAGCAAACACAGTAATCATGGCGGCAGCTCTGAATCAGGGTTCAAGACTACTCCAAGCAAATGCGAAAATGATTAATCTTTTTTCTCTATCTTCCTTCATAATACCATAGACTATAATGTATATATTTTTGAGATCCATAAAGCAAAACGAAATGTTTTGATGTCCACTTACCATACACAAAATGATTATGTCGGTTTACCATGATTAAACCAAACTCAAGTCAAAACATTCAATTAGCTGTCGGCCCACAGATTTAGGCATATTCAATAATATGGCCCCACAAAATAATTCGAATGCCAAATCATTACCTAACTGCCAGGTCATAAGCATTGTCATCAAGGACAAACGACAAAGGGGCTAACAAGCTTTTGGTTAGAAGTTTTATTCATACAATGGTAAATTTATTCCTTTCCCTTGTGATATTGCTGTGTACTTATGTAAATCGAGTTTGCAGATTTTGTATTGTAAGTGCACTCAAGATTGGCAATTGTGGCTTCAAATGCAATTCCTTAGTTCAATTGCCAAAGTTCTTTATTCAATTCAATCCTTGTGTGTACTTACATCTTTTAGCCAAATGGTATGTCTTTTATTGTGCAGGTCTATATTAGTAAAAAATAGGAAAACCTCTTATCTAGTGCAGAAATGCTGATTCGCCTTGTGTCCTAGCCTTCTGTGTTTTTCACATTCTGAAGTCCCTGCAAATTCTAGCTCTTATTCTCTAATTTTCTGAGTAACGAAAATATCATATTTCCTTTACTTTTTGTAAAAGAGAGATTCCTCTTCCAATACGTCCTAGTGTATTTTGTCCACTGGACTTCTCCAATTCTTGAAAAAGACTATCTTTACATAGGCACTTACACATCAACATATCAAGCATACTATTATCTACGTTACATTCCTAGTTTTTATTCAATATAATGCATCTTTATTTTACTTCCGAGGAAATTAAGAATCAAGATTTACTAACTAGTTTAATAGAATATGTCATTATTAGTACTGCTATTGCCAACATATTCAGTTCTTCCTATTCATGACAATACACAAATACATGAGGATATTGACAACACTCCCTTCAACTAAACATCCACTAAAATATCACATGAACACACCAGTACTCCTTTGAAACCTCGAGAACCTCTCTTCCCACACTACCACAAATGAAGGCATTTCAAAGAACTTATATCAGTCATCAATTTCTATGTAACAAAAATCTTAAAAATCCAATTCTTTTTTAGTCTCAACAATAAGCATACATTTTCATCTTTTTTACCACTGGCTTCTAGATCAATTTCAATCCCAGATAGCTCTTTTGCCTTGCTTTGAATCAATTTCAGCTTCTCCATCTTTTTTCTTTTGGATCAATCTGAATTCCCATTTGTTTTCTTGCTTTTGGAGTAGTCCTAATTTCAATCCCAAATAGCTTTGGGACATTGTCCGAATTATTTTCACTTTCATCTTCTACAGCTTTTATTTTACCAAGCTGCGCAGATCCATGGAGATGATCGCTGGTTTTCTGATAGGATGGATAATGTTTGTGCTCTGTATTCTGATCTACTCTGATTTTTTCATGAGATTTCCTCCCAAATCTTTGTTTTTTTACTAATCTTCAGAGTTGGCACATTTACTGAGCTTACTGAAGCACATGTGATGTTGCATCCCTTTTCTTGAAGTTACTCATAAGACCAGATTGATCTTCCACACAATGGTTGCTCATCAAATTCTGAGAGACATGACTGTAATGCAAACTTTGCTGCTTGGCATATTACAATCCCTAGAAAGGGAAACCATATCTCCTTTCAAATGATTATTATAGATAGACCTTCTCCATCCTCCTCTAAGAACATAATTTTGGCTTCTTTCCCAAAATAAAAGTCTAAATTGTTATTCTCTACTATTACTATTATGAGTATTATCCAAAAATGTAAGAAAAATTCTTTATTGAGCATCTAATTTATCCTTAGGAAAATGGCGTTCCATATGTTGTTTTGGGATCACTAGCTTATTTAATTTAGGCACATCACTACTGTCACCTGCTTTTCAAATATATGTTGCCTCTTCATCACAGGGTACTCTAGAATTATATTCTTACACATCTTCCCTGCATTGCATGTATCCTGATTACCAGATATGGGTTGATAAGCATTGTACCTCTTATATAGTTCTCTGTCATTATTGTAATCCTTGGTTAAATAGAGAACTTCATGACGAGTGAGAGAATCTTGAAACAATTTCTCAACCTCTGAAACTGGTGCCCTTTGAACTTCATATAAGCTGAAACATAAGCCTTGGCAGCTTCTTCTCCAATCTTGAAAGTACCCATCCATATTTGTGCTGCCATTCTTTAGAGAAACCACACCTTTCAACTATGAAGAATCCTCTTTTCCTTCAATATTTTTACTCTCAGATGTTGCACCCTCAATTTCATTCATATCAGCCTCTATTTCACTAGAGCCAGTTGATATGCTTTGTGTGTCACTCAGATGTTCTATAATAGCTTGAAACTTCAACAAGGATTTAGGGCTTTCATACCCTTTTTCATGGCGTTTCTTTAAAAAAAAACCTAGAGCAGCATCAAAATCTATAAGAACATAAAATTAAGAATCATAATCAGTAATCTATTTTTTAATATTTTCTCCCTCTTTCTGATAATGAATCAATGAAGGTGATCTGAAACATATGTACAACTGTTAATGAAGAAGGGTATGAAAGTCCCGATTCTTCGCTGAGTCTCAAGCTATTTCACAACATCTCAGTGAGAAATAAAGACATAGCTGACAGTAATGAAATTGAGGTAAAATCTGAGAGTTATTTCGCTAAATAATGGCCACTGGGAAGCACAAGTATAGTTCAATTTTTCAGTGAATAACTGAAAACAAATGAACCAACAATTGAACAAATTTTTATGGGGTTAGCGATCATATTATGAATTTAAGAATACAGCAATAAAAAAGTATACATGACCTCACAGATAAGAAATGTTATTCTTTATCACTGTAAAATTAGAAAGTTCAGACTTTTTTCTTTATATAATGAAAAACTCTGTCATTTCTTCAAAAGTCCTAAAACTTAGCCAAAAACTCTGATCTTTCATTATTAAAATCTTCTTTTATGACTTATAGCAGGTCCCATGCTGCTTAGGTTGGGGTCTTATGGAAGGGGCTTCCTACAAAATAGAGCTGGAACTGCTTGTTATTCTAGGGATCCCATAAAATTTGCAATCTAGTTCACAGTAAAAAATTAAGCTCCAAAATTTAAGGAAGTGAAATAACTTTGTTATTCACAAATAAATTTGAAAACAAAATTGTAGGCAAATAAAGAGGAATAAAAAAAAATGGAGAAGACAGATTATCCTTCCAACTTATTTATTTTATTTTTGAATAAGCTTTTTGAGTTCTCAATCTTATTTCTAAAATTTGTTATAGATAAATAATATTTTATTTAATAATATAAATATATGTTATTCAAATATATATGTTATTTTATAATATATATTTTTATTTTAAAAACTTGTTTCAATAATTTACAATATTAATAAACGTTGTATGTTATTTATTAAATATTTATATTAATTTAGAATTATTTTAAAATAAAACATATGACTTAGAAACTTGGTTATATATTTATAATTCTTTTTCCAGTTATTTAATATTTGTGTATGTAATTGTAGCTCTTATTTAATCGTAATCATAATTGAATGTTACTAAAAATAAAGTTGTAATTTGATTTACCAATATTTAGAATGAAATTGAAAGCTAATTTTATCTTTTAACCTTAATTATAATTGAATCATACTAAAACCATATTCCTAAATAAATCTTAAACTAACATTAAATTATAATACCTCATCCTCACTCCAATTGAAACAAAATTATAAGAAAATCTTAGTGGAATCTTACTAGCAAATAGTTTTCCTTGAAAAACAACCCTAAATTCTAAGAACACGAACAAATGAACAAACAAATGAAGAGATTGCTATTGGGTTAGTTAGCATCTTCCTCTAAATTTTAGTGTATTACTCCAACGTTAAATTCCAACACTTAGCCAAAAACTCCTCTCTTTTACAATTAAAATCTTCTCACAATGCTTGTAACAAAGACTAAAATTAGTTATTTTATTTTAAGAGAACTTTTTGTGGAATCAACATTTCCCTCCATTCTTATTTGATTTTTAATTGAATATTATTTAATTAATTCCTTTTCTACACTCACTTTGGTTAAGTTCTTTAATTAAATCCATTTATATCTCACAATTCAATAATTATTTAATTAAGTCAATTAAGTCTTCTATAATAAAATAATTTATTAATTATTTATTTTTTTTTTAAAAATCTTTTAAAAATAAATAAAATCTTTATTTTATTCTATATGGGTTGCGGATGGAGCGTCGACGATTAGGGCTTCTTCCTCTGCTCTTCAATCAACTTCGAGGAGGGTTTCAGATGGTCAACGAGGGGAGGAGTTCCTTCTTTCCATCTTATAGCGCCTCAGTGAGGTTTTTGCTAGAAGATACGTCTTGTTTTAGCTTTTTATCATTCTTTTGCTCTTTTTTCTTTTGTGGACTAGAAAGAGGAGCTTCCTCCCCGAAATATGTCGCTCTGTCAAGGTCAATAGAGAAGCCTGCCTTGTGGTTTGATGATGGAATGCCTTCCCTAAGTCCCATAAAATCAGCAATAGCCTCATCGTTCTCGAAGACATCTAAATCAGGGGGTCCTTGTTGTTCCCACTCTATTAGCTCTGGGTGTACAAGACAAATACTTTCATGGTTGTTTGACTCTGGTTGACTGAAAGGGACTACAGATATGGTTCCTACAAAATTGGACTGTGATGTGGATGCACCACTTGAGGTTTGATAGATGACATGTTTATCAATCCAGGGTTGTTCGGCAATGGACAATTGGTCAAATAAGTCTTCTAGGTTTATGATAGTGTCTGACCGAGGGGAATAATCTGGGATCGACGGTTCAGAGTCGTGAAAGGATCTCCACTCATACTCGTGGGAGTCAGTCTCAATATAACGCTCGTCAGATGTCTCACTTCCCTAGTTATCGTCGATTGTTATGTGGAGGTCTATTCGGGTTTGTGTGGTTCCCTCTTCGGCGGGCAACAACTGTGCTAGTATGTTGCTTATCAAGACATGTTTTGTGTTGTGCCCCCGGTGCATCTCTGCTATTTTTTTTTGATCGACTTGGACATCTTGGATCACAGGACTAGTTCTTTGTTGTCCATAGCCCAACCCTCTTGTGTTTCTCTAGGTTGGCAGGAGAGACAATTCCATTATGCCTTGTTGTCTTGCCCCCAGCCCGGTTCTACCATCATACCCGAATCTTTGTAACATTGTATAACCATTACCATAGTTCGACAGGGGAAGGGTTTGTCTGATGGTCTCTTGTGGGTCTTGGTATAACCATGTGCTGATATCTTGTTCAAATGGATTTTCTTCTGCTATGTCTCCCCATCTAACAAAGGTTGTGGGTGGACATCTGAATAGAACAGGTTGCGGAGTTTCTGCTATAATAATAGGTTGTGGCATGCCATAAGTTCTTGGGCTCTGATGTGTGTGGGTGATGGTGAAAGCCTCTTCATATATGTACTCACCACAGCCTTTGTCGGTGATGGATATTTTGCCCGCTTTCCGTGTGACACCCCTAAGATTTGAATCTGAAGAGGAGGGGATACTTGCATCTTGGTTAATGGCTATCTTTCCTGTTGTCTGTGTTACATCCTTGGGAGTTGAATCTGAGGAGGATGGGATGCTTGCATCTTGGTTTGAGGGTACCTGGTTATTAGTGTTGATTTGGACAACATTGCAGTATTGAAAAGGATTGGGATCTCTCTCTATGACGATTTCCTCTCCCTGGTGTGGAAACTTGATGCATTGATGGTACGTCAAAGGTACAGCTTGCATTTCATGTATCCAGGGTCTCCCTAGTAGCATGTTGTAGCCCAACTCAAGGTCTAGGATTTGGAAGGGAGTGTTTTTTACCATTGGACCGATATGGATAGGTAGAATGATAATACCTTTAGAGGACCTTTCATCTTCATCATAAGCTCTGATATTTATCCTCCTTGTGACATCAATGCTTGATTGTAAATAGCCCAGTTGCTTGATTAACTTTAGAGTACAGATGTTTAACCCAGCTCCACCATAAACAAGGACCCTATAGATAGCACTTTTGTGGACCTAGACAAGTAAGTGTAAGGGATCATTATGCAGGGGTTTATGCGGCGGCACATCACGGTCTGTGAATGTGGCATGTTTGTTAGCAGCTATATGATTAACCATCGTTTTGAAGCTCTTGTCCCTTGGGACAGCTGCATTCTAAAGGGCTTGGTCAAGTGCCATTTTATGCTATGGAGATATGCGCAATAGGTCAAACGTGGAGATCTGGGCAAGTGTGCGCTTTAGTTGATCCACTATGTTGGGATGTGGATCTGAGTTTACTTTGGGATTGGTAGATACAGTAGGTGAGGATGGTAATCCTTGCAAGATGACTCTGGCGCAATGCGTTGTTACAACACATTTGTTACCTTGTCTTTGATAGTGATTGTAGCCACATGGTTATCTGAAGGATTGAGGCAATTAATAACATTATCACTGTTGGCATATGTATAGTTGACTTTTTTGCCTATCCACCAGACCCGGAGACTTTTCCCTTGTTGTGATCATGAAAGGTATCATTGAAGATAGTGTGATCAGTCGTGCCTTTGGTTTGGGTATTTGTTACATCGATGACCCTTGTGTCAATCAGATCTTGGATAGTGTGTTTCAATCGGTAACAGTTAGACGTTTTGTGCCCTTTCACCCGATGAAACTCGCAGAAATCTTTGTCATTATGCCACCTTGGTTTGTTTTCATCCTGTTAAAAGTCCCTGATTTCTGGGAGAGTGATAGTGTTTGATTGTATCAACTTGTGTAAAGTTGATTCTATCGGCTCTCCCAATGGTGTGAAATCTCGTTGCTAGAATTGAAACTGTGGTCTGTGTTGATTTTGTTGTTGATTGTTTGACACAGCGGCCGCTTGTATAGGAGGAGGTTGGTTTTGGGTGTATGCTTGTTGAGTGGGCACTGTGGGTTTTTGGTTGGCCATAGGTGCGCCTTGCAGTGACACCTTGGGTTGTGCATAATTGACTGTCTTCACATCAATGACACCATCGCTAGTGACATTTTTTTTTTGTTCCACCACTTAGCTTTGTCCGTTGCATTTTTGTTTGTATTCATTTGTGTGGGATCTGCAAGGATTCCTTGTTTGACTAAGTTCTGCTCACAATGAACTCCTCGTTCAATGAGTTGTGTGAAGTTCGGAGCTAACTGTAACTCTGTTGTGAATGATATGTCTGGAATTAGATTGTCAACAAATATGACTATCAAGTCTTGTTCAGGCACATCATATGTTATGCGGTTTGTCGTATTCCTCCATCTCTGTAGGAACTTCACAAAAGACTCTCCATCCTTCTGTTTGATATCGCAAAGGTCCTTGATGCTGACCTTGCGCTCGATGTTATGATGGAAGTGAGCTATGAACTTTTTAGCCAGTTCACCCCAAGACTGAATTCCATGAGGTAAATGTGAGAACCATTCCATTGCTGGTCCAGCCAAGCTTTATGGGAACAGTCGCGTTAGATATGTCTCATCATGGGTGACTTCGACGCAACTAGAAAAAAACTCTCAGATATGTTCAATAGGGTTGGTATTTCCCCTATATTTGTCAAATTTTGGTACCGAGAAGTGATTTGGGAATGGAGACATGTGGAGAGAGTGGTCAAAGGGATATGGGTATAAATCCTCTGCGGTGTAGGCTTTAGTTTGCCCCTGATTTTGCATATCCATCATTTGGGTTTGAAGGGTTTGCATTTGTTGCATTAACATGTCTGTTTGATATTGAGGTTGGTGTGTGAGGGCATTCCTCTGTGGTGTAGTGGGTATGAAGTTGTGCCTCTGTGTCCCTTGAGTAGGGACATAGGATTTCATCCTGGGGACTTGATATTGATTTCCCACCGAGTTATTTGTAAATGGGGGCACATGAGTAGCCCATGGTGGGTTTTGATGCGTTTGATGTTGTGATTGAAACTGGGGTTGATACTGTTGGGGTTGATATTACTGCTGCTGAGGTTGGATTTGAGGCAACTGAAGCTGGGGTTGCTATTGCGGGGGTGGGTTTTGAGGCAATTGAAGCTGGGGTTGTTGTTGCGGGGAATGGAATTGAGGCAACTGAAGCTGGGGTTGTTGTTGCGGGGTTTGGAACTAAGGCAACTAAAGCTGGGGTTGTTGTTGCGGAGGTTGGATTGATGTCAGAATGGGCAAAGATGTAGCCTTGGGCAGACATTGACTGTAAGTCGTACCTATAGAGACGGATCCCTGTGGGCATGATGTGTTGATCCCAAGACTAGTGTGAATTAACTGTAGCAATGACATAGTTTCAGAACAGTTGGTGTTTGGTGGGATGGAAGGCATAGCATGAGAGCTTGATTGTCCTGGCCATGAGACCAAAGGTGGAGGCATACTAGTGACCATGGGTGCACTTAGTTGCGAGCCTATCATGCTTTGAGTGGAAGATGTGTTGGCCTGGGTCGTGTCATTGGTTTGACTAGGTATAGTCTGTGTTAATGTGGGTAATACCAATGGTGGAAAGATTTGAGACACAACAGGTAGTATCTAAGGAGGTTGAGTAGTGTTTTGACCTGCGAGAGGGTTTTCGGGCCATATAATCGATACACTGGATTTAGCGAGGAGTTTGACTCCCTTCTTTATTAGCATGGCTAAGTAACGTTCAGGGTTCCTCTCTACAACAATGTTAACTACTTTTGTGGAGTAAGCATCTTGCTCCACATCTTCAAGCTCTGCTTTTGTGATATCTTGGAAAAAAGCTACCCCACGGGGTTGTTCAATGAATAGAGCAGAACTGGTATTCACGAAAGGATCGTTCTCTTGCTTTGTTTTCCAAGCGGGGAATCTATTGATATATGACTCATTAGGTTGTGCTCTAGCCTTAAACCTTGTGTAAGGCCCTCCATGAGGTGTTTGAGACATAGTGTGGTCCAGGTTTTGTAACTAAAATAAGTGATACAAAGCAAACAAGGAAGAAAATCCTTTCTAAGGAAGTTCGAGTTATGTTTTGGACAAGGGTAATTCTAAGGACAGATTTTGATATAGCTTGATCTCAAAGTGGTGATGATAAAGATAAGAGTTGCCAACCTTTGTCTAGGACAAAGTCACTTTGATAAAGATGATGATGTTTGATATGATGAGATCAAGGTATTTTGAGTCTGAGCTTTCGAACTAACAATGTTTTTGACAATAATCATGCTTTACAAAGAAGGGATGATCTTTAATGTTTAGAGATTCACACAATGTTCTCCGCGTTGTCCTGGGATAGACACTAGTTTTGGACACCAAATGAAAAGTTCTCTCAAGGTTTTTAGGTCAAAATAGGAATAAAGTATCTCTGGTCAATTGTGGTACAACTCCACTGATTGTGGTAAAGTAGATGGTCGATTGCGGTAGTTTATCATCGATTGCGGTAATAAACAAGACGATTGCGACAATAAATAAGATAACTGTGATAGACTTCCTTCAATTCTGGCACAATGCGGGCAATTGCGGTAAATGAGAAACAGTCTCAAAAAGACTAAAAGAGGGGTATCACTACTTGACAAATTTGATATTTTGGGAATAATGCTTCTGATTTGCAAGACGATTGATGTTGACAACCATAGACTTTAACACGTTTGACTCGTTTTGACAGTTTGGATGTTTTGTTTTGTATTTTTAGAAACTGATCAAAGGAACAAGCACGACAGACACTGTGTTTTGAAGAATGAAGACTGAAAATGTGTATGTTCTACAACTTTTTCAAGTTGCAAGGTTATCACGAGGTCTCAACAATGAATAGTGAGATTAATCTAGGTCAATTGCTTCAAAATACAATGTTATAGGCCCAATGCTTGAATTTATGTTAGCTCACACATCAATTGTCACACTACTAGGACACGAAGGTCCACGACGTAGGTGCCCGTGTTTTTGTCATTTTCAGGTATTGTTTTTGTGGAGTGAAGATCTCTTTCACTACACAAATACTGTGGGACACATATGTCGAGGATCTTGGGGGGAAATTCTACAACCCCTTGCACTATAATAAGGTATCTGTTTGGAGGTAAAACGGGTTGGCCTCTAATTAATCAAGGTTGTAGTAAGGGTCTGTGGTGTCTCTCCAATCGGTTTGTACGTGTGTGACTTACTTAAGAGCCTATTTGATCATGCTGGCTGCTTAGGGATATTCACTCGATCTAGACTATTACCAACACACCTCGCTTGAGCTTGGCTAGATAAGATGAAACTTTGGTTTGTGCCTTGTTTATATACTGATTGGAAGGATTACCGGTTTAAGGTCCTTCTCCGAGGAAGAAATGCATTCCCTGGATAGGCCTTTTCTAAAAAGTATAAAGGTTTCTAATCTAACAGTTTGTGCAAATGCACCCAAAACTCCAGACACAAGGTAAATCGATTAAACTCCAAAAGTTTGAAATGTGAACTAAGCTACACCACCATACAAGAACCAATGTTCAATTTTAAGCCCAAAAGTAGGTGTTGATTGCTTGTTCAATTTTAATGCAGAAATTTGAGAGATTTTTTGCTTTGTTCAATTTTAGTCCCCACGTCAATTTTAAGCCCAAATCTGAAGTGTGAAATGTGAGATGTTTGACAAACACTGTTCTTTTTAAACCCAAATTGACAAGTGAATTACTTTTAGTTTGCTTTGCTTTTAACAGGTTAGTATCAAAAAGGATTTTTTGCAAAATGAGAGTATATGTAGCTTTGAAACAATGAATGATACTCACTAATAACTTACCCTTCCTATTCGTGGGAACTCGTTGCCCTGCAGAAAAATAAAGAAAGTATCAGATTTTTAGATTGCAAGAAAAAGAATATTGGCCCCAAAGAGCAATTTTGCAAGCGATTGCGGTAATGCACAGGCAATTGCGGTAAATAACAGGCGACTACGGCTTAGAAATATCAATTGTGACAAATAACTTTCACTTGTGGTAATGCACAATCGATTGTGGTCTGGATCAGTCAATTGCGATATGGTTTTGTCAATTGTAGAACAATTCTTCTGATTGTAGTACCATTGGATCAATTGTGACAAACTATAGAAAAGACAGAGACCCAGAAGATGACAAAATAGAAATGCGGAAACCTACAATCGATTGCGGTATTAAACCAGTCGATTGCAACACAATTTCATCGATTGCGACAAAATACCATCAATTATGAAATAACACAAATATCGAGAAAAATATAGATTTTTAGATTTGCGACCGTACGACCGTGGTTGATCAATTATGTTTGTCGTCTGCAAGAGATAATCGGGTTGTTTGTTTCACGTCGGGTTCACCAAAATGTACGCCTCCTCTTAGTGATTCGTGGTTCCCAAGCTTTCCAAAGGCAAGGGTTAGTAGCAAGGTTTTACAAATGATATAAATCAAGCACACAAAGACTACTAAAATGAATAACTTGAAACGTAACCAATAAAATGTACAAGCACAAGAAAGGAAAACAAATGAATGCAAACCCTAAAGCACTTGAAGCTTCTATTGTCTCTCTCTACTCCTTTCGAAACGTTGTTCTTGATGCTCAGTATTGGTGTGGGCAGCATCTACGACTTGAGAAGCGTCGAGAATTTGATACTTGAAATGTGTGTGTGATCGCAAGATGGCTTGAATGCTAGAACCAAACTGACATATTAATGGCGCACGAGAGCTTGAAATCTTAGATCCTTCAAATGGTTATGAAGGGTTTATTATATAGGGATTGGGGATGAAATGAACGGTTGAGATCAATCCCAGAGATAGGGAGATGAATAGTTGAGATTAAAAGGAACTAGAGAAGCCATCAGTAAACTCCACCTCTTCATTTGGTAAAAAGGAGATAGAGTTTGGTTGATTAAAGAGCTAATGGTGAGTTACCTTTTAGAATTGAAGAGGTGGGTGAAGTTACCCATGTGGACTGGAGAGATGGGTGGAGTAACCCATGTGATCTGATTGGAGTTATCTCTTTGAAGATAAATGAAAATTTAATTTATTTATTTAATTAAAGTTTTCAACATGTGAGATAATTGAATTCTTTTTTATTTAGAATTGCTTTATTGAATGAAATTAAATTAATTTAATTGAAATTAATTATACAACTCACCCGAGCTTGGCTAGATAAGACGAAACTTTTGTTCGTGCCTTGTTTATATATCGATTGGAAGGATTACCGGTTTAAGGTCATTCTCCAAGGAAGAAACGCATTCCCCAGACATGCCTTTCTAAAACGTATAAAGGTTTATAATCTAACAGTTTGTGCAAATGCACCCAAAACTCCAGACACAAGGTAAATCGATTAAACTCCAAAAGTTTGAAATGTGAACTAAGCTACACCACCATACAAGAACTAATGTTCAATTTTAAGCCCAAAAGTAGGTGTTGATTGCTTGTTCAATTTTAATGCACCAATTTGAGAGATTTTTTGCTTTGTTCAATTTTAGTCCCCACGTCAATTTTAAGCCCAAATCTGAAGTGTGAAATGTGAGATGTTTGACAAACACTGTTCTTTTTAAACCCAAATTGACAAGTGAATTTCTTTTAGTTTGCTTTGCTTTTAACAGGTTCGTATCAAAAAGGATTTTTTGCAAATGAGAGTATATGTAGCTTTGAAACAATGAATGATACTCACCAACAACTTACCCTTCATGTTCGTGGGAACTCGTTGCCTTGCCGAAAAATAAAGAAAGTATCAGATTTTTAGATTGCAAGAAAAAGAATATTGGCCCCAAAGAGCAATTTTGCAAGCAATTGTTGTAATGCACAGGCAATTGCGATAAATAACAGGCGACTGCGGATTAGAAATATCAATTGCGACAAATAAATTTCACTTGCGGTAATGCACAATCGATTGTGGTCTAGATCGGTCAATTGTGATATGGTTCTGTCAATTGCGGAACAATTCTTCTGATTGCGGTACCATTGGATCAATTGCGACAAACTGTAGAAAAGACAGAGACCCAGAAGTTGACAGAAAAGAAATGCGGAAACCTACAATCGATTGCAGTATTAAACTAGTCGATTGCAACACAATTTCGTCGATTGCGGCAAAATACCAGCAATTGCGAAATAACACAGATATCGAGAAAAATACAAATTTTTAGATTTGCAGTCGTACAACCATGGTTGATCAATTATGTTTGTCGTCAGCAAGAGATAATCGGGCTATTTGTTTTACGTCGGGTTCACCAAAATGTACGCCTCCTCTTAGTGATTCATGGTTCCCAAGCTTTCCAAAGGCAAGGGTTAGTAGCAAGGTTTTACAAATGATATAAATCAAGCACACAAAGACTACTAAATTGAATAACTTGAAACGTAACCAATAAAATGTACAAGCACAAGAAAGGAAAACAAATGAATGCAAACCCCAAAGCACTTGAAGCTTCTATTGTCTCTCTCTCTACTCCTTCTAAAACATTGTTCTTGATGCTCAGTATTGGTGTGGGCAGGGTCTATGACTTGAGAAGCGTCGAGAATTTGATACTTGAAATGTGTGTGTGATCGCAAGATGGCTTGAATGCTAGAACCAAATTGACATAGTAATGGCACATGAGAGCTTGAAATCTTGGATCCTTGAAATGGTTATGAAGGGTTTATTATATAGGGATTGGGGATGAAATGAATGGTTGAGATCAATCCTAGAGATAGGGAGATGAATGGTTGAGATTAAAAGGAACTGGAGAAGCCATCAGTAAACTCCACCTCTTCATTTGGTAAAGAGGAGATAGAGTTT
>MU228443.1:0-61054 GCA_018584345.1 Thuja plicata
CACTCATTGGCTCTGGGTGATGCTCATAGAGGTGAAGCACCGGGACTTCCCAAGAGGTCACCCATCCCAGTACGACTCCAACTTGAGTTCACTTAACTACGGAGTTTCCTCCATGGTTAAACCCACTCTGCTTGCATCCTCATTTGCAAAACCTTCACCAATTGTTGTGCCTTATGAACCATCCATTAGAAATCCCCTTAAGCTTATTTAAGGGGCTTTCTAATGGATGGTTCATAAGGCACAACACTTGGTGAAGGTTTTGCAAATGAGGATGCAAGCAGAGTGGGTTTAACCATGGAGGAAACTCTGTAGTTAAGTGCGCTCTAGATGGAGTGGTACTGGGATGGGTGACCTCCCGGGAAGTCCCAGTGCTTCACCTCTGTGAGCATCACCCAGAGCCAATGAGTGCTAAGTGTTCCATTCATTCTCATGATAGATGGGTTTGTGTAAACCACTACTCATGAATCAAAGGTCAATGAGTTTGACTCAAAAAACTACACAGTTGAATCCAGGTAGAATTAAAAAAAATTAATTGGTAAATTTTTTTTTTTAAAAAAATTGGCAATGGTCAAAATTTTGACCAATGCCACTGTTCATTTCTACCAAGGCATTGGTCGCAATTTTGACCATTTCCAAATGAGATGGTCGTAATTTCAACCAATGCCTTGGTGGAAAGCAAAGCATGCACATCAAAATCTCTTAATGGGATGGTCAAAATTTTGACCCATGTCGTGGCTCGTTTCCACCAAAGATTGGTCAAAATTTCAACCAATGCCTTGGTGGAAAGCATAGCATGCACGTCAAAATCTCTTAATGGTATGGTCAAAATTTTGACCCACGTCTCCGCTTGTTTCCACCAAGGATTGGTCAAAATTTCGACCATTTCCACCAATGAGATGGTTGAAATTTTGACCAATGCTATGGTTCATTTCCACCAAAGAGTGGTCAAAATTTTGACCATTCCAATAAAAGATTGCGAAAAGAATGTTATGATTTCCACCAATGGGATGGTCAAAAATTCGATGAAATATTGGTCAAAATTTCGACCATTGCACTAAAGATTTTGACGGCGATTCCTGTCGAATTAAACAAGAGCTATAGTCAAAATTTTGACCTCTATTTTGGTCGCAATTACGACCAATAATAAAAATTTCAAAATTTCAACAAAAAAAGAATGATTACTGTCGAAATTTTGACCAATTTTCATCAAAATTTGAAGTCAAATTTACTAGTGTCAGGAAAGATCATCGCATCCTAGATTTCTAACATCGCATCCAATATATCCTGAATCATATCTAGGGAAAGCTCACATCATGTAACTCCTGCATCTCCTTTAGTGTAAAGGCTCACATTCAGGAAAGATAATCGCATCCAGGAATTCTAGGATCGCATCTCATAAAGGCAATCACATTTGGTTGGTTGAATTGAAAATTTAAAAGTCTAAGCACTAATCTTATAACCATGCATGTTTTTTTTATTTTGAACAACCTAACATTTGCTTGCAAGTTGCTGTCAAAGGCTTTTTTTGTGAAAATTTTGGAAAGCAACTACTAATTTGTGGGTTGCAGGTTGCCAAATCGCTCAACTTGACTTTTATTTTGCTAAGATTTCAAACTTAAGAACATTTTCCATCATTTGGTAAATTTACCAGAGGAGTATTCTCTTTTCCTTCATGGAAAATCAGAAACTCAAAAGTCAATTTAAAACTTGATGAGAATTTGAGGAAATGAACAAGCAAACAAATTATCTAAAGTCTGAGAGTAACTAAGCAAGCTATTCATTGAGATTGGGGAAATTGAACCAACAGATCTTTCTAATTTTTGGATAGTAATTGAACAATTAAATCACTAATTTTGTGGGAAAATGAACAAAGCAAATTTTCTAATTTTTGGAGAGTAATTGAACAAGAAAATCATCTTAAATTGGAGAAATTGAACAAGACAAATTTTGCTTCCATATGCTTTGTCTTTTCTTACGATAGGAATTTAAAAGTCAAATTTAAACACATTACTTAGTCTAACTAGAGGATTTGCTCTTTTTCGCAAGTTGGAAGAATAAGACTCGTCATGGGAGATTGTGTTTTAAGTTATAAATTTTGAGGAAATGAGCATGTTTGGTGTGTTTTTTGGAGAAAATGACATGGAATAGGAGAGTATTCTCTTCTTCTTTTGACGAATCAAAAATCTAGACTCCTAAGTTGTCAATCCTTTGTTATTTTCTTTCAAAACATTAGAGGGCCTACCGGTTAAGGAAAGAATCTCCCGGGATGACCCAAGTGAGGACAGGTTTTACACCAACCCTTCCAACTCACTATAATCAATATGCTTCCTTGTAGGCCAAAGCCTCGAAAGACGTAGTCAATTTTGTTCTTGGAATTTTGACATCATTCCTTGAACTTGCTTGAGTGTGTGTAGAGAGGAGCCACTTGAATCTTTCTTGTGAGACTACACACATTTGAGTACTCATAGGGATATACACCTCAATTTTTCCTTGTGCAATTCTATTGGGAACGATTATGAATGGATTCCCAAAATTAAATAATATTTGTAGTCAAAACTACCTAGTTTATCTCCAAAAGGGTGATAATATTTGTGCAAGGCAAATAGTAATTGCCCCAAGATACTCATCATTCTGTGCCCTCACTTGCATTTGATTTCAGCTAATATGACATCATGACTAGAGCCATTGCGTGCTTGGTGATGGTCATATTATGATTAGCATGTGAGTGTGTACCTGAGTATACAAGCAAATATTTTCACTCTATGCCTAAAATCTAGGGAATATAGATGTGTTTGATCATCTTAAAAATGAAACATTTCTTGATGTGTCTTAAAATCTTACTAAAAAGATAATCTCCTTAAAACAAGAAATAAATTTCAATCCTTGACATACATGTTGTTTAAAAATCTCTAGAAATTCTCACACAAACTCTGCTGTCAGAACAAATTTCACGTACTTCAAGACAAAACTGACAAAATTTGAAAAAGCATTAGAGGCTCACATATATTCATTCCTAGGTTGCATCTAGTTGCATTATCTCACATCTAGGGAACTTTCTTTCTTTTGGTCATTCCTGGCTCGCATACACGAAAGTTGCTCACATACTAAATATCAAAGCTCACATCTGGTTTGCATAAGCTCGCATCTGGTAAATCACAACTCACATTTAGGGATTTGCATTTGGGATAGTGGGTACTTGCACATGTTCCAATCAGAGAAACTTATTATTTTTGGATACCCTTTTGTCTCTTCAGTCCGGTCATGTTGCTCTTGATGGTTCGCCTGTTGTTGTTTCACAACTTTCATAGAAGTCTACCTTGCATGTCCTTTTGGATTCTCACAATTGGTCCTGAAATGTGTGGTATTTTCACTTATCAAAACCTCTTGATTCCAAACTCACTATTAGGGCATTCTAACCCTCTGATGCTAGAGTCATTCACTCAAAATAAACACAAACACTCTTTCACTACTTGGACACACTTGCACAATTTGAAATCATATTTGACAGTATTGGAAAACCTTTGATGAAGTTGAGACCCAGCTTTCATGGTTAACACAAGATGTAATCAATACCTTGCTGAAAAATCATAGATACCTCCTAGATTACTCCAGTTTCAATAAGGAGATTCATCTTCCAATCCCCTATTCGATCAAGACACACCTGCAATGGAATCTCCTCATCAAGGATGGAGTGCAGATTTTGATGAATATAACAATGAAAAAGACCTTAACGAATGAGAAAGTAACAAAATATGGTCCATCCTTTGTTTGACTCAGATAGTGATGAAGACATATCCGAAGAAGAGTATAACAAACTCAAACAAAGTAGAAAATTCCAAAGGACCTTGGAAAATATTATTTGTGAAGACAAAGAGAAATATTTCCTACACCTAGCTTCTCTTAGGGTCAGAATTCCCAAAGACTATGATGTTGAGAGACTAAAGGAAAAGGAGGTACCAACACCTATTTCTATTCTCACCAAGCAATTTACCTTAATGCAATCCAAACTTGTGACACTCAAGAAAGAAAAGGTCAAACCAGTAAAAAAATACTCTTTGGAACACATATGTCCATTTCCTTTTGACAAGAGTATCAACATGGTTTTGTTTACTCCTAACATGGCAAGACCCAAATACAACAAGTACATGGGAGAAACTTATCCACATGACCATGTTAGATATTTTTTCACTCTAAGAATAGAGTACATGCATGAACCTACTTATCTAATGAGGCTATTCCCGGGAAGTCTACGTGGAAATGCTATGGAGTGGTTCTCCAAACTCACACCAAGTGTGCAATCTTTTGAGGAGTTAATACAAAAAAATTTCCAACATTACTGCTACAACATACAACATAACGTAACCATGATGGATCTTTGTAACACAAAAAAAAGAACATGTGAATCCTTTACACACTTTTTACAAAGGTGGAGGAGAATCTTTGCAAGGTACTCAAGAGCAATACCCAAATCTGAAAAGATGGAAAACTTTATCAACAACTTGGTACCCAAAATGCACTATGCTTTGCAAATGCAAGATTCACGTAGTTTATATAGAATGATCAAGAATGCTATTCATGTCAAAGATGTTATGGTCAAGAAAGGATAAATCACACTCCAAAGTGATAATAAATCTAACAACTACAACAATAAAACTAAATGGTGGAATAAGAACAAGAATTTTGTTAGTGATGGAGTGGTAGAAGCATCCAATGTAAATCCTAAACCAGCGGTGTTCAATCTAACAAACAACTTACAAGCAAGTAAAGAAGCTAAGGTAATAACCACAGTACCAAGAGAAAACATTGAGAACAACAAGAATAAAGCATGGACTTCTAGACCTCAAAGAACATTTACTCCATTGGGAGAACCTCTTGAGATAGTTTTAAAGACACTTTTGCATAACAAAGTCCTCACAATATCAGATTCAAAACCATGGGAACTGGAAGTTAAACCAAGATGGTGGAATGAAAATTCCTATTGTGTCTTTCATAAGAACAAAGGACATAAGACTAATGACTGTGTTAAGCTCAAACACGTTATACAAGAACTTATTAAGGGAGAAAAAATCAAAGTAGAAGGACGTACCACTAACGAAGATAACATGACATTTAACAAACCATTCCCTAACTACAAAAAATGGGAAGCTTCTAAAGGAAAAGGAAATGAAGTTAATTACACCTACTCTCATAATGACAACATGATCAACATGTTGGACGTTAAAATTGAATCAATAAATGTGATCACTATTAAAGGTGCCAAAGACACATAAACACATTCAAACATGGTAACGCGAAGCCAAGAACAATTCATGATCAAAGGAGCTAACTCCTCATCTAAGTAAGCAACATCCTCTAAAGTACCTGTTGTTACAATTCCTAAGCCAACAACAACAAGAAAAATAGTTACTATACCATCTGCAAACTATAACTTGGTAGACCAATTGCAAAGGACCTCAGCTCAAATTTCTATATTTGAGTTACTAAAGATCTCTTCAGTGCATAGGGAAGTTCTTGAAAAATCCCTACATTCCACAAATGTTACAAAAGACAATGATGTAGACAAGTTCTAGGCAATATTCAATCACATTTTAGCTCGACGTTACCTCTCCTTTTTGGAAGAAGATGAAAAGTCCTTGAATCTTCCACATAAAAAACCCCTTCACATTGAAGTCTTGATTCACAAATCCTTTGTCAACATGTATTGATAGATGGAGGTGTAGCGTTGAACATATGTACTCTACATCTGATCAAGAAGTTGGGTCTTTTAGAACAAACCATTGATTCAAGAAGTAAGATAACCAACAAGGCTTATGATAAAGAAGAAAGATCATCCAAAGGCCTCATTGTCTTACCAATAAGAATAGGACCAATTGAATGCAATGTGGTTTTTCAAGTTCTTGATCTACCATTGGCCTATAGCATATTACTAGGAAGACCTTGGATACATGAAATGCAAGCAGTGCCATCTACTTACCACCAATGCATCAAATTCCCACATAATGGGGTGGAAGTGACAATTCTTGCAGATTCAAGCTACACTTGCAACAATGTTAAAGAATACAGTATGGTTCCTCACAATAAGGAAGTCCTAATAGAATACATACCTGAAACTTCTAAAGACATGGTGATGAGAAGCTTTGGAAAGACACTAAAACTTGAAGAAACTAGTATGGGGGAATACAAACTAGACATGACGCTATCATTGGCTAACATTCCCATGTCTCCAAGATCTTATGGGAAACCTTCCTCACATTTCACACCTACTACATCAAAAGAAAAAGACATTCATAAACCAACTGATACGGTCAAAGCCTCTTCTTCTCAAGAGGATGAAAGGGAAGATAAATTAGTCTTGGATTGGCTCTATAAAGGAGAACAAAGAGAAAATAAGGTAAAACATGTGGAGATATCCCCAAAAAATTATGGTAAAGGATATGACCTTCTCAAAAAAATGGGATACAAAGGGAATGGACCTTTAGGAGATAAAGAAAAAGGAATGGAATTTAGGAACACCAAAGAAAAAATAGGGTTAGGTTTCAATAACAGTTCAGAAAACCCTACTTCAAAATATGGTCCAATCTTCAATGAAGGAAGTGATGATGAAGAAGAAGAAACAACACTAGAATCGTGGACATATGAAATATTATTAGACATTAGTACTAAGTATCCTAAATATCAAGGAGAAAGATATGTACCTAATTTTGTAGCACAACAAGAGCATCATGTTCCTTTGTTGTCACAAACTGATGTCCAAGACATAGAGGAAACAAAAGAAGAATCTCCATAAGTCCAACAGATAGAAGAAACTCTTGAAGAAATACCCCAACAACAAGATGTACATCCTAGCTGGGGGCAATTGGTCACAATTTCACATGTCTTATACTTACCACACTTTGATCTACAAGTGGCTAATAGGGTGCATCAGGTAACTATTGCAGAGTTTCTAAACAGATCTGACGATGAAATAATAGACTCACAAGATTATGAATGGGATAACATGTCTGATGCTACCATGGATATTGAGGTAGATGTGATTCACAAATTTGCATCTCTATTGGAAGAGGAGAGAGTTCTAACACTTCCCCTAACATTATTCTTGTCCCGTAATCAGATGAGATACCACTACCCAAGATTGTTGATGGAAATACTGGTGCTTTACTAGGTCTAGAGGACATTCAAAGGACACAAGATATGAGTTTCAATTCGATGAGAGAAGAAGAAGAAAGCTCAACTTATGAGTCGCTAGAGATAGGTCCACATATTACTAACAATGACCCTACTAATGATGACTTAACTCTTAATGATCTAAACATTGTAGAAGCCAACTTAACAGAACATGTCTTGTCAGTTAATAGTCTTGAAGCTGACACGATGTTGTCCTTACCAAACTATGAATCATTATCCTTGGTAAACCCTGACCTGATTAATTGAACCAATTCAGATCCTACTCCTATCATGAACTTTCCCAATGACTACACTTTGGCCTGTTATCTAAATTCTTGTGAAACTTATCCTTCTTCCACCAATGCAAGGAGCGTGAACATGTTAGAGGAGGATATCAAGTTTCTTAGTCACAAATTGAAAAATAAAAAGAAGAAAAGAAATGATGGTGAAAAGCACGTTGTGGTAGTATCTAATTCTAAAAAAGTAAAAATAAAAGATGTATCTGATGGTGAAAACCTCTTAGAGGCACCAAAAGATGAGATTCCTGATATCCTCCCTAAGCACTTTCAAGAAAGATCTTCAGTTATGATAGAACAAACACAACGAGTTAACTTGGGAACAATAGAAGCTCCTCAATTTGTTCACCTGACACAATCCTTATCAGAAGAAGAAAAGATACAGTTCACTATATTCCTCAAAGAAAAGAAGATTAACTTTGCATGGTATTACATTGATATGCCTGGACTATTGGAATTAATGGGAAGTGTGTACTAAGAGGGGATGGGTGAATCAATACCTCTAAAAAATTTGTATCTTTTAACCTTTATCCTTTAATTTATCAAATGTTTATCCAACCATCTGTTATATGCTATCTTGATGTAAGATATATCGATTCATAAACTTAACCATACATGTGAACATTCATAGAAACATTCATGAAATTAATTGACACATAACACAAGATATGATATCATAGAAAAATCCTGTTAGGAAGTAAAAATTGGGGTGGGGATGGCACCCACAAATTCTTCACTATCTGCAGATTGGAAGGGGTCAGTTAAGGCTTACAATTTGATCACTTCTGATGATCTACCTGGTTACTGTTAGTAATAACTGAGAGGGGGGTGAATCAGTGGCTTCAAAAAATTATCCTTAAACTTAACCACCAATCAATAAATCTCAAATTATTAAGTCCCTTACAAGATACATGTCATGAAATACTAATAATTATTTAACTGTCTGTAGGTTTTCCTTTTCTGACCTTGTTCTCCTTGATTATCGATAAACAGTAAAAACTATTTATCGACACTCAGTAAATATGTAGAGTATACCGATCAATCCTGAAATGCATATGTGAAATGTAAAAAATAAAGTAATAAACCATACACACATAACACATGGATTTTAATGTGGAAACCCTATTAACAGAAAAGCCCACTGGGACTGGTACCACAAATTTTCACTCTTTTGAAGTGAACCTTGTTAGGAGCCAACCCTATTAAAGGTTACAAACACACTATTAGGTGTGACCTTGTTAGAGGATTTTATACATAGAGGTTGTCACTTAGTATTGGGCATCTATTTTCTACCATCCTTGAATCAACCTTCTTCTTAGACTGTCAATAGGTATCTGGAAAGTCCAATGCTACTTTCATGAATCAACATTTTTGGCACTCCTTGGGATGTAACTCAATATATAGAAGACTATTAAGTCCTACTCTGTTAAGAGACTTGATGCTTCAATGGTTAAACTAAAACACAATGACCTATTTATAATGCAACTTGAATTGAAGATTTTTAGATCTATTTAAGTACATTACCTCTCTGATCAATGTTGGCAATTCAATTCTTTGTGCTCCACACTTTCTGCTCTGTGACGTTGTGCTTCACTATTCATCGGTGTCTGCATAATTCTTTAGCTCTCCTTCAACTTGATTGATCAAGACTGTATGAAGTTATCCTTCATCAGTTTCTCTTTAGAATCCTCTTTCTATTCACTCCCCTTTTATGTTATTTGGAAATGAATTAAGCTTGTCTCTTATATAGACATGATATTCACTATTTGTTGATTCTTGATTCTTGATTCTTGGCGTGAAAAACAATCTAGCCAATCTAATTTAAAGCATAACTCCTTATTTATCTTGTAGTCATCTTTATGCCAACTGTACAAATCTTCTTTAAATCAATCACTTAACTCTGGTCAAATAAAACAATGAAAACAACCAGTTAAGTCTATCTTTAGCTCTTATCAGCTAGATATTTTGTCATTTTTTGAACTCTTTATTATGTCGGTCAACTCTGCAGTTAGTCATCGGTGACAACTACCACTTCCATTGGTGTGACTCAAGTCAGCTTCAGGATCTCTGTCTATTGGGAATCATTGGAGTTTACTCGTCGGGCAACTCTGTTTTCAACTTGTTGGGCATCCTGTGATTTTGCTTCGTCAGGCAAAACTGTCTTCTTCTCACCGGGTATCAATGTGACTTTGGTTCTTTTCTTTTACTGATGGTGTGCACTCCGTCGATGTTATCTATCACTTAGTGAATACTTGAATTTTATGCATTGTTGAAAGCATAATCTTTGTTCCATTGATTCTCTGAAGTCTTTAGCATTATGTACATGACCGTATAGATGATATCAAGTTGACATCAATGATAATACAAACCATTAACTGATTTAATGTCTTGCATTATCTTCAACTTAACATTATCAAACATTCAATCAGCTACATGTCATCAGTTGCGAGTATCTATGGAGACCTATTACAGTCTACTCGGTTAAGAGCTTTACCAACACTGTTGTGTGTGCACTCAGTTAAGAGATTTATAGTTGGAATGTTAAATCCACCTTCCTAGAAAGAATTTTTACACTTTGCTTCACTTGTTAGAATGATATAAATTTACAATTTGACCTATTGTATGCAATATTCTATTTCTAATTATAGATCCATTTAATTTTACATAAAAAATTATATCACCTAATGTGATTGAATAATACCTCTGATGCTAGGTTGTATTTGTTCTTGGTTCTTGCTAACCAAATTCACCTTTTGTTGTTCTGGTTCATGAAACTTTCAATCTAATCCATAGGTGTGCCTTTATGCTTCCTTCATCATCTCATATTCTTTCTCATCCCTCTCTCATTCTTAATAATGAATGATTACATAGTATATTTATAAGATAGATTGACCTAATCAAGTTTCACGTAAAACAATGTTAACTCTAAGATCACAGGTTTACAACTTTACCTTGATCTCCTAGTTTATGTGTTTTAAATCATTTAGACTAATTAAAGCACTTACATTCATGTTTCTTGTCCCTAAAGAAATGGTTTTAAAAATAAATCAAGATTCTTTAAATAGAATAAGACTATTTTATCTGACGTGGAGGTCAGATCCACTTTTTGCGGGCTACAACTGACTTTCAGTTTTTGATGGTCAGTTATGCTCTGAAATCAGTTGACTATCTTTCGGGTTCCTTACTTGAACTATTCTATCAATTTTCTCTTTGATTTCTCTCTCGGTTTGCACTATGACCTTGTTGGGTTCCACTTTTGGGTTCCTCTTTATCCTTTCCATTTTGCAATTTTGGTTTACACACAAAATTGTGTCATCAGTTTTCTTTGTACTTAGCAGTTTTCGGTGATCTCTGATATCTGCATTTTTGGTTTTCTCTTTGTCCTATTATTTTGGTGTATACTTACCAAAAGTTTTGTTTTCATATTAATGGAAAAATAATATCATCAATCTCCCCCTTTGACATTAGTATCAAAAATTGATATGTGCAAAATACTAACAAAATGTTAAGTATGTACAACATATATAATCCTTATTCATTTCATGACTCCCCCTATGTATATGCTGGTATATCATTATTTTCCCCTTTTTCTGTATACTATATAGTTTCCTATTGTTACATATCATATATATCCCCCTTTTTTGATATTAAGGGAAAAGGTGTATACCTTATAGTTTATCAAAAATGTGAGACTGTGAAGACTTCATCTATTCCATCATCTTCTCCCATTGTTCTTTCAGGTTCTCTAGAGCCATGTGCTTGAGTGTTTTCCTTGAGGGAATATCATAAATGCTATCTACTACAAAAATCTCAGGGGTTTCTATTAGTTGATTTGCTGAACTAATATGTTGTTGAAGCAGTGTTAGATTTGGTAGAAGTTGAGCCTGGAGATCGGTGACCTCTTCTCTAAATTTTGTTTCTGCTTCCCACAGTTCTTTCCTTAACCTTTTTATCTCAATAATATTTTTCATAATGCAACTTAATTTCATTTTCTCTCATGGTTAAGCTTTTAGCACTATTAGCTAGATCATAATCTAACTTTTCTATGTTTTCACTATGCTCCTTAGTGAATTTCTCTAGTGTTCTTAGTTGTTGAATTAAGGAAATAGCTTCAGCAATAATAGGATCTAATTCACTTATGAATTCTGAAAGCTTTACCTTGTTAACTGCCACTTCTTGGTTGATTTTCTCAACAATTTTCTGCTGGTACTTCTGCTCTACTCTCTATTCAATTGCCTTCTCTGCATCAATGTTCTATGTTGTAATGGCTTCCGTGAGAGTGGCTAGTTGATAAAGTATTAATTTATTCTGATCAATATCAACATCCGATATGATTTGGTGCAAGATGTCCCTAGTTTTTTCCAATACCATGGAGTCTCGGTGTTGCTTCCTCAACTTCTCCTGTAATGCCTTCCTTTGGCATAATTCATTGTATTCCTTCAGTGCTTCATAGTCAAGTGTAGTTGGGTCACATTTGGGGATCTCAATAATTCCATCTAATGTGACTTCCAACTTATTCTTTTTCTGAGTTTCACTTGAGTGTAAACCCTAGCCATCTTCTCAACTTTGTCTATGGTACTTGATGAAGTTACTTGTGGTGTTGCCTCTTTTTGTTGCTTTGTTTTGGTTTGAGCTTGTCGGTTTTTTGTAGATGTCTCCACATTAACCTTTACATTATCGGTAGAAAATTTTTCAGTTTACTCAGGAGTGCCATCTTTGGTTTTTCCTCCTTCATCAGTTTCCTTAGCTTCATCCTCCTTTTTATATCCATCCTTCTTAGTGGTGTCTCCATTTGTTTGTTGTAAATCTCCTTCTGCAACCTTTTCAGTGTCGGTTACAATATGAGTGTCTCTGATGTTCTTCTAATCATCAGTTTAATCTTTCTTTCCTTCATCCCCTGCATCCTCGGGAATGCTTGAATCTTTTTCAGGTGACTTGTCTATTTCTTGTAGAATATTGATGGCTCTTATCAATATTGTCATGTTTCCTGGTATGTTCACCTATGAAGTATCAAATGGTGTGTCCTGCTCATCGGTTGTGTCTTTGGTAACATTGACATCTTCATCTTTTTGTATTTATTTTGCTAGATCATCGGTTATGTCAATGATTGTGTTATCCATAATGTTATCCTTAGTGGTGTCTGACCATATTTAATCTGCAACTTCCATATTCTTGCTTCTGTTTGTATTCATTTCTTCTTTATCTAACTCAACTGGTGTGTTATCTTCTACATCTTTGATTATGATGTGTTATTGAGTTTCCTGATCATCTTTCTATTGTAGGTCTTTATCAGGGATAGCTTTCTCAATAGGTCTATTGAGTATTTTACTCCATTTCTTGTGAATTTCTTGCTCAATCTCTATAAGCCTCCCTTCAATAAATTTGTAGGCTCTCAACTTGGGTGAGAACTCATTTTTATGGTTCTCTGTCATCTCATCAATTTCTTCCTTCTTGGATTTAGAAGGCATAAGAGAAATAAGTACTCTTTCCCTTATCTCCCTTTCATTCTTTAATGCAAATGTCCATCTAGCATATAATCTGTCCAAGAGTTCCCTTGGTACATTATTACCTTCAAATTTAATAGGTACGTACTTGAATTTGTACATCTTTGCAATGATGGCATCTTCAAATTTGTTTTGATCTTCTGGATCCAGTTTTAGCCATCTTCTGATCTTAGAATCTGTAATAGATCCTAAATTTGTAGTAGATTTACATAACTCATTAATGCTTCCTGGAACCTTAATCTTTTCTTCTTCTACACCTTCATCTTGTTCGGTGTCCTCAATATCTTCCCTTGTTTGAACAAACTTTCTTCTCTTTGATGACCCTCTTTTCTGTGTGGCCAGTTTCCTCTTGTACGTTCTAACTTTTCCTTTCTTCAAGGGTGAAGGAGTTGAGTCCTTAGCTTTTTGGCTTCTTTTTCTTGAAGAATATGTGGTTCTTGGCTTCTTTACTGGTGAAAGAGGTGGTGACTCTGACTTAGTGGCCTCGGAGTCATTCTTTTCTATAGCTTCATCAATGGGTGACTGGCCTTCGGTCTCTTCCTCCTTGTCAGCTTCTTCTTCCTGTTCGGTTTCTTCTTTTGTTGCTGAAAATATTTTCTTTAGGTTCTTGACAATTTTATCCTTTTTCCTGACTATTTTCTTTACAACTAGGCCAGATTTGATTCTTGATTTAGCCTCTTCATAGGTTCCAAACATAGGTTATTTCTTGTCTAATGGTTCATTTATCAATGCATCGATTGCCTTGGATGCTTGATCAATATTTACCTCATATTCCAAAGGTTTTAACCATGTTGTCCTTGGTATAGTAGGTTTGATGTATGTATGGTCCGTGTTAACCATAAAACATATATCATCTTTGAATTTCTCTATAATTTGTTCATGGATCCTTACCCTTTTCTACATTCGGTCCTTGAATCCTGTGAAGTACTCATCCATGATTGTTTCAAAGTTGTCTCTCAATGATGTTATGTATTCACTGATTTACATGGTGACTGGTTTTTTGGTATCCCATTTTACATCTCCTACTGATGGAAATGTTTCTTGTAAGTAGAATAAAATACACATGTTAAGTGATCCAAACTTACATGTATTTGTCTTAGAATTTCTTATATTCCTCATGTTCTCTTCTAGCTGGCTTAGTAGAAGTGTTGATAGATCCAACTGAGTACCTTTCTTTACAATCTTATAGGTTGTATCTACAGCACTAGATGCTATGTTGTTCATCCTTCTTTCTTGGAAGAATTTGTAACCTATAACACATGCTCCGAATTTAAGTTCATCATCGGTTATAGTAGATACCTTTAGTCCTCTTCCATCACATTTTTCTCCAGTGTTTTTCTCAATCTTAGCCTTGGGTGGATGTTTCAATGATTTTACCTTCTTAGTTACAGGGTAACTGGTGAATGCATGGATAACATCTCAGTTTATCATCTTAGGCTCATCCATCCATAGTTTATGATTGTGCATTCGTCTCAGTACTAACTGAATCCACTTGGTTTTGAATGCCTTCGGGAACAATAGGTAATTAGTGAGCCATTTCACCTCTATGTGCTTTTGTTCATCTTTTATGGATCCATCTTTATTACACAACTTCTTTTAAGCTTGATATACCTCCAAATCACCCATTTCTGCAATCTTGCAGTGGATGTAAGCTCACATGTCTTTGATGAGAAAAACCCTAGATGGTATTCATGAGAATGCTCCAGCATTGTCGGGTTGTGAGGCAACCTCAAGGTAAATATTTTAATGTGGTTCCCCACATACATAATTCTTGACAAGTTTAACCTCATCCTTCTTGATGTTCTTCTGTTTCGTGGTTCTTGAGGTCATGGCCATTGTTTCAGAGAAATTTAGGGCTTTCTAAAAAATGCATCAATATATTTCTCAGTTGTCATAGTAACTTACTGTTTACACCTACAATGATCACTAATTTGTTGGAGTGCTCTGGTCGAATTAAAGTCGCTCTGTGATGCGGTTTTCTATTTGCTTAATTTTTTCTCTTGTCACTTTTCTTTGGTTGTGGTGAACAATGAAGCCCTTTCGTCATCCTTTTATAGGTGTTTGCCCTAAAAATAAGTCATTAATGCTAAACCACTCCTCAGTATTTGAAGATGGAGTTCGTTGGTTTGAACATTAACTTCTCTTCGGTGACAACGTGTCATTTTGGGGCAGTCGTTTAACTCTTTGTTTCTACCGACGGGTTTTGATGTTGTGCGCAAACAACTTATTCACTTTGTTTGATTATCGACAAGTCTCCATTTACACTAGAAACTTTTCTTTCTCATGTTAATCGACGCTTCTTGGTAAGTATAAGTAGTTTCAGCTTTGAGCGTATACCGATGGATTTCGGTATGTATGCCTGATAGAATAGTTATCACATATTTTAACAAGTACTATTATAATGCATCTTTACTTATGCTAATTTGGCATTATATCAACATATTATGGAACTGATGTAAAATAATACATAGTGTAAGGCAGTTCCATACTTACTTGTTCTGCTTAGGTGGGGGTGGTGATGTCATCAGATCCATTGGATGGGGTGTCACCATTTTCATTTCTCAGTCCAGCTTCATCATTTTTTGAAGCTCTTCTCCACATTTTGTCTCTTATTCTCCAAATGTCTTCAATGGTGTTTCCATTGGGATATGTGTTGGTCTCTGTCATTTGGTCTCTACAATCTTTCTTGAGATGAACAACTTTATGATAGTGTAAGCATGTCATTCCGGGGTTAGTCCAGCCTCTAGACTTTCTAGTCCATTGTCTCATACAGTTTGTAGCAATGTGACCAAATCTTCCACATGCTGTATAATTTTTCCAAGTGTTGTAATCCCATACATATTGGTTACCGAATCTTTTTAGTTGATAGGGATTTTCTCGACCTTTAGGCTTCCATGCTTTCCTTTTCTTTTTCTAGCATTCAAGAGTTTTGTGCCCATTCATTTTGCATGTAGGATTGTATTTTTCCATGTAGGTTTCCTTCTTTGGTTGTTTCATCTCAGATTTATATTCATATGTTTTATGTCCTTTCTTGTTACATTTATAACAAAATTCTATGAATGAAGATGTGGATTTAGGAATACCTTTTATTTTGCCTCTCCATACATTTGATGTGTGGCCTTGCTTTCCGCAGTGATTGCATATCATCTTTCTTGGTCTTGTATTTTCATAGACATTCTTTGGATCAGCTTGATTGGGTGATTCTCCATTCTTGGTAAAACCTAGACCGGTGCTTTTGTTGACTTTTTGTTGTCCTTCAAGAAAATCATCCATTCTTTTATTACTTTCTTTAGCTTTCTTGATAATTTCATTATGTTGTTGCTGAATTCTTATTTCATGTTTCAACTTTTCATTTTCATCCCTTAGCTCACCGATAGCTTCTATTATTTCAATGATTTTATGTTTTCCTCTTGACTCGTAAGAATAATCTGATTTGTGATCTCATGCTGATGCTCTGTGAGTCTTTGTATTTCAGACTCTTTCTCTTGTAGATTTTCTATAATCTTCCATCTACCATCAATAGCTTGTGTTCTTTCTTGGTTAGCTTGTCTATCATTATTCATAACATCAATCATTCTTACCATCTTTGTCTCTTGACCCATTTGCATAGATTTAACTTGTCCAACCAGATGTTGATTGATTCTAGCTAGGCTTGTGATTATTTCTTCTGATGTATCTGATGCTTTGCTTGTAGTTGATCCTGAAGACTCAAATAAATCTGGTATCTCTTCCTTGTGATAATCTGTTTCAATACACCGATTTTCCATAATCTTTCTTTCATCTAACAGTTGTCTCATATTGATTCTAGCTTCTTTGTACTGCTCATAGAAGATCTGAATTTCTAGCTTCTTATTTTAAATATCTTTGTCAAGTCTGTACTTCTCCATTGTATGATCTTTTCTCTTAATCCTTTAAGCTTTTCCAAAGAAGAGACTCAACTCTGATACCAATTTTTGGAATTAATGGGAAGTGTGTACTGAGAGGGGAGGGGTGAATTAGTACCTCTAAAACTTTTGTATCTTTTAACCTTTATCCTTTAAGTTATCAAATGTTTATCCAACCATCTGTACTATGCTATCTTGATGTAAGATATATCAATTCATAAACTTAACCATACATGTGAACATTCATGAAAGTAACTGACACATAACATAAGATATGATATCACAAAAAACTCCTGCTAGGAAGTAAAACCTACGGTGGGTATAACACCCACAAATTCTTCACTATCTGCAGATTGGAAGGGGTCGGTTAAGGCTTACAATTTGATCACTTCTGATGATCTACCCGGTTAAGAGTATTTGTGGAGACCTGTTAAAGTCTACTAGGTTAAGCACTTTAGAAACACTCTTGAGTGTACACTCGGTTAAGATATTTATAGTTGGACTGTTAAATCCACCTTCCTTGAAAGGATTTTTACACTTTGCTTCACTTGTTAGAATGATAGAAAATTACAATTTGACCTGGAGTATGCAATATCCTATTGTTGATTATAGATCTATTTAAGTTTACATGAAAAAGTATATCACCTAATGTGATTGAATAATACCTCTGATGCTTAGTAGTCTTTGTTCTTGGTTCTTGCTAACCAAATTCACCTTTTGTTGTTCTAGTTCATGAAACTTTCAATCTGATCCACAGGTGTGCCCGTATTCTTCCTTCATCCTCTCATATCCTTTCTCATCCCTCACTCATGCTTAATAATGAATGATTACATAGTCTATTTATAAGATAGATTGACCTAATCAAGTTTCACATAAAACAATGTTAACTCTAAGATCACAGGTTTACAACTTTACCTTGATCTCCTATTCTATGTGTTTTAAATCAGTTAGACTAATTAAAGAACTTACATTCATATTTCTTGTCCCTAAAGAAATGGTTTTAAAAACAAATCAAGATTCTTTAAATAGAATAAGACTATTTTATCTGATGTGGAGGTCAGATCCACTTTTTGCGGGCTGCAACTAACTTTTAGTTTCTGATAGTCAGTTATGCTCTAAAATTAGTTGACTATCTTTCAGGTTCCTTACTTGAACTATTCTCTCAGTTTTCTCTTTGACTGTTCTCTTGGTTTTCACTATGACATGATTGTCGGATTCTACTTTTGGGTTCCTCTTTATCCTTTCCATTTTGCAATTTCAGTTTCCACACAAAATTGTGTCGTCAGTTTTCTTTGTACTTAGCAGTTTTTGGTGATCTGTGATATCTGCATTTTTAGTTTTCTCTTTGTCCTATCTTTCGGTGTATACTTACCAAAAGTGTTGTTTTCATACTAATGGAAAAATAATATCATCATGGACTAGATCCTAAGGTAATAATGCATAACCTATCTATAGCTCCTGGAATCAAACCCGTGAAACAAAAATTAAGGAAGATACACCCACATGTGGCATTATTAGTGAAAGTAGAGCTGGAAAAACTATTAAAATTTGGATTCATAAGAGTCATCACTTATGCAGGATGGATTTCTAATGTGGTACCAGTTTCTAAAATAGATAAATATATCAGGATCTGCACAGACTTTAGGGACTTAAACAAAGCTTGTCCTAAAGATGATTTCCCATTGCCAAATATTGATATTATTATAGATATCATAATGAGATATTAGATGTATTCTCTTATGGATGGATTTTTGGGCTATAACCAAATTAAGATTGCTCTTGAAGACCAAGAAAAGATAGCATTTACATGTGCATGGGGAACATTTTGTTGGAGTGTCATGCCATTTGGACTAAAGAATGATAGTGCTACATACCAAAGAGCTATGCCAATAATCTTCCATGATATGATACACAAAAACATGGAGGACTATGTGGATGATACATTATCCAAGTAAAAAATAAGAACAACTCACATTGAAGACTTGAGAAAGATACTAGATCGCATGGAGCAATTTCAACTAAGGCTTAATCCAAAGAAATGTGCATTTGGAGTCCAATCATGAAAACTCTTAGGGTTTATTGTATCAACTAAAGGAATTGAGGTGGACCCTGAAAAGATAAAAGCTATACTGGAAATGTCACCTCCTCATAATATAAGTCAAATGAGGATGCTTCAAGGAAGACTTCAGTCTATTAGGAGCTTTATGTCCCAACTAGCAGATAGATCACAACCTTTCACAAAAATACTACATAAAGGTGTTACTTTCAAAAGGGATGAGCATTGTGAAAACAATTTCAAAGAATTAAAATATTACTTGACTACTCCTCCCATTCTCATGGAGCCTATTCAAGGAAAACCATTACTACTCTATATTTCAGCTATGACTACATCGCTTGGAGTATTGCTAGCATAGGAGGATGCAAATAAAAAGGAAAGAGCTATCTATTATATCATCAAGACCTTGGTTTCTTATGAACTCAATTATAGTATCATTGAAAAATATTTCTTAGCGGTTGTTTTTGTGTCCCAGAAATTGAGACACTACATGCTCTTGCATACACTAAAACTTATTGCAAAAATAGATCCTCTCAAATATCTCCCACTAAAATAGAATTGACAGGAATACTAGAATAATGGGTCTTGATTCTAAGTGAATTTTATATTGTGTATATGGATGGAAGGGATTTCAAACAACAAGTCCTAGCAGATCAACTACCTGATTCACCATTGCAAGATGATGCACCTTTGATAATTGAATTTCCAAATGAAACAATCATGCATTTAACTGAATATCCATTGAAGATGTATTTTTATGGTTCTTTCACACAACAAGAATCTTAAGAAAGGGTTCTATTTATCACTCCTCAAGGATAAAACATACCCAAGGCATATAAACTGATGTTTCCATGCACGAATAACATCTCAATGTTAGTAATAACTGAGAGGGGGGGGTGAATCAGTGGCCTCAAAAACCTATCCTTAAACTTGACCACCAATTAATAAACCTTAGATTATTATGTCCCTACAAGATGCATGCCATGAAATTATTATAATGATTAACTTTCTGTCAGTTTACCTTGTCTGTCCTTATTCTCCTTGATTACCGATAAGAAGTATAACTATTTACCGAAATACAGTAAATATGCATATTATACTGATAAATCCAAAATGAATTATGCAGGATATAAAATAGTAAAGAAATATATCATACACACATATAACACATGGATTTTAATGTGGAAACCCTGTTAAGGGAAAAAACCACTGGGACCGATACCCCAAATTTTCACTCTTCTCAAGTGAGCCCTGTTAAGAGCCAACCCTGTTAAAGGTTACAAACACATTGTTAGGTGTGACCTTGTTAGAGGATTTTACACATATAGGGTGTCACTTAGTATCGGGCATCTAATGTTTCCATCCTTGAATCAGCCTCTCTCTTAGACTGTCAATAGGCATCGGGCATATCCAATGCTACTTTCATGAATCAACCTTTTTGGCACTCCTTGCAGGGATGTACCTTCTAATGCAACTTGAATTGCAGATTTTCAGATCTATTTATGTACATTACCTCTCTGATCAATGTATCAATTCAATTCTTTTGTGCTCCATACTTTCTGATCTGTGATGTTGTGCTTACTGTTCATCAGTGTCTACATAATTCCTTAGCTCTCCTTTAGCTTGATTGATCAGTACTACATGAATTTTTTCTTCATCAGTTTCTCTTTAGCATCCTCTCTCTATTCACTTCCCTTAATGCCCTTTTCATGTGATATGAAAATGAATTAAGCTTGTCTCTTATATAAACATGATGTTCACCGTTTCTTGATTCTTGGCATAACAAACAATCTAGCTAATTTGATTTAAATTATAACTCCTAATTTGTCTCGTAGTTATCTTCATGCCAACTATATAAATCAGCTTTAAATCAATTACTTAACTCTGGCCAAATAAAACAAAGAAAACAATCAGTTAAGTCTATCTTTAGCTCTTGCTAGCTAGATATTTTGTGATTTTCAGAATTCTCTGTTTCATCGGTCAACTATTAAGTTAGTTGTTTGTTACAACTGTCAGTTCCATTGGTGTGACTCCAGTTAGCTTTGGGATCTTCATCCATCGGGAAACTCTATTTTTAGCTTGTCGGGCATCCTGTGGTTTGCTTCGTCGGGCAACACTATCTTCTACTCATCAAGTATTACTGTGACTTTTCTTCTTTGCCTTTACCGATGGTGTGCACTCCATCGATGTTATCTGTCACTTAGTGAATACTTGACTTTTATGCATTGATGAAAGATTAACCTTCATTCGATTGATTCTCTGAAGTCTTTGGCATTATATACATGACCGTACAAATGATATCAAGTTGACATCAATGACAATACAAACTATTAACTGTTTTAATGCCTTGCATTATATTCAAATTAACATTAACAAACATTTAATCAGTTACATGTCATCAATCTCTCCCTTTGGCATTGATGGCAACATACTTAAATTATCATACTATACTATTTCTAATACAATATGAAATACAACTATTGAGATTCATTAGACTACCAATCTCTCCCTTTTGTCAACCGATAAATGTCTGAACTTTGGTAAGCTCTATTTTAGCTTAGATTTGATTCATGTAGTTCTCTTTTCTTCTGATGTGTTGAGTCCTTTGCTTGTATCAATTTCTCTCTTTTTTATTGTTCTTCTATTTTGATGTTTTTTTCTCTTTTCAGCAACTACTCTCCCTTTGTATAAACTTTTTCATACAAACTTTCTCCCTATGGATATGATCTCTCCCTGTTGGAATAATCTGATAATGGATAATATTTCGCATAAGAATGTGATAATATGGATAATCTCTCTCCCTTTGATAACAATGCCAAACAAAATTTTTACAAATATCTAACATTCATGTCAAACAATCATTTTCCTATCCATATTATATTCCTTGAATTTTCTTTATGCATCAGTAATACAACAATAATCTCTGGTGCTCAGTTCTCATATATACCTATCTGTATATAGATGTAGCTTTTAATTTCATCTCATTTCTTGCATCAACATGAATGATATTCTGATAACATGTAGGCTAATGTAGCCTTCAGTCATTTCACTGACTGGTAGAAAAGGGTTTGACCCCTAGTCTCTTTCTAAGGTACTCAAATGTATCCTTGGGCAGTGGCTTGGTGAAGATATCAGCTAATTGGTCTTTGGATTGCACATACTCAAGTATCACCTCTTTTTCTTGAACTTGTTCTCTCAAGTAATGATACTTGATGGTAATGTGTTTAGTTTTTGTATGCATAACTAGATTCTTGGAAATGTTTATTGCACTGGTATTATCACAATAGATAATCACTAGTTCTAAGATCTTCATATGCATACCTTCCAGCAACTATTTGATCCATGCAATATTTGAGCAATTTGTAGCGGCAGCAACATACTCTACTTCTACACTAGATTAAGAGATGCATCCTTGCTTCTTGCTAATCCATGTGACAAGTTTGTCACCCATAAAGAATGCTCCTCCAGTTGTTCTCTTCCAGTCATCAAGATTCTCAGCCCAATCAGCATTGGTAAACACCTTAAGGTCAAATTTTCCTTCTCTTCTATACCATAAGCCGAATTCCTTAGTATTTCTCAGATATCTTAGAATTCTTTTCACATCAGTCATATGTGATTCCTTGGGGTTAGAAGAAAATCTAGCAAGAATTCCTACCGCATGTGCAATATTTGGTCTAGTGTGTACAACATACATGAGTTTTTCAATCATTAATTTGTACAAAGTCTGATTTATCTCTGTTGTTTTGTCCTCCTTTGTCAACTTACATCCAGTAGCCATCGGTGTTCCAACTGGTTTGGATTCTTCCATCTTGAATATTTTCAAGACCTCTTTGATGTACTTGGAGTGCGTAATGAAAATTTATTCACTTTGTTGAATGATCTATAGACCAAGAAAGAACTTGATCTCACCAAACATAGACATCTCAAACTCTTTTCTCATCTCATTAGAAAATGATTTGCATAGCATATCATTGCCTCCAAATATGATGTCATCAACAAATATTTCAGCAATCAAAGTGTTAGCATCAGTATCTTCCTTCAAATAAATATTATTGTTTTCACTAGTCTTTACAAATCCAATACTTATTAGATAGGAATGAAGTCATTCATACCAAGCTCTTGGGGCTTGTTTCAATCCATACAAGGCTTTGTGAAGTCTACATACCATGTCCCTCTTTTTTGGATCAACAAACCCTTCTGGTTATTCAATGTATACTTCTTCAAGTATTCCATTTAGGAATGCTGACTTGACATCCATTTGGTATACCTTGAATCCTTTGAATGAAGCATAAGAAATTAATATTCTTACTCCTTCTATCCTATCAATAGATTCAAAGGTCTCTCCATAATCTATACCTTCCTCTTGTGCATACCCTTTGCATACTAGTCTTGCTTTGTTCCTTGTGACTTCTCTATTCTCATTCAGCTTATTCCTGAATATCCATTTTGTACTGATGACATTCTTGTCATCTGGTCTTGGCACAAGTGACCATATTTTTTTCTTCTCAATTTTCTCAATCTCATCATCCATAGCACTTATCCATTCCTCATTATCTAGTGCAGCATTGACGGATTTTGGCTCAAACTCACAAATTAAACAATTTGAGTTTAAAGACTTACTTCTTGTTCTTGTACCAGATTTCTTATATCCTATGATCTAGACCTCTGGATGGTTCCTTATTACATATCTTGCAAGTATAGGTACAGTTCTTTGTCTATCATCTTGATCATTATTTTGATCTTCATTCTATTCTTCCACACCTTGCACATTATTTTGATCATTATCGTGGCCGTCGGTATTTGCAGCCTGATGCTCGGGAGAAATTATTTGTAGCTCAAGGGCTCTACATTGTTGGTAGGATAGAGTGTCAAGTTCCTCATTTTAAGTTAAATTATTGTAGTCCTCTGGTTCTTTAGTGCTTTCTTGTTCATTTTTCTCTACAAATTCATCTATCTTTACATTTTCACTTTCAATAATTTTGTTAGAGGCTTTGTTTAGACATTTGTAAGCTTTGATCTTGGTAGAATACCCTAGAAAAATTCCTTCATCACTCTTGGAGTCAAGTTTTCCATTTCTATCATCTTTTAAGATATAACATTGACTGCCAAAAATTTTGAAATAACTTACATTGGGTGTGTATCCATGCCATAGCTCATAAGGTGTCTTTTTGGCATCTTTCTTCAATTGTACTATGTTCAGTGTGTAAACAAAATTAATGACAGCTTCTCTCCAGAATATTTGGATGATGCCTTTTTCTATCATTAGTGTTCTAGCACAATCAACTATTGATATGTTTCTTCTCTCAGCAATCCCATTTTGTTGTGGCATTCTTGGTGTAGAAACCTATCTTTTTATACCATGCTCATTACAAAAGTTAGTGAATTCATCTGATATAAACTCACCTCCTCTATCTGATCTCAAAAATTTTAGATCCTTACTACTTTGTTTCTCTACCATAGCCTTATACCATTTGAACATCTTGAATGCTTCTGATTTATCTTTTAGAAACATAATTTTCATCATTCTAGAGTAATCATCAACAAAGAGAATAAAATATCTATCTCCATAATAACTCTTTGTCCTCATGGGTCCACATAAATCAGTATGGACTAATTCTAGAATTGCATCAGATGTATGGGTTTTGCTTTTAAAACTAGACTTTGTCATTTTGCCTTTTTGATAATTTTTACACATGATGTTGTCGGGCTTTGTCATCATCGGTAAGCCTCTTACATTTCTCCTTTTTCTTATTTTCATCATGTTGTCAAAATTCACATGACACAATCTTTTGTGCCATAACCATATGTCTTCATTTGTAGCAATCAAACAAGTGGATTCAGTATCATTCAGATAGAATAAGTTACCTTTTGTCTGCTCACCAGCACCAATCAAATTTCCAGATTTGTTGAAGATCTTTGCCTTCTTATTTTCAAATGCTACTTTGTGACCTAAATTATTCAACTGAGAGAAAATTAATAGATTATAATTCAATCCATTTACCCAATAAGAATTCTCACACTTTATCTTGTTATTCAACATTATTGTTCTTCTACCTTCAACTAGACAAGGTGTGTCATTTCCCATTCTTACTGATCCACCCTTGTAGCATTCAAAAGTCTCAAAATTTTGCTTATCACCGATCATATGATGAGTGCAGCCACTATCTATGATCCAAACATCATTTTTTCCAATTTTAGATATGAGAGTTGTTTTTACATACCTTTCTTCATCATCATCTAATTCATCCTTTGCAGCCACAAAAACCATCTCGATGTCTTCATCAGATTCAGTGTCAGTATCATCATCCTTGTATTTTTCTAGGTAGTTTACCTTCTTTCCTTTGTCCTTATAGTCTCAGGTATCTCTTCTTTCTGATTGTTGATAGCTTCTGTAATCACCTCTATCAGACTTCTTCTCAAAAGATCTGTCATCTTTTCTTTTGTTAGTACATCTTGCAGCAAAATGTCCAATCTCTTTGCAATTAAAACAAACAAGTGGTAATTTACCTTTGTATTTACCTTTGCCTCTCTGCATTCTTCTGGCCATAAGTGCTTCAATTTCATCAATATCATCTTCTTCACTTTCACTATCACTATCTTTTCTCATAGTGTTTTTGTGACTTGATTTACTTATTCTCATAGAAGTTTTGAATCCAGACTCTATGTTTGGTAAGACACTATTATCGAAGTCATTCATCTCAAATGAAATTAGTCTTCCAATTAAACTGTCTAGAGTAACATTTCTATTTGCTACTACTCTCATTTCTTGAATGGCAGATACTCTAATAGCATAAGTAGGCAGTAAGGTTCTTAGAATTTTACTTACCATTGTATCTTCTTTCAGTACACCTCCAAATCCTCAGATAGCATTGACTACCTCTTTAATTCTTTTGTTGTACTGAGTGATGTTTTCTCCTTCTTTTATTTTGAGATCATCAAACTTTCCTCTAAGGCTTTCTACCTTTGCTCTCAAAACATTTTTGTCACCACCATGTACAAGCTTCAATTTGTCCCACATCTGCTTTGTATTTTTTCATTCTTTGACATCTTCAAATTCAACATCAGAGAGTGAGGAAGCAAGCTCTATCATCATGCCATTATTTTCATGCTTCTCTCTCATTTGTTCAACTATTGGTGCTCATGTGGGCAACACATATTCAGTTTCAAGGAATTGAGTAACATCATTACCAATACCTGATAAGTGGAGTGTTATTCTTCTCTACCATGAAGAAAAATTATCTTTGTTCAACTAGGGCATATCTCATATGTTCATCTTGTCATCTTTGGCTTAGGTCTTGAAACCTTCCTTCTAAGCACACAATCTCTGATACCAATTTTTAGTAATAACTGAGAGAGGGGGCGGGTGAATCAGTGGCCTCAAAAACTTATCCTTAAACTTAACCACCAATTAATAAACCTCATATTATTATGTCCCTACAAGATGCATGCCATGAAATTCTTATAATGATTAACTATCTATCGGTTTACCTTGTCTGTCCTTATTCTCCTTGATTACCGATAAGAAGTATAACTATTTACCAAAATACAATAAATATGCAGAGTATACCGATAAATCCAGAATGAATTATGCAGGATATAAAATAGTAAAGAAATATATCACAAACACATATAACACATGGATTTTAATGTGAAAACCTTGTTAAGGGAAAAAACCACTGGGAGCGATACCCCAAATTTCCACTCTTCTGAAGTGAGCCCTGTTAAGAGCCAACCCTGTTAAAGGTTACAAACACACTGTTAGGTGTGACCTTGTTAGAGGATTTTACACATATAGGGTGTCACTTAGTATCAGGAATCTAATGCTACCATCCTTGAATTATCCTCTCTCTTAGACTATCAATAGGCATCGGGCATATCCAATGCTACTTTCATGAATCAACCTTTTTGGCACTCCTTGGGAAGTACCCCAATATATAGAAGATTGTTAAGTCCTGCTATGTTAAGAGACTTGATACTTCAATGCTTAAAATGAAACAAAATGACATGTTTCTAATGCAACTTGAATTTTAGATTTTCAGATCTATTTAAGTACATTACCTCTCTGATCAATGTATCAATTCAACTATTTTGTGCTCCATACTTTTAGCTCTATGATGATGTGCTTACTATTCGTCATTGTCTATAGAATTCCTTAGCTCTCCTTTATCTTGATTGATCAGTACTGCATGAAGTTGTTCTTCATCAGTTTCTCTTTAGCATCCTCTCTCTATTCACTCCCCTTAATCCCCTTTTCATGTGATACAAAAATGAATTAAGCTTGTCTCTTATATAGACATGATATTCACCATTTCTTGATTCTTGATTCTTGATTCTTGGTGTAAGAAAAAATCTAGCCGATTTGATTTAAAGCATAACTCTTGATTTGTCTTGTAGTTATCTTCATGCCAACTGTATAAATTAGCTTTAAGTCAATTACTTAACTCTTGTCAAATAAAACAAAGAAAACAACTAGTTAAGTCTATCTTTATCTCTTGCTAGCTAGATATTTTGTCATTTTCTAAACTCTCTATTCCGTCGATCAACTCTTCAGTTAGTTGTCAGTTATAACTGCCAGTTCCATCGGTGTGACTCCAGTTAGCTTTGGGATCTCCATCCATTGGGCAACTCTATTTTCAGCTCGTCGGGCATCCTATGGTTTGCTTCGTTGGGTAACACTGTCTTCTGCTCATCGGGTATCACTATGACTTTTCTTCTTTGCCTTTACTGATGGTGTGCACTCTGTCGATGTTATCTGTCACTTAGTGAATACTTGACTTTTATGCATTTCTGAAAGCATAACCTTCATTCCATTGATTCTCTGAAGTCTTTGGTGTTATATACATGACCATACAGATGATATCAAGTTGACATCAATGACAATACAAACCATTAACTGATTTAATGCCTTGCATTATCTTCAACTTAACATTAACAAACATTTATTCAGTTATATGTCATCACTCAAAATATGAATAATTTGTAAATGGACTCAAGCTTTCTATGGAATGGAAAATTGTAGAGTTACATGTGTATGGTGACTCTCATCTCATTATTAACCAAGTAAATGGAGATTATCAGACAAAATATGAGAAATTTATGCCTTACAAACAACTAGTAGAAGATTTGAAAAAGTACTTTGTCTTCATCACATTCCAACAAATTCCCAGAATGGAATACAAAGCTGCAGATGCTATGGATACTCTAGCATCCATGTTACAAATGGAAGAACACCAATTCCACTATGAATTATTGGTGGAAGAATTATCCTTTCCAACCTTTGATACACCCAAATCCCAAGTGATTTGAGCGTTAAATGCCCAAGACCGATCCTGATATGCTAGAATAATTACTTATCTTACTAATCAAACCATACCCAATGGCTTATCAAGGAATGAAAAATGAGCTTTAATTAGGACATCATCGCGTTGTCCTCATAACTAGTAACTTATATAGACAAGGTCTTAACGGTACACTTCTTAGGTTTTTAGAACAAGAAGAGTCTGACCATGCATTAAAAGAGGTTCACGAAGGTGTGTGTGGATTGCACTTGAATGACTTTTCATTAGCTCAGAAACTATTAAGAGTTGGCTACTATTGGCCTACAATGGAAAAAAGATGTCGTGCAATTTTCTAAAACATGTCACAAGTGTCAAACACATGGAAACCTTATCCATGCTCCAGCCAGAGAACTCATACCTTTTATAACACATTGGCCATTTCAGAAATGGGCCTTTGATCTTGTTGGACAGATATATCCTAATTCTTCAAGTGGACACAAGTACATCATTACAGCCACTAAGTATTTCACTCAATGGGTCGAGGTCGTGCTGCTAATCAAAGCCACTGGAAAATAGGTTTCTATGTTCATCTTGAGCTACATCATTTGTAGGTATGGGATAACCTCTTCTATTGTAACAAATAATAGGGGTCAGTTCAAAAACCAATATATCAAGGACCTTTTTACATAGTTTCATATCACTCAAAATTGTTCTTCAATCTATTATCCTCAAGGTAATGGACAAGCTAAGGCTTCAAACAAAAATATTCTAAAAATCTTACATAGAATTGTGAGTAAGTCTGGTAGAGACTGACATTCACAACTGAATCCGGCACTATGGGCCTAAAAAACAAGTATCTAAACACCAATAGGATCCACACCATTTTCTCTAGTCTATGGCATAAAATTAGTTCTACCCATTGAAGTATAAATTCCATCTTTGCGAGTATCTCTCCAAGGTCTGGTTACAGATGAACAATACCGCATTGATAGGGTTCATGCACTAGAATTACTTGATGAAAGTAGGCAACAAGCGTTCAATCATCTCAAAGTGTATTTGAAAAGAATATCAAAAGGTTACAATAAGAAGTTAAAACTAAAAAAATTTCAAGTGGGGGATCACGTTCTCAAAGAGAACCCTAAGAACTAGCCAAATAGAGAACAAAAAGGCAAGTTTGAACCCAACTTTCTTGGGCCTTATGTTATTACTGCAACTTTTGGGACTAGAGCTTATCACTTAGCTACACTTGAGGGAGATGTTCTTCCTAATCCCATCAATACTCTACACTTGAATTAGTTCTACACTTGAGATCTAGCTGACAGAGCCCGTGCAATGGAAATAGTTCTTAGAAAATACCAAAAAAATTAGAAAATTGATCCTGAAGAAATAAAAAAAGAGTGGAAAAAGTCCTTAAAAAAGGTATCCTTGGTGAAAACCTGGCAAACAGGTGCCTTGATACTAACAAAAAAAATAAAAATAAAATAAAAATAAAATAAAAAAGAATAAAAAAATTTGAAAAAGAGAAAAGTACCTTGGCAAAAACATGGCAAACAGGCATCTTGGTAGCAAAAATAAAAAGCTTTTCTGAGTGGTGAAAACCTAGCAAATAGGCGTCACTTGTACTCTGTGTTCCATCTACCAATGCACTACTGAAACTAATCCTTCACAATCATGCCAGTGCTATTGGTTGACTCTGATTCCTTACAAATGTCATATCCTTTCCTGGGATTTTTCTGCATTTGCATTTTAGGAATAGTCATTCTACACTAGGGGTATCTTTGCTAGCAAGTATGTTCTGCATCTACTAGGTTTTCCTAGGTTCCTATCTAGGATGGTTTTCCTCTGCAAAATAGTATTTCTCAATATTTTCATAAAAATGTCACTATCACAAACAAGGGTGTTTCTTAAACACCACCTACCTGTAACATGAATCATACTAGTGTTTCTCAACACTTTAATCGAATAGTGTTCCTAAACACTACATTGGATTGCAATTGCTAACAAAGTTAATCTCATATACTCATACATAAAAACATATTTCTTTATTCCAAGTTATGATTGATGATTCTCTATTGTAATTGGAAAATGAATCAACAGTATTTCTCAATACTACTTAAACACATATAGACTGATCTTGGTTTGATTATTACTCTTTTATATTCCGATGATGTTTCAAACTAGGGGCATGTAAGCAGTTATGAATTTTTTTTGATTGATTATCAATTGGTGATTGTTATGTCTTCTGAGTTACTCCATGATGTCTATTCAAAGACAAATATTCACAATGATAGGGGCATAATATTTTCTTGGTTTTCTACGTATGGTGATTATTTTGATAATCTTATAATTTCACCTAACTTGGATGTTTATGATAAGAGCTGCCAACATGATTGGATAGTTGCATATATCTCAATCCTTGTTTTGTGTAAACTACGGTGATGTTGAACCAATTTCCTTGTTTATATCTAAATCAGATTCTAAGTAAGATGTATGACACATTATGTACCCAAGGATATGAATATTGAAGGTCATTGCGGGTCACATATCTTACATTACACATGAATAGAAGATGATTCTTAAAGAAAAAGGAGATAACTGACTAGTCATCATGGCCTCTATGCCTCGATGCTTAGGTTTATTTTTGACATTGCATCCAATACACATAGTATTCTTACTTTCATGATACCTTGTGGGTATTAGTGACAGTTGTACTATCAGAAGATGTTTGTTACAAAAATGCCCAATGATGATAAAAATGCTATAATGTATACAAATCAATGATAGTCCTAAGAGTCTGCATATAGATGCATTTAAATATTGCATGATCCATTTTTAGAAAAACAAAAAGACTTTGGCTCAAAATGATTTCCTGGTTCATCCAAAATCCAAGTAAACTACTTAATCTATATTAATGATATATTAAATGTCATTGCATATCCATGGCATACATTCTCCCTGACTATCAAAATTCAATTTTGTTCTTCTCAAATCTATCGGGAATGAAATCAAATGTACAGACGATGTTTTCAACAACATGCTACATATTTTACGACAGTCTCAGAAAAATGCAGAATTGCTATACATGTTTAGAAAATGATTTGCAAGCTTTACACAATCAATTTTCTAGGTTCTCTATCATCACATTTCACATTATTTATCACAATATTGGTCTTAAATCATTTTATCATACTCAAAACTCCTATTTTTGCATAGTTAACTTGGTAAAATTGTGATTTCTCTTAACACACCTTCGCTTCATCATTTATTATAATTGATTCTTTCTCAATCCAATGAATCTATTATAAGTGATATATCATTCTACAGAGGGATTTTATTCTTTTTCCTTCGATTTCATTCCCAAGGGGGCATGATCACACTTGAAATCATTCAAATTCTTGCTAAAAAATCATTAAAATGACTTCATCATCAAAAGACTAGGGGCATGGTAGTTTCCCTCGATCAAGTCGGGATAGTTGGATAGAAGGCTTCAACACTAACAAGCCATATATCTATGTCTACATATTCTAAGATCTTTATTAAGATCCAGGAAACTTCATACTGACCTTCATTCGATCAAGTTCAAAGTCAGTATTATCAATTCTCATTTGATCAAGTTTACAATTGATACCTCAGAGCTCCTAGCAACTTCGTACTGACCTTCGTTCAACCAAGTTTGGTATCAATATTATCAATTCTTGTTCAATCAAATTCAAAATTGATATCTTTAAGATATTTTTTCTATTGACCTTTGTTTGATCAAGTTCAAAGTCAATACTATTAGTCTTAGTTCAATCAAGTGCGAGACTAATCTCATCAGACATTTTGTTCAATCAAGTGTGGAATTCTCAAACTTTCTAAAGTCAGCATCAAACATTCTTTGAATCAATGCATTGCTTGCACATGAATTCAAAGAGGGGAAAATGTAACCACCCTAGTTTGGTCTTCTCTGAACAGAGACCCTATTTTCCCTAAGTGTGATCATACCCCTAATTATGTCAAGACAATTCTTCAATTAATTGGCATATTTCATTTAAATCAAATTTAATTTCCTAAAAATCAAAGTGATCTTATCACTAATTTACATTAATTGACTTAGTCAATTAAATCAAATCAAATAAATTAATCAAAAGAATTAAATACATGGCTAAGGTAATTAATTAAAAGGAATTAAATAAATTCCCTAATTACAACTCCTCACTTGCAAAATGGAAAGTCAATCCATTAACCAATGAGAGTTAAATCACTTGGATTACCTCACATGGATCACCAAGGATTCAATCTCCACCTCTCTTCATAATTCAACCTTGACCTCTCATTCCTCAAATTCTTCTATAAAAGGAATGAATTTTGAGCTCAATGGGCCCCTAATCCTAGAAATTTGAAAGTACTCTTATGTTGCCCCTAATTTTAGAATTTCATTTGCAAACTTATGCTCTCCTAATTTCTTAATGCATTTTAGTTCAAATTCTTATAATTGTTATAATCTTTCATTTAGAGAACCTAAAAAGAAGTTTGCATTACAATTTAGCTTGCATTCTTAAAATCTTCCATTCTAAGCATGAATGTATCGTTGATTTATGCATAATCTAAGGGAAAATTATAGAATATTTCATACTCTTCTTAGATAGGGAGAAATATGTCAATTTTGGTGATTGATATGTGCTTTTACTCTTATATCTCATGTTTTTCTCACTAATGTAATGACATATTGAAGTGTTGTGTTTCATCTTATAGGTCCACAAAATACACACAGCCTCAGCTTATCCATTCCCTTGGGGATAGTAGATAGAGGAACAATGTTGGGTATTTTTTAAATTCTAACATAGTTTGTCCATATCTTTATTTTTTATTTTCCCTCCATTGTCTATTATAATAGAGGAAGGTATCCCATACCTACCAATGATTTAGTTTAAGATAAACATGGATACTTGTTTTCTAGTAGCTTTGATAAGTTGGACTGCTTCAACCCACTTTGTAAAGTACTCAGTGGTTGTAATGATGAATTTGTGTCTACTGGATGAGGAGGGATATATTTTCCTTATCAATTCAAAGGCCCATTATTGGAATGGCTAGCGTGTGATGAAAGGTAATAGCTCTCGAACAAGAGCATAGATTAGGTTATCATGTAATTGGAATTTCTTGTAGGATTTTTCAAACTAAATAACATCTTTCTCCATTAGGTATTTCTTCGCCAATTAAAGACCATTCAAATAAGACCCACAAATACCTTCATCGACTTCCTTTAGTGAATGTTCAGACTCGTCACATTCTAGACATCTAAGGAGAGTATTGTCTAGACCTTGTCTGTACAAATCACTAGCAATGATCAAATAACACGCAAAATTTCTTGTAGGGTTTCTCTTCTCATTTATGGATAGATCATAAGAAATTATCTGGTTACACACGTAGGAGTATAATTGGTTGTATTGAGAGGATTTAGTGCCCATAATTGAGCATACTATTTGGGATTATGGGGAATCATAGGCTGGAAAGGGGAGTTCTTCCACCAGGAAGTCATAGTGAAATTGATGCTCTTCTAATTGCAACATTGAGGCCAAAGTAGCCATGACATCAGTAGATTTATTTGCTTCTCTTGGTATTTTTTGACAGGTGATGAATACAAAGTACTTCTTTAGATCATCAACCATTCTCTTATATGGAATAAGCTTCTCATATTTGGTTTTATATTGATCATTCACTTGATTGATTACTAACTAAGAATCCCTATAGATGTGTAGTTTTGTGATCTTCCATTCAATAGCTAACTTTAGTCCATTTTTTAAAGCTTCATACTCAACTATGTTGTTCGAACAAGGAAAAATCATCTTGTATGCTTTGGGAATTTTGTATCGTTGTGGAATTATAAACAACAAACCGACTCCAGACCCTTTCTATGTGAATGAACTGTCGAAGAACATTTTCCACAAGTGCTTTTTCAGTTGTAGAATAGCTTCATTAGGAAATTCTATGATTAGTGTCTTACTCTCTTGAAGAGGAGCCTCTTCTAGATTATCAACAATGACTTGTCCTTTGATGACTTTTCTATATATGTATTCAATGTTGAATTAGTTGAGTATCATCACCTATTTTGCAAGTCTCACAGTCAGAGTTTCCTTGTTTAAGAAGTACTCTAAAGGATCAATTTTTTCAATTAGGTTGACAGAATGTATGGGCATGTAATGTCAGAGATTTTGAGAAGAAAATACCACTATTAAACAAGATTTTTCAATAATGGTGTAATTGTGTTTATAGGAAACCATTGTTATGATTATGTGGTAAATTTCTATTTCATTTCTTGTTTCATCATGTTGTGCTAGTAGAGCTCCAAGTGATGTTTCTATAGCTGAGATATATAGCAGAAGATGTTTTCCTAGTATTGGTGCCATTAATACAGACAGATTTTCTAGGTATTCTTTGATTTGTTGAAAGTTCTTTTCACATCCTTCATCTAACTTGAATGCTATACCCTTGTGTAATGTTTTCATGAAGGGTTGGGCTTTATTTTCTAGCTATGAGATAAACCTACTGATTGACTGTAGCTTGCCTTGTAGTGTTATGATTTGGCTGATATTTCTTGGCGATTTCATTTCCATGATTGTTGCTACTTTTTTTAGATCAACTTCAATTCCATTCACTGAGACAATGTACCCAATGGAGTTTTCCTGATGTCACACCAAAGGAACACTTTTTTGGATTTATCCTTAGCTTGAATTGTTCCATTGTGTTAAAAATATTCTTTAAGTCAGCCAAGTGTGTAGCTCTCTTTTCTGATTTTGCCAAAGTGTCATCAACATAGTCCTTCGTATTCTTATCCATCATGTCATGGAATATGGTCATCATAGCCCTCTAGTACATTGATCCTACATTTTTGAGACAAAAAGGCATAACATTCCAATAGAATGTGCCCCAAGCACATGTCAAAGTTGTCTTCTCCTAATCTTTGGGTGTTATTTTTATCTAGTTCTATCTCAAAAATCCATCTATGAGAGAATACATTTCATATCTTGCTATGAGATCCACAATCATGTCAATGTTGGGAAGTGGGAAATCATCTTTTGGACAAGCTTTGTTCAAATCCTGGAAATTTGTATAGACTCAGATTGATTTATCAGTCTTGGAAACAAGCACAATGTTTGAGATCCAGTCGGCGTATGCTATAGGTCTGATCAATTCTTCTTTTAATAAATTTTCTAGCTCAGATTTCACCAATAGTGCCACATGGGGATGCATCTTCCTAAGCTTCTGTTTAACTGGCTTGGTACTAGGATCAATTGACAAATGGTGCATTGTCAAGTCTCTATCAAGTCCTCGAATTTCTGAGTAAGACTGATCAAAGTTGATCTTCTTGTTCAATAAAAATTGAGTAAATTGTTGTTTCTCCTCTTCAAACAAGGATTGTACTAGATATATCAATTGGGGTTCCTCTATTGTTCCTTGATTAACCAGTTGTGTAGGCTCTATAAGAACTAAAGATGGCTCCTGAAAGTGGTCAGGCAAGATATCAAGTTTCCCATCCTCTAGTGCCTCTAAGAGGTTTTCACCATTAGATACGACATTTTTTTTACTATTTTTGGTTCTAACACTTCCACAAAGTGGTTTTCACCACCATGCCACTTTTCTTTTTATTTATCTTTTTAAGACTAGGAAAATTGATATCCCCTTCTATCGTATTTACACTTTTTGCACTGGTAGAAGAAATGAGGGGGTCAATAGCATTTAGGTAATAGGCCAAAGTGTAGTCATTTGGGGAAGAGATTAGGTTTAAGGGCTTGCTTAAGTGCCATTAGATAATTTTAGGATGGATTAGAGATAAAGATCCAATAGGTTCTAAAGATAGCACCATGATACCATGATAAAGACTTTCAACAAGTAAGACAAGATGTATAGCATGACTCTCTGAAGGACTGCCTAAACTGTGAAGCACCCTAACCTCACTATTAGAGTCGTTGTTAGTACTTTATGAATCTAACATATTTGATCTAACACTAGCAATTTGATTCTCCTCTCACCTATCCATCTGTTCAAGGAAAGTACTCATAGGGATCATCTCAATTCTTGACATGGGTCTAGTTCCCATATTGGGACCTTTGGCATCATTCTCAAAGTTCCAATTGATATTTTGGGGAAGAACCGATGTTGGCATTGCATTGGATCTTTATCCTTGTTCAAATTGAGGTGCATATTTTATGGATGATATCAAATTCAATATCTATTGCGGAATATGAGACATAATCCTATTCATATTCATTAGAACTTGTTTCTATAGAAGAAGGTATGTCTAGGACATGAGTAGGAGTAACCAGCTGCCCCTAGTTTGGATTCCTTCCCTCTACATCATTCTTTGTACCTAGACCAAACTTTTATTCATGATAATTAGTTTGAATATCATCATACCTACCTAGGTACTGTGTTATGGTCCTGAAGACTCCTTCGTCTTCACTAGAATTACCTTCTTCTTCTTGGTCATCTTCATCTTCTTGCACTGTGACTTTCTCTTCACCTACTTGTATGGATATAATGTGGGATGGAGATACCTCAATTGTGTGTACCCTTGTATCCATGAAGTATGGTAGATCTAGTATGTGAGAAATAGTGACTTTTTCCCCCAGTTAGGGTTTCTTTCATCACATTCACCTTTAGGTTCTAATCCTAACTCATCTTTTTTGTGGGATTACTGCTTCTTGTTCGGTCAATTGATCTACCTCCAGCAATTGTTGGGACACTGATCTATTTGGTTTGAAGGGGCCTCTGAATTGAGATGGGATATACAATTCCCCTTGGTAGTGAGGTTTTTCTATTGGTATGTGTAACAGTCTTTCAAATGAGAACCTTTTAAACTCTGCTTCTTCTTTAGTCTCATCATCAGAGTCTTTTGTTTGATTGTTTATAGGACCATTGCTGGAGGAATGGTTAAATTTTTTCTCATGGTATCCTAGTCATGTTTTGTCTGTTGGATTCCCAAATTCAATGTGTATGGGTTGTGTTAACCCTTTATATTTTCCTAGGGGTCCTTTTCCTTTATACCCCATTGTTTGTATGAGTTGATACCCTTTACCATATTTTTGTGAGGAAATTTCAACATGCTTAACTTCTTGGTCATGCTCTTCTCATTTATAAAGCCAAGCAAGGACAACCTTCTCTTCATTCTCTTTTGAGAGAGAAAGACAAGCCTTTACCATACCACTCCCTTCATGTATTTCTAATTTTTGAATGCTAGAAGGCTTGAATGATGATGAGGGCATTTTGTAAGATTTAGGGGATGTAAGGAGATTAGCCATGGATGACAAAGGATGTAACTGATACTTTCCCATTCCAGTGTTTTTAATTTTCAATTTCCCCTCAAAGCTCTTCATAAGTATTGTTTGGGAAATTTCAAATTCTTGCTCATTATATGCTTCCTTATTATGCGGAACCATGTTGTCTACTTGCTTCAAAGTGTTACAAGAGTATGTGCAATCAGTCTAAATAGAGACCTCTACTCTATTGTACAAGAATTTTACACATTGATAATATCTTGAGGGGACCGCCTGCATGTCACGAATCCATGGTCTCCCTAATAAAATGTTATATGCTAGGGGTAAATCCAACACTTGGAAAATTACATCTCTCTCAATTGGTCCAACCCTAATAGGTAATATGACCAATCCTTTTGATGACCTTTCTTCCTCATCATAGGATTTTATGGTGATCTTTCTCCTAGGATCTATAGCGCGTTCTGAAAAGCCTAATATTGTCATGAGATTAAGAGTACAATTATTCAAAACAACACCTCCATCTATCAAGATGAGTTTGACTCTATGTTTGTGGATCAAGACCTGTATATGTAAGGGTTGGTTATGTGGATGATTCAACTGTTTATCATCTTCTTTTAAAAAAGAAAGGTAATAAAGTGAGGTCAAATGACCTACCATACTTTGGAACTGATCAACACCAAGGTCTTTTTGGTATATTTGTTTCTAAAAGAGCCATTTCAAGAATCTCCTTATGTGATGGTGAGATTTTGAGTAATCCCAAGATGGAAATTTGGGATGGATTTCTTTGTAACTAATCATCCAAATTATAGTTTGTAACTGGGATTAATGTGACCATTTACTTTGATGTTGAGGGTTTTAATGCAATAGGATTTTTTGATGATGAAGCTACTGCCTTGAGAGTAACCTTAGCTTGATTCCTTGTTATATTTTTAGCCGATTCAGACTCCTTTTTGTCTTTGATGACTATCACATTGACTGATTGATTAGATGGTTCAAGCATGTGGATCACATTGTCATTATTAGGGTAGGTGTAATTTACCTTACCTCCTTGATTATTTGAAGATTCCCCTTGTTCATATGAGGGTAGGGGATATTTGAAAGCCTTTTGATCATTGTTTGACTAATTCCCATCAACTGTGATGATTTCATTGTCAATTAGGTCTTGGATTACATGCTTCAATGTCATGCATTCATTAATTAAGTGTCCTTTGTTCTTATGATATTCACAGAAGTGATTATCATTCCACCACTTGGTTTTAACTATTGTTTCCCAAGGCTTTGAGTCTGGTATCATGATGATCTTGTAAGCCACTAGAGTCTTTAATGTAGTTTCGAGAGGTTCTCCGAGAGGAGTGAAATTTTTCTTGGGTTTTAGTATCCATGGCACTTTATCCTTTTGCACATCTTGATTGATCTTGAATGGTGGTGGAACATTCACATTGTTCTTAGTAGCTTGGATGCTACTAGATAAGTTGAATACTGGTTCCTTGACTATGAAATTATATGAGTAAACCACTCTATCATTGACTACATTCTTGTTCTTGTTCCAATACTTGCCTTTGTCTTTACCATTGCTATTGTTAGAATTGATGGAGGGTTTAGTGTCCTTATATAAGGTGAGTTCACCTTTCTTCATGAGAACCTGTTCCATTCGGATAGAAATTTCCGCCAACTCGCTAAAGGAAGTATGTTTTTTGCATCTAGATTGCATAATTCATCTCAGGTACCAAGTTGTTGATGAAAATATCAATTTTCTCAATTTCTGGGATTTGTCTAAGATATCTCGCAAATATCTTTCTCCATCATTCAAGTAATTTGACAAAAGGTTCACCATTATGTTGTTTGGTTTTGGATAGATTTAACATGGTGACCGTATGCAAGATGTTGTAAGAATAATGTTGGATTCACTTTTGTACGAGCTCATCAAATGTTTGAACACGAGGCATGATTTTTGTAAGCCATTCCAAGGCTTTCCCACTAAGGCTCAATGGGAAAAATCACATTAGATATGTAATTTCATGAATGAATTCCATGTTGAGGGAACATAACTTTGTCACATGATCTTGAGGGTCATGCTCCCCATTGTACTTGTCATACTTTGGAATTTCACACTTAGGAGGAAACAAAGGCATGTGTAAGTTTTTAGCAAATGGGAAGGGGCATATAGACTCCAGAAAGTATTTGTTAGAAGATTGTTCTCTCTATTTCTTCAATTATCTAATCGCATACCTCATATCTTGTAACTGTTGATTGTGAATGGTGATGGGAGCCTCTTCCTCTTGTTGTATAAGTATTTTGATATCAAATTCATGAGGAATTTTAACGCATGTAGATACTAAGTAAATGAAGTACTTATCCTTGTCCATTTGCATAATAATTTGCATCATCTTTTGAAATTGTTTGTCTTGTTGACATCTTTGGATCTCTTCTTCATTAGGTTCCTCAACCGAGGAGGAAATAATAGTGTGTTGACTTTGTCATCCTTGGCTAGATCCCTAGTTGTAGGATGACATTATCAATGTGATTTGACATGTAGTATGAGTCGATTGATGTTGAGAGATTGACAATTGAAACAAGGGCATTGATTGATAGATATTTGGTGTATCTTGATTATGAATCCTTTGAGTAGATCTTGGTTTTTGACAGGATGAGGCTCCCACAATATAATCATCGATAGATTTTCCATTTGAATCAAGATTGGCCTATTATTGTTGGATTCTAGTTTGTACCATGAAAATATTTTGTAGTTAAGACTTTAGGATGGATAGAATAATGGGTCAATGTCAAAGAATGTCCAAATGATCACTTCTCTAAAAGCTTGGTAAGAGATGTGTTGGTGAAATATTATTGAGCTTGATATAAGGTTTTTTTTTTGAGACCTGAATGTCTACTGTGTGACACTTGTGATCAAGCTGATTAGGGTTGACCGTTGATGAGATAGTGCACAAAAATTAAGATCATTCAAGAAACTAAGATGAAAGATGTGTTGGAAATAATGTGAAGTGTGTACTAAGAGGGGAGGGGTGAATCAATACCTCTAATTTTTTTTTATCTCTTTTAACCTTTATCCTTTGTGTAATCAATTGTGTAACCAACCACCTGTTCTATACTATCTTTGTGTAAGATATATCAATTCTTTAACTTTAACAAACATGTAAACATTCATAGAAACATTCATGAAAGTAATTGACTCATAACACAAGATATGGTAACACAGAAAACCCCTATTAGAAGGTAAAAACTACGGTGGGGATGGAACCCACAAAAAGTTCACTATCTGCAAATTGGAAGGGGCTGGTTAAGGCTTACAATTTGATCACTTCCGATGATCTACCCTATTAGGAGTATCTGTGGAGACTTGTTAAGGTCTACTCTATTAAGAGCTTTAGAAACATTGTTTAGTGTGCACTCCGTTAAGATATTTACAATAGGATTGTTAAATCCACCTTCCTTGAAAGGATTTCTTCTATTTTCTACACTTGTTAGAATGTAGACAAAAATACTCATTGACCTGAGTGTATGCAATCTAACAATTTATGATTATAGATCCATTAAAATTCACATATATAAATGTATCACCTATTGTGATTGATTAATACCTCTATTGCTCGGTAGCCTCTATTCTTGGTTCTTGATAACCAATTTCATCTTTTGATGTTTTGCTTCTTGAAACTCTCAGTCTGATGCATAGATGTGCTCGTTGGCTACATTCATCCTCTCATCCATAGTAAAGAATGCTTACAACATCTATTTACAAGATAAATTGACCTAATGTAGTTTCATGTATTACAAAACTAAGTCTATGATCAAAGGTTTACAACTTGACCTTGATCTCCTAGTCTGCATGTTTTTAATCATTTAGACTGATTAAGAAAATTACAATAATGTTTTTGATTAAGGTAAAAATAGGTTTTGAAAGGACCCCAAAACCTTTTAAAAAATACTACTAGAGATAAGTATCATAAACCCAACACAAACATAGAAAGCCTACAATGAACAAAAGGCAGGACCCCGACAAATACCCAAGACCAAAATAGGAAAGAAAAGAACTGCCAAAAAAATGCACAGTTTCTAATACAATTTCTAGCACAACTTCCAGCAGAATTTCTAGAACTAAAGAAAAGACACTACATCGTACTTTGGTAGGCTTCCTATGCCTCCTTTTGCATTTCTTCCATCTTTTCAATGGACTCCTTCAGCTCTATCATCTCTTTTGGGATCTCCAAGATTCTTCTTTTAAGACCACTATGGGTTCTTGACTCTGGGCCCGAGCTCCCTTCCTTTTCATTAATGGTAATTGTTGTATTTTCCAGTAGGCTTATTTCCAAGTAAGCATATAATACTTTCAGGTTCTGAACTAAAACTTGAAGCCCTTCATTGCTATGTTTGAGAATGACATGTATCATGTCACCATTGTGGCTAATTTTCTTTTTCATATCTTGCATCTTTTCTTCCACAATAGCATTAACTCTAGCAGTGAGCTCCTCATTGTTGTTGTTTTTATTTACCTTAATCATCAGGTCCTCTATTTCCTCAAGCTTGGACATGGAAGGCTCCATAGATTCCTGCATCTCAGTCAATTTCTGCTTCATAATCTTCATCTCCTCACTGAGCCATTCTTCCATACTCACCCCGTAGTTCTCTTTGCTTTTAGGAATTTTATCATCAATATCAAAACCAACCATTTTGGGGTCCATTCTCTATTTCTTCTTATTCCTATTTTTAGCCTTCAAGATTAGCTACTCATTTTGATCCTCCTTTCCCTTGTCATCATTCTTATTCTCCTCCTTATCATCTCCATCTTTTTCTTCTCCCTCTATTTCCATCTCTTGGTTTCCAAAATCCTTACCCCTTCCCTCATCATCTTCAGTCATACGTGTTTCCTCCTCATTTGTCTAAAAGTCCTCCTTACTCAGCTGATCTTATTTTTCCCTAACTAGAATCTTGTCGTTTGTCTCACAAACTTCCTGATCAGTCACAGTAAATTCCTCCTTTTCCTCATTCTGGATCTCTTCATCATTACCCTGATTTTCTAGGGTATCATCATCCATCTCCTCCTGCCTTTCCAGTTGCACCTTATTTTTGGTTCTAACCCTTTTCTTCAAACTCTATTTTTTGTTTTCCAGCTTAGCATGCCTAACATTCCCTTTTACCCTTTTGGGGATAGGCTCTGGGACTTGATTTCAGTCATATTCTGATATCAACAAAATGAGCCCCACATGGAGCACCGGGTTACTCAATTTTTTCCTATGCTCCATCATGCTATTATGCAATGAGCTTAGAAGATAAAAAGGAAACAAAACATTTTTATTGTGCCTAAAATGATTAGCCAGGAAAAAGTGGAGATTATAAATTTTGGAGTATCTACCATCCAATGTAAAATAATCGATCATCACTATAAGAATCTTCGCCCAGTGGGATTTAATTTTTTTGATATCAACATAATCCCCCATTCCTTTGCTTAAAAGCGCCTCTTCTTCTTCTATTTTTGGAAAGATTTTGAATTCTTAAGTCCCAACCCTCTTGTTTTCCCTGTAAAATTTCATTCCCTTGCATGAGAGGCCCATGATTTCAGAGATAACCCTCATAGTTAGAGTGAACAATTTCCCCCATAGGTTAACCTTCTCATCCTTCCAACCCTCTACAAATTTTTTCATTATCTCCATATCCCAACCATGGAGCTTCTCCAGATACTGGTATACGCCTCCCTTCTTTAGCCTCTTCCAAACCTTCTTCTTTTTTTTCCATTTGGTACAATCTATCATCTCCTCCCTCTTTACACCTCCCCCCATTATGCTCGACGAGTTCTGAAAAATGCAGACACTTAGAAGTTTGGAGCTCAATACCCTGGAATGATTTACTGTGGTGGTTATTCAAAATGCTCATTAACACCCATAATCCATGTAGGGTCACAATCTTCAATAACCCTGTTTCCCTTGATTGACAGCTCACATCAAATTTAATCATAATTGATGACCTCATCATTAATTATGTTTATTAATCGCTCCTTTAATATTGTTAATCTTGTCATACCTGATAAGACTAAAAATCTCCATTTTAAGATCTGCTTCCCCTCTCCATGATTGCATGACATCAGTTTTTCCACCCACATTAGCTAAGCCATCTTCCATCTTATTACCTTCCCTAAAAACATGAGATATATGATAATCTTTACAATAATGTTTCTTGTCCCTTAAGTAATGATTTTAAAACAAATCAACACTCTATAAATAGAATACAATTGTTTTATCTAATGTGGAAGTCAGATCCACTTTTTTTGGGATGTAACTGACTTTAGGTGTCTGATGCTCAGTTTTCTATGAAGTTAGTGTGAATGTCTTTCAGTGTTCTTGGTTGAACTGTCTGTCAGGTTTTTCTTTGTCTATTCTCTCGGTTTGCACACTATCTTCTCATCGGGTTCCTCTGTCAATTTCCTCCTCTCAGGTTCCACTTTATCATCTTCGATTTGCACTTTTGGTTAACACTGCAAAACTATGTCATCGGTTTTCTCCTTACTTAGAATTTTTTGTTTGAATTGAAAACCTGAATTTTGGTGTATTGTAACTGATGATTTTAAAAAAAAAAATTCTCATTTTATACTAATGGAAAAACTTTATGTTTATCAATCTCCCCCTTTGACATTAGTATCAAAAACTGATATATGCAGAATACTAACAAAATTTATAGTATGAACACCATATATATTACCTTAGTCATTTCATGACTCCCCCTATGTATATGCCGGTATAGTATAGTATACGTATATTATACACTTTTCTTTATACTATCTCCTCATTTTCCTTTTCCCCTTTTTTGATCTTTTTACATATCAATTTAATTTTCCCCCTTTTTTGATAGTAAGGGAAAAGGTGTATACCTATAGCTTATCAAAAATATGAGAGTGTGAGGACTTCATTTTGTCCATCATCTTCTCCTATTTCTCCTTTAGATGTTCTAGAGCCATATGCTCCAATTTTATCCATGCATGCATGTCATAGATGTTGTTTTCTACAGACATCTCAGGGGTGGCAATAAGTTGCCTTGCTAAACTTAGGTGAGTCTGGAGAAGTGTGAGGTTCAGTAACAGTATGGAATGAATCGCGATAACCTCCTTTTTGAACTGTGATTCTTCTTCCCAAAGTACGCGTCTTAAATGTTTTATCTCAATGATGTTCTCATAATGCAATTTGATTGTATTTCAATTAGTGGTTAGACTTTGTGCACTTGCAGTTAGATCAGATTCAATCTTTGCAATCTTGTCATTTTTATCTTTAGTAAATTTCTCTAAAGTCCATAGCTTCTGTATAAAGGAAACAACTTCAGTTATGATTGGATCTAATTAATCTGATAACTCTAAAAGCTTTACCTTATTCTCTTCCACTTCTTGGCTGATCTTTTCTGTCAGTTTATATTGAAATTTTTTCTCTGCTCGCTCCTCAATTTCTTTTTTTGCATCAACATTTTGCGTTGTGATTGCTTCGGTAAGGATGGAAATTTGATCTAGAATGGGGGCATTGTGATCAACATCAAATTTGGGAAAAATCTGACTCAAGATGTCCCTTGTGTTCTCTAGTACCAATGAATCTCAGTATTGCTTCTTTAGCTTTTCATGAAAAGCTTTCCTCTGGCAGATTTCTCCATGCTCTTGGAGAGATTCAATGTCTAAAGTTGTTGGGTCACATTTTGGTATCTCTATTATTTCATCTAGCGTGACTTCCAACTTGTTCTTCTTTGTTTTCTTCTTCTTCTGTGTTCTACTTGTATGTAGAACCATAGCCAACTTTTTGGCTTGGTCTGATGTGCTACTAGATGGCTTTTGAGGATTTGTACCTTTATCCTATTTCTTGGTGTTTTCCTATCAGTTGTCTGAGGATGTCTCCTTATCAACCTTTGGTGTTTCTGCAACTTTACCTTTTGTGTCCTTCGGCGTGGTATCAATTGTCTTTTCTTTCTTATCTATTTCTTTGTGCACTTCATCAGCACCTTTCATCTATGCATCTTACTCGGTATTATCTCCATCTTTCTGTTCTCCATCGATGACATTTTGTTTATCAGTTGTGTCCTTCTTTTCATCATATGTGTCTTTTTGTCATCATTACCCTTGTCCTCGGGTATGCTTGCATTGGGCTTGGGGGTCTTCTCCTTTTGTGAAATAATATTGATTGCTTGAATCAATAGTGGCATATGGCCTAGTATGTGTCCTTGTGAAACATCAATTATAGTGTCATGTTCATTGATATGGTCCTTCACAGCAGTAACATCTTCATATTTTTGAATTTCATCTTCAGGACCATCGGTGATGTCAATAATTGTATTGTCCACAGTGTTGTCCATAGTAGTGTTTGACCATGTCTCATCTGCAACATCCATATTCTTGTTGTCTGTTGTCTCCAATTCATCTTTGTCAAATTCTACATCAGTGATGATAATTGGTTCAGTGCTCTGTGTAGCCTAATCATTCTTGGTCTTTTGAATTTTGGTAGGAGATTTTTGTTGCTCGGGACTTGTATCCTTTTTAGGAATATCAAGTATTTTTCTCCATTCAGCTTCACTCTTTCTATCTAGGTACAATAAGTGTCCTTGGATCACTTGGTAAGCTCTCAACTTTGGTGAGAACCATTTAGAGTGAATTTTCATCATTTCTTTGATCTCCTCCATTTTTGATTCGGGAGGCATGAATAATACTAGGGCTCTTTCCCTGATTTATTTCTCACAGTGCAAAGTAAATGTCCATCTTGCCAATATCTAATCTTGAAGTCCTTTAGGAATATTGTGTGCCAGTTGTATTGGGAGGTATTTGAATATGCATATCATCTTGATGATTTCCTCAATCTTATTTTGATCGAAGGGATCCAATGTTAACTATTTCTTGATTTTCCTATCATTGACTATACTTGATTTAATAATTGAGGCACACACTCATCAACTGTTTTAGGTATCTTATTCTTTTCCTTTTGAACAACTTCATCTTGTTTAGTGTCCTCAATGTCCTCCTTAGTTCTAATGAACTTTCTTCTTTTATTTGGCCCTCTTTTCTGTATTTTGGTTTTCCTCTTATAGGTCCTTACTTGACCTTTCTTTAATGGTGAAGGACTTGTGTCCTTAGTTGTTTGACTCCTTGTCCTTTTTGAAGATATAGTCCTAGGCTTCTTAGCTGGTGGAGGTAATGGTGTATCTGACTCTGTAGACTCAGAGTCGCTCTCCTTCTTAGCTTCATCGATGGGTGACTGTCCCTCATTTTCTTCTTTCTTTTCAATTTCCTTTTCTATAACTGACAATCTTTTCTTCAAGTTCTTGACCATATTGTCTTTCTTCCTGTCTATCTTCTTTATAACCAAGCCAGTTTTGATTCTTTCCTTGGCTTCTTCATAAGTGCCAAAATTGGGTTGTGATTTATCTATTGGCTCATTTATTAATGCATCAATTGCATTAGATGCTTGATCTATGTTCACTTCATATTCAAGTGGAGATAGCCATCTTGTCCTTAGTACAACAGGTTTGATATATGTGAAGTCAATATCTACCATGAAACATATATCAGTCCTGAACTTCTCAATTAACTACTCGGGGATCCTTACTCTCTTCTACATTCTTTCCTTGAATCCAGCAAAGTATTCATCCATTACTGACTCAAAATTATCTCCTAGTGATTTTATAAACTCACTAATCTGTAAGGTCACTGGTATAGTTGTTTCCCATTGCACATTTCCTATTGATGGAAAATATTCTTGGAAGTAGAAGAATATGCACATGATAAGTGAACCAAACTTACATGAATTTGATTTTGCATTTATGATTATCTTTAGGTTCTCTTCTAGCTACTTGAGTAGAATTTCTAATAGATCCAAATAAGTTCCTTTCTTTACAATCTTATATGTTGTATCCACTACTCTGAATGCAGTGTTGTTCATCCTGCTTTCCTGAAAGAACTTGTATCCTAAGACACATGATCCAAATTTTAGTTCATCACCTATAATGGTGGATACCTTAAGTCCTCTTCTGTCACATTTTTCTCATGTTTTCTTCTCAATGTCAGCCTTAGGTGGGTGCTTCAATGTATTTACCTTGTCATTTATTGGATAACTAGTGACTGCATGAGTAACATTTCTTGTTATTGGTTTAGGCTTATCTAGATATAGCTTTCGGTCATAGATCCTGCTCAATACTAACTCAATCCACTCGATCTTAAACTCTTTTGGGAACCATAGGGAATTTTTGATCCCTTTCACTTTGATGCATTTGTGCTCATCTTTAATAGTGTCATCATCTTTGCATAGCTTCTTGAAAGCTTACTCAACCTCCAGATCGCCAATCTCTGCAAACTTGCAATGTTTGTATGCTCGCACGTCTTTGATGAGAAAAACCCTAGCTGGTATTCATGAGAATGCTCCATCATTGTCAAGTTGTGAGGCAACTTTTGGACAAATCTTGTATTGTAGTTCCTCACATGTACTATTCTTTATAATTTTGACTTTGTTCTTCTTAATAGTCTTTAGCTTAGCGGTTCTTGATGTGGTCGCCATTGTTTTTGACATTAGGGATTTTTCGTAAATGAAAAACAGAGTTCTCATTTATGCTTGGTACTTACTTTAACCTCTGTAGCTATAACTCATCTGCTTGGATTTCTTTGAATCAGGTTGGAGTTGCTTTGCAATGTTGTCACTTCTTTCTCTGGTTTTGCTCTAGTTGCTTCGCTTAAATTGTTGGTGAGAAATGAAACCCTTATGTCGTCTATTTATAGAATTTTCCCTAGGCTAATTCATTAATGTTCAACCACTCCTCTGTGTGTGAAGACGAAGTCATCGGTTAAAAAACTAACTTCCCTTTCAGTGACAACGTGATGCTTTGGGCAGTCTTTTTAACTAATAGATCTCTGTTTACACTAGTAGCTTTTTCTTTTACAGGTTAACTGACGATTCTCAGTAAGTGTAGACAAGTCAGCTTTGAATGTATACTGATGCATTTCGGTATGCATTAACTGATCAAACATTTTTCACATATTTTAACAAGTAATACCATAGTGCATCTATAATTATGCTAATTTGATATTTCATCTATGTATACTGGAACTATTGCAAAATATAACTTGTTATAATGCAGTTCCATACTTACTTATTCTTCTTAGGTGGGGGTGGTAATGTCACCAGATCCATTGGATGAGGTTTCACCATTTGCATTACTTAGTCCAACTTCATCAGTGTTTGTAGCTTTCCTCCACATTTTGTTTCTCATCTTCCTGCTATCTTCAATGGTGTTTCCATTGGCCAAGGTGCTAGTCTCTGTCATTCGGTCTCTGTAGTCTTTCCTGAGATGATAAACTTTATGACAGTGTAGACATGCCATTCCAGGGTTAGTCTAGCTTCTAGGACTTCTTTTCCATTGTCTCATGTAGTTTGCAGAAATTTGACCGAATCTTCCACATGTTTTACAATTTTCCCAAGTGTTGTAATCCCATACATACTGGTTACTGACTCTAATCAGTTGATAGGTAGATTCTTGACCTTTAGGCTTCCATGCTTTCTTTTTCTTCTTCCATCATTCAAGAGTTGTGTGCCCATGCTTTTTTCAAGTAGGACAGTATTTGTCCATGTAGGTTTCCTTCTTTGGTTGTTTCATCTTAGATTTACATTCATATGATTTGTGTCCTTTCTTGTTACATTTATAAAAAATTCCTATGAATGAAGATGTAGATTTAGGAATACCTTTCATTTTTCTCTTGCATACATTTGATGTGTGGCCTTGCTTTCCACAGTGATTGCATGTTAGCTTTCTTGGTCTTGGATTTGCATAGACATTCTTTGGATCAGCTTGATTAGGTGATTCTCTATTCTTGGTATAGCCTAGTCCGGTGTTGTTGGCTCTCCTTTGTCCATGAAGAAAATCATCCATTCTTTTATTGCTTTCTTCAACTCTTTTGATTATCTCATTATGTTGCTGTTGAATTCTTATTTCTTGTTTTAGCTTTTCATTTTCTTCCCTTAGCTCATCGATAGCTTCTATTCTTTCAATGATTTCAACATTCATTCTATTTGCCTCTTGATTCGTAATAATAATCTAATTTGTAATCTCATCATGATGTTTTGTAAGTCTTTATTTTAGACTCTTTTTCTTGTAGATTTTTAGTAATCTTCCTTCTATCATCAATAGCTAGTGTTCTCTCTTGCTCAGTTTGTCTAGAATTGTTGATGACATCAATCATTCTTACCATCTATGTCTCTTGACTAATTTGCAAAGATTTCACTTGTCCAGCCAGATGTTGATTGATTTCATTTAAGCTTGTGATGCTTTCTTCTAATGTATCTGATTCTTTTCTTTTAGTAGATCTTGAAGACTCAAATATATTTGGTATCTCTTCCTCATGTAGTTTGTTTCATTATAGTGAGATGCCATAATATTTCTTTCATCTAACAATTGTCTCATCTTGATTCTGGCTTCTTTATACTGCTCATAGAAGATCTGAATTTCTAGCTTCTGATTCTCAACACTTTTGTCAAGTCTGTACTTCTCCATTGTATGATCTTTTCTCTTAAGTCTTTAAGCTTTCCAAATAATAGTTCTAGCTCTGATACCAATTTTTGGAAATAATGGGAAGTGTGTACTAAGAGGGTAGGGGTGAATAAGTACCTCTAAAACTTTTATCTCTTTTAACCTTTATCCTTTGTGTAATCAATTGTGTAACCAACCATCTATTCTATACTATCTTTGTGTAAGATATATCAATCCTTTAACTTTAAAAAACATGTAAACATTCATGAAAGTAATTGACTCATAACACAAGATATGGTAATGCAGAAAACCCTTGTTAGAAGGTAAAAAATGCGGTGGGGATGGCACCCACAAAAACTTCACTATCTGCAGATTGGAAGGGGCCAGTTAAGGCTTACAATTTGATCATTTCTGATGATCTACCCTGTTAGGAGTATCTATGGAGACTTTTTAAGGTCTGTTGTGTTAAGAGCTTTAGCAACACTATTTAGTGTACACTCGATTAAGAGATTTACAATAGGATTTTTAAATCCACCTTCCTTGAAAGGATTTCTTCTATTTGCTACACGTGTTAGAATGTAGACAAAAACACTCACTGACCTAAGTGTATGAAATCTAACAATTTTTGATTACATATCCATTATAATTCACATGTATAAATGTATCACCTATTGTGATTGACTAATACCTCTGTTGCTCAGTAGCCTATGTTCTTGGTTCTCGATACCAATTTCATCTTTTGTTGTTCTGCTTCTTGAAACTCTCAGTCTGATCCATAGATGTGCTCGTTGGCTACATTCATCCTTTCATCCATAGTAAATAATGATTACAACATCTATTTATAAGGTAAATTGACCTAATGTATTTTCATGTATTACAAAACTAACTCTATGATCAAAGGTTTACAACTTGTCCTTGATCTCCTAGTCTGCATGCTTTAATTATTTAGACTGATTAAAACAATTACAATAATATTGCTTGTCCCTTAAGTAATGGTTTTAAAATAAATCAAGAATGTATAAATAGAATACGATTTTTTTATCTTACGTGGAAGTCAGATCCACTTTTTTGGGGATGTAATTGACTTTCAGTGTCTAATGCTTGGTTTTCTCTGAAGTCAATTTGACTGTCTTTCAGTGTTCCTGGTTGAACTATCTATCGGGTTGCTCTTTGTTTGTTCTCTCAGTTTGCACTATATCTTCTCGTCGGGTTCCTCTAACGGTTTCCTCCTGTCGGGTTCCACTTTATCATCTTTGGTTTGCACTTTTGGCTAACACTGCAAAATTGTGTCATTGGTTTTCTCCTTTCTTAGCATTTTTGGTTTGAACTGAAAACCTAACTTTCGGTGTAGTGTAACCGATGGTTTAAACAACTTGTTTTCTCATTGCATACTAGTGGAAAAACTTTATGTTTATCAAGATGATGATGAGTCAAGCCACCTGATCAAGAACTGATGATTGTTGTGAGAAGGTATTGTGATTAATTTAGGCCATATAGAAGGGTAATAAGGATACCAAAGATCAAAGTAACTAACTAGATTCTGATGTAATCTCATATGACAATTCCAAAGTTCCCATATGACAATTCCTAGGTTCCTAGATGAGTTGATGTTGTTACAGTGTTTTGTCATATGAAAATTCTGATAAGTGAAAACAATAGAGTAGGATGGGGATAATTTGCCACTTGTTTTGAGTGAATTTGGACCAATTTGAACAATCTTGAGGTAAAGATATCAATGTCTAAAGGTGTTTATGTTGTTTTAATGTTAATTTGGGGTGATTCAAACACATCAAACACAAATGAGTGAAAATCAAATACTTCTTATCCCTAGAGTCAATTTAGCTTAGTAAGAAAATTGTGCTCATTGGCTTAGGTACACACCCAATAGCTAATCAGAATACGGTCATCACCAACCACAATGAATCCAGTCATGATGTCTTATTATCTAACTCCAAATGCTACTTGGGGCATGATATGATGAGTATCTTGGGGGAAATACTATCTCCCTTGCACTTGGATTATCCACTTTCATATGTGAACCGAGCGGTTTCTACTCTATGGATTCTAGTAAGGATATCTATTCAGTTGTATCCTTTGCATACATGGAAGTGTGTTTCAGGCATATAGCCCCATAAATAATCTTAGCACAAGAAGCCACTTAAACATGATTAATACCATGAGGCCCTACTTTTTGTTAGACATGAGAAGAGTATAAGTGTCACCTCTGTGTCCTATTCCACAATCTTGAGTTAACAAAGGGGTTAGTAGCACAGATTTGCAATGGGGGAAATCAATCAATTATTACTAAGAAAAATGATATGAACAATAAAATGACAAGTAAAGGAGGAATACAAACAAATGAAAACTAACAAAGCTAGAATCTTCTATTTTCTCTCTCTACTCCTTCTGAAATTGTATTTGTGTGGTACTCAGTATTAGTGTGGGCAACATCTATAAGCGTCGAGAATATGATATTGAATGCTTTGATCGCAAGAAGGCTTGATGCTTGAACTAATCTAACAAAGTAATGATGCATGTAAGCTTGAAATCCTGGATCCTTCAAATGGTTATGAAGGGTTGATTATATAGAATATGAAAATGATATGAATGGTTGAGATCAATACCAGAGATAGGAGGATGAACAGTTGAGATCAAAGGGAACTGGAGAAGCCATCAGTAAACTCCACCTCCTCAACTGGGAGAGAGGAGATAAAATTTGGTTAACTGAACAACTAATTATGATACCTTTAGAACTGAAGAGGTAATTTGGAGTTACCATTTTGAACTGAAGAGGTAGGTCGAGTAATTCATGCAATCAGAGATCTGATCAAGAGTTCTCCTTTTTGAACTAAAAAAAAAGATTTAATTGAATATTTAATTCATTTTTATAATTAAATTATTCAACATGTGAGATAATTGAATTCTTTTTTGATTTAGAATTGAATTATTGAATGAAATTAATTTGATTAGAAGAATTAATTAATACGTTTAGATATTTAAATTTAAACTTTAGGAGATTAAATTTAATTAATTAATGGAGATTAATCAATTAAGGTTAATTAATTAAATAACATTAATTATTTAATTAATTTTGGGGACATGATTAGATTATTTGGGGAATGAAATTATAGGAAAATAGATGATTAATTAATGATTAAAAAACCATTAATTAATAGATGAAAATTAGTGCTTTTAATGTAAAGTTGCAAGTCTATCCATTTTAGGGTGTCTACAATAAGATCAAATGACATTTGAATCCTGAGGCTTTGGCCCAAAAGAGTAATTTTTTTAATGTGAGTTGGAGTGGTGTGGCTTACACCTCATTTTCACATGGGTCATTCCCAAGAGTTTTTTCCTCAACCGATAGGCCCATCTAAAAGGTATGCATTAAAAGTAAATGGATAGAAAAGAGAAGGTATGGATTTCTAATTCTCCTCAAAGAGGAGAAGAGAAAAATATCCTATTTCTCTTTGTGTTTCCCAAACACATCAAACATTCCAATTTTACCCAAAAGAGTACTTGTCTAAGACAAATAAAAACACTTCTAGGTTTTTGATCTTCCCTAAAAGGGAAGAGAGCATAATCCCCTAATGTTTTAGCTTGACTCACTCAAGTAATACCCTATTTAAACTAGGTGCCTAAATAACTACTTAAATAAAACATAGTCATTTCATTGATGAAGTAATTAGGAAACCTTCAAACATAAATGTTTAGTAGTTTCAATGGAATTCCCTCTTTTTCAAATGTCCTACAAGCACAAAAAATTAGTAGTTTTCAACAATAGATGTGCTAGTGTGACCTGGACAATCAAGCCTTCTACTAAACATCCAACAAAAACATGTTAAGTTGTCAAACCAGAGAGCCAAAAGACCAACACAAGCATATTAGAGGTTAGCAAGACAAAATCAGATCAAATGAACCCCTAAAAATGTTCTCTGTTCTTGAAACAGAAAAGTACAGAAAACACTCTGGCATCAAAACTCGTACAAAAAACTATACAAAACCATACGAAAAAACATATTAAGATGATCTCCCGTACGACAATTCTAACATGTTAGTACGACAATTTAAACCAAATCTAGACTCGTACGACAATACAAGTATTATGAAATGAAAAACTAGAGTCTAGTAATTTTTTGTATGAGTAGGCATGAAACTTCATACGACAATGAGCGTAGTTTCAGAAAAATGTCAAAAATATTTAGAATTGGGACAATAAACCAGTTCCTGCCCCATGGTGGGAACCAGAATGTGTGATAAATGTGGTATTCAACCTGAAACCCAAAACACTCAATAAACCATTAATTCAAGGGTTAACATCATCAAATCGAAATCAAACAATTATGCAAACTACCCTCAAGAGTGGCTTATTGCTTCCTAATTAAAGCAAGTTTGATTCTTGGAGGATGCTCATCAGATTGGAATTTAGAATCAGTGACTAGACGACTCCAAAATGGAATAGTCAAGTGATGGTAAAGATGCATGAACTTGAATACTTTTCCCTCAAAACCATGGAGATGAAATGCATGGAAACTACTAAGCTAAATGCATATTGAATATGAAGTAATCTAAGAAAGAGTGCAACTACAAAATAAGGAAAATGAAACTAGAAATCATGTTAGAACTTAGATGCATCAAAATAAGCTACAATGAAGATGGAGGCTACAACATGATCAAAACCTAAAACCAAAATAGCATTATAACTTTGCTTATTCAATTTTCCTCCCTTTGAGCAAGGGGAGCTATCCCTTTTATAGGAAATTCCTCAAAACAAATAGTCAAGATCAATCCATAAAGGGAGGTTGAGATCCATTCCACTTTAATCCATGTGAGCTTGATCCATGTGGAAGATCATTGATTTGTAAACCTTGTGTTTGTTTGGGGGAGAATGAGACAAATTTGGTAATAATCCCCTTTTAATTACTTTTATTTAAATTTTGAGTGCTAACACATGTATGAGGATGTGTGAATGGTTTTATTTAATTAGAAGTGTTTAGGACTTTTAATTAAACTCAATAGTTCAATCAATTAAGTGATTTGAGATTTGATTGAAGAATTTGATTCAACAAGTTATATTTAATTATGTAAGCAAGTTTGATTAAATTCTCCCATAACTAGGGTCTAGCAATAAATGCCTTTGATTTAGGATTCTTTAAGGCCAATTAATCGAAATACGGGCTATGGGTTTGCTAGACCAATTTTAGTTGATTACAATTCTTAGCTTTTGCATCCTTTAAATATTTCAAAGTTTATCAGATGGATATAAAATCAACATTCTTGACTGCAGAATTGAAGGAAGAAGTTTACATCGAGCAACTGGAAGGGTTTGAGTTAGGAAGAGATCTAGATTTTGTTTGTAGATTAAAGAAAGCATTGTATGGATTGAAGCAGACACCCAGAACCTAGTATGGAAGATAAGACAAGGATTTGATTGGATAAAATTTTCAAAAAGGATCTTCTGATAGTAACTTATACTACAGAATTGACTTAGATCAAAAAAATTTTGTTATAGTCTATGTTGATGACATAATCTTTGAAGGAAATGATGATATGTGTAGAAGATTTAAAGATGAAAATAAATAGGAATTCAAAATATCTATGATTAGAGAGTTAAATTTATTTCTTGGATTACAAGTAAATTAGAATAGAAAAGGAATTTGCATTTCTTAGTCCAAGTATACCAAAGAATTATTGAACAAGTTTGGATTGGCAAATTCTAAAATCAGTTTGTACACCTATTGTCACCATATCAATGTTGGAAAAAGATGATGATTCACCCAAAGTTGATGCAAGTAAATATAGGTCAATGATTGGAGGATTGTTATGTTTGACTCCTACTAGACTAGATATTATGTATGATATTTTTTAGCGGCTAGATTTCAGCAAGAACAAAAAGAATCATATGTTGTTTCTATAAAAATAATATTTAGATATTTGAAAGGGAAAAAAGAGTTTAGATTATGGTATCCCAAGGATTCAAATTACTTTTTTACAACTTCTACTGATGCAAATTGGGCCAGATGCGTTGATAATAGGAAGATTACTAGTGGTGGATCTTATTTCCTTGACTCGCAGTTAGCTGCATGGTCAAGTAAGAAACAAGATTTTGTATCATTATCTGCTATTGAAGATGAATATATTGTAGCATCCTCATATTGCAATTAGATACTTTGGATGAAAAAAACATTAAAGGATATAGGCATATCATTTGATAAACTGATCTCAATTATGTGTGATAATAACAATGCCATAAACATTTCCAAAAATTTAGTACAACACTCCAAAATAAAACATATATCCATTAATATAGTTTCATTAGAGAGAAGGTATTGGATAGTGAAGTGAGAATTGAATATGTACCTACAAAAGAGCATAATGCATACATCTTCACAAAACCATTATGAAAGGATAATTTTGAGTATCTTCAATAGAAGTTAGGGGTTTTTTCCCTTCCAAGTCTGAACTAGTATGCACCAGGGTGTGCATTGGTCTAGGGTATTACATGGTCATTCTTATCTAGATCAATGCCTAGTGAATTTCCTTAGGGGGGCGGAGTAGGTTTTTCTGGGGGAGTTTTTCCCTTTGTCATTTTTGTCAAAGGGGGAGAAGAAAGGAGGTCTTGATGTTGATACTGAGTTGTTTATTTTTTCGTTGATGGATGTTTCCATCAATGACAAAGGGGGAGATTGTTGGAATGTGATGTTTTTGTTTATTTTTTATTAATGGTTGTGATTGATGTCAACATACCTTGGCTTATTAGATAAGGTTTTGTTTTTTGCTTCTGTAATATGGAATTGGTGTGCTCTGGATGTTGTGCTATAATGATCTATCTTTGGCCATGTTTATCTTGGTTCCATTCATGTTGCAACATAATGAGATATGGTCTTTTAGGTTAGGACCGATCTGTATATTGGGTATCATGCTAGGGAAACATTGAATACCTTGTAACATGTTGATTATATTCAACACCTCCAGATATTATGGTAGTTTGGGTAGCATGTTATTTTGAGCAAGGTGGTTATGTGTGGTCCACATTTCATTACTTTCCACCGCAAAATATTTGGTGGTGACCTATTTCAAATAGTATTTGGTTGACTTACAAGATTGTGAATTATATTTGTGCTTGGCCAACCTAGACGATTATAGATACATGGAATGATTAAAGTAAAGGTTTATTATATTCATTGTATGAGAGAGAAGTGATGCAAACCTAAAAAGATAAATCTAGACATTTTTAAGTATGCAAAAGTGTGCAACCAAAAGCAGTAGATTGTAGAATTCTTTCAGTGTTGCACTTGGTGACAGTTATTTCAGTGGTGGATTTTATTTTCATTATTTCTTCTTTTAGCCATGAGTCATTATTTAGCTATGATAATTGTACTTTTTTATTATTTTGGGTAGTGAACCCTACCGACAGTGAGCCTATGTACAGTGAGAACCTTGGTAGTGAGCCTCTTTTATAAAATTCACCTTAAACAATGTCAACTTAACCAATGTTTCATTATTGAGAATTAGCATTCTCCATGGTTTTTCCCACCTTGGGTTTTCCATAATAAAATCTAGTGTTCATTGTGTACAGTGTTTTTATGTGCTTCATGTTCATATTTTTTTTATTATTTTTTTGATTTAAGGTTTCTCTAGATTAATTAAGTTGAGGAATTTTTTTATGATAATTGATTCACCCCCTTCTCAGTTATCCAAATTGTTCAACATAGGCTACCACTAAATCTAAAAAACATGTGTTTCTATTGGAGTCCCTATGGTGGAGAAAAGGTGTAAAAGAAGATAGATATTGTTGGACTTCATATCCTCTTTGAGAAAACATGAAATAGATTGGTGTATGAAGACCTATCCTCAACATAGCACTAGATAGGATGAGGTTAAGGATGATTTCTTGGTAAATTTTGATGCTCTAGCCATCCCTACAGAAAGTGTAAGCAAAACAAGGGACTTGATAGCAAGGGAGAATGAAATTTACTTATGGCCTATGATAAAATAATCAAAGAGGTTTGCCAAAAAGTAAAAGAACCATTCTTAGAGAAATAGAAAATTGAATAGTTTATTTCCATCTTACAAAAAGACATCAGATAGATTTGGATGGAAGAGTCTTGGACTCTTATGTAGACTTGATTGCAATGGATTACCCATTTGAAGTACAAACCTTGAGAAAACTAAATCTCTTAAGAAACTCCAGTTACAAATACAAAAGTTAACCATTCAAAGTGAAATTATAGAATTGTGGAGTAAAATAAGGAAAAGGAGATATGGTGCACATACTACTCTCAAGGGCTTCATGTCAAGAATGAATATCCTAGAGAACAAGAAGAGAGAATCCTTGTCACCTTACATGTGGAACTAAAAACCATAAGCATACTTTAACATATTGCATTATTTGTAGAGAGCCTCGATACCCACTTGAATGAGGATTGCCCAAATTATTAGCCTCCAGTTCAAAATTGAGGAATTTTTTTCTATTGAAGATGTCATACCCACAATTGTAGTGCAAGTGGAAGGAATGATGGAGGTTATTGGAAACTCCCTTAGAGAGAAAACAAGAATACATATGTTGTGCAAAATAACTCACAATAATACTATTTAAGGTAACTGGCAATCTAATTATATAGGAGGTTGAGGTTGAAGAAAGAAATATGTCTGAGGAATGATTCTCCATGATTAAATTGTGAAAAATTTGGTCACTATACCACTAAGTGTTGGGTAGATAGAAATAAGAATGTCAATTTTATGGAGATGAGAGACATAACTTATATAACTATAAAACAATGTAAGAAATATTTTAGAATGTTGAAGCATCATCAATTAGTGATGACTTGTAGCATGGGGGGACCAAAGTGATCTAGATATTACATCTACAAGGAGTAAAGGGATGCCAAAGGATGGAAATATGGTCCCTTGATACATCCAATGAAGATTATTCTAGAGAGGAACAAGTAGTGGAAATAAAGATGGAGAAAAATAGACCAAAGGAAAAGACTACAATTCTCACTAAGCAAGGGACTGGCACCAAAAGGAATTAATATAGGGAGATTGAAGAACAGTACAGAGAATTGGTCTGGAAGAGGAAGACCAAGATTACTTCTAGTCCATTAAAAAATAGCATGAGAAGATAGTGAAAAGGGAAAATAATATATTAATAATTAGCAACAACAAGATCAAGTAGCACATTTTTATTTAAGAAAAATTTGGGATGCCAAAGGATTTGGCCTCTTTGTGTTAGTACTAACTGAGAGGGGGGGGGGGGGGTTGAATAAGTGGCCTTAAAAATATTCCAATAATCAACCCAAAAACTTTGTACCACAATATTAAACCTCTAGTTATCTTTAGTCCTATAAGATGAATGCCTTCAAATACAATTATCAAATTACTACTGCTCGGAATGCTTTGTTAAACCTTATATTGTATGTTTACTGAATAGTAGTCTGTTAATTTACCGAAAGACAGTAAATTATCTAGAGTATACCAATCAATCTAGTTAAGCTATGTGTAATGCAAAACACTAAAGTAATGACTCATAAACACATTGACACATGGATTTTTAACGTGGAAACTATGTTAAGGGAAAACCCACTTGGGACCGGTAACTCAAAATTTTCACTCTTCTAAAGTGAGCTCGGTGAAGAGCCAACCCTGTTAAAGGTTACAAACACACTGTTAGGTGTGACCTTGTTAGAGGATTTAAAATTTTAGTCTGTCACTTGATATCGAGCATCTCTATGCTACCATCCTTAATCAAACACTCACTTGGCATGTCAATAGGTATCTGGCATCTCATACTATCTTCATGATCAAACTTTTTGATACTCCTTGAGATGTATCTCAATATAGAAAGTATCTTTAAATCCTGCTCGATTAAGAGACTTTCTGAATCAATGGTTAAACTCAAACAATATGATCTGTTCACATATACAACTTATACTTGCAAATTTTAAGATCTATTGTAATCTCATAAAACTAATCTGATCAATATATCCCTTTTTATACCTTTGCTCCACTTTAATTTTTCTCAGTAATGTTGTGCTCTATTGCTCAGTGTCCATAGAAAACTTTAGCTCTTTCCTCAGCTTGATTGAACAGGATTGTATGAAGTTGCTCTTCATCAGTTTCTCTTTAGCATCCTCTTTTCATTCATTCACCCACTCAATTCATAATAAATTAAGTTGTCTCTTTATAGACATGATATCATCGTTGTTAGGTTCTTAATTTTCTTGATCTTGGCATGATCCACAATCTTAGCCAATTAGATTTAAAGCAAAACTCATATTTTATCTCGCAGAGATCTTCTTGCCAATTGGACAAAACAACTTTAAATCCTTCACTTATCTCTGGCTTTATCTTTTTGATGAAAACAAAGATAACTACCAGTTAAGTCCATATTTAGCTCTTCTAGAAAGATATTTTTCATTTCTAAACTCAAGTTAATTTTGGTGTTTTAACTCTTTGATAGCTTCGGTCAACACTTCAGCTCTCCCTGGGCTTCTCTGTCGGTTTACACTATGTTTTTGGCCGTTAGTTATTCTTGTGATTCTACTCATCGGTAATGTTCATCGGTGTTCTTGCTCGGGCATCACTATGACTTGGCTTTCAGTGATCTCTATACATCGGGTTCCACTAGCCATCAGTGTTTGAAGTCACATTGTGAATGCTTTTCTTTTATACATTATTGAAAGCATAAACTTTATCTCTCTGATTCTCTGAGGTCTTTGACACTTTGATTATAACCAATTAGATTATATCAAGTTGACATCAATGAAAATACAATACATTAACTAATTTAATGTCTTGCATTATCTTTTTGCATTTCGGTGATCAACTTAACATCTTCAAACATTCAATCAGTTACATGTCATCAATCTCTACCTTTGGGATTGATGGCAACATACTTGTTGGAAATATAGATGGAGTAACTGAGAGGGGAGGGGTGAATCAGTTACCACAAAAATAAATCCACAAGTCCCTTAGATGTCTTTAATATATACTGCTGTTACTTGGTAGATTAACTTATCATTGTTTATTAAACATTCACAGTTATTGACATGCATAAATCAAATAGCATAAACACAAGTAACACCAGATATAACGTGGAAACCCAATTTGGGAAAACCACCAATGCAACT